>RJVU01053528.1:718551-736701 GCA_003731715.1 Anabarilius grahami | reverse complement strand
TATAGCAATGTTTAATAACAAAAAGGCAAAACATTCCTTAGCATGTGTCATTTTGAACCCCACAAGAAAAATATAACATGAAAAAATGACTTTTGATAGTAAGAAAAATTAAATATTTTAATGTCTTTTAAAATATACAAAAATGTCCAAACAATAGACCTATATATTAGACATTGTTGCTAGAGTAAATCTATAATAATTATACTATTTTATACTATACTATTTTTGCCTTTACGTGCATATGAACTTTAATGACATCCCATCCCAATCCGTAGGGTTTAATATGGAGTTGGCCCAACATGAAATTGTCCAAAATGTCTTGGTATGCTGAAGCATTAAGAGTTCCTTTCACTGAAACTAAGGGTTCAAGCCCAACCCCTGAAAAACAACCCCACACCATAATCCCCCTCCATCAAACTTTACACTTGGCACAATGCAGTCAGGCAAGTACCGTTCTCCTGGCAACCCCCAAACCCAGACTCGTCCATCGGATTGCCAGACAGAGAAGCGTGATTGGTCACTTCAGAGAACACGTCTTCACTGCTCTAGAGTCCAGTGACGGCGTGCTTTACACCACTGCATCTGACGCTTTGCATTGCACTTGGTGATGTAAGGCTTGGATGCAGCTGCTCGGCCATGGAAACCCATTCCATGAAGCTCTCTACACACTGTTCTTGAGATAATCTGAAGGCCACGAAGTTTGGAGGTCTGTAGCTATTGACTCTACAGAAAGTTGGAGACTTCTGCGCACCGTGTGCCTCAGCATGCGCTGACCCCGCTCTGTGATTTTACGTGGCCTACCACTTCGTGGCTGAGTTGCTGTTGTTCCCAATTGCTTCCACTTTGTTATGATACCACTAACAGTTGACCGTGGAATATTTAGTAGAGAGGACATTTCACAAATGGGCTTATTGCATAGGTGGCAACCGATCACGGTACCGCGCTTGAATTCACTGAGCTCCTGAGAGCGACCCATTCTTTCACAAATGTTTGTAGAAGCAGCCTGCATATACACCTGTAGCCATGGAAGTGAGTGGAACACCTGAATTCAATGATTTGGAGGGGTGTCCCAATACTTTTGACAAAATAGTGCATGTTGTGGTCATAAAGTACATCACCTAAAACATGTCCTGTCACAATCGGTGACAGAGCAGGTGAGAGCCAATGAGTGGACATGAAGATTTGTGAATAAACATTAAAGACATTTGGGTCTGTTCTTCACATGGATTCTGAAGATTTTGGATAACAGCACCAAATAAAATTTATTATTTTTAAATTTATTTATAAGCTTTTTCCCATAAGCTTTTTGTTGTTGTTGTTGTTAAGGTTGCCAGCCAGCATCAGCATTTTTGAAAATTTTCATAAAAATTTCATGGCCCCCAGAATATTTTTATAATGTCTGAGCATGCAATATATCAAAAGAAAGAACAGAGCCTCTGCTTTTAAATAAACAACAAACATTTTATTCTAGCTTCATGCTTTCTTTTTTTTTTTAATCAACACTTGAATGTGGGTAAGTCCAGATCAAATTCAGAATGATGATCAAAACATAGATGGAGTAGATCGAGTCCATCAAAACCCCCAAAGCTAAACAGTCCTGTACCTCTTCCTAGGTCATCATTTAATTGAATCAACATTTTTGATTTATGTGCTGTTTAATATATTTTCAATGCGCTTCTATCTCTTGATTCTGCTTCTTCGCCTGTGTTTTGATCTGGAGATTCTGAACTCATTCAAACATCTGTCTTGCCCACCAGTCAGACTTTAGGCAAATACAGTCTTTTTTTATGATTTGTGCATTAATTAAAGGTGCAGTAAGCGATTTCTGAGAAACCGACACCCAAACACACTCCTCCCTTCATTACTCCGCCCCCCAAATTAATGAACACGCTATGAAACACAGGCAACCACTAACAGCTCGCGCAAGTACGGATGAATCAGCTGTGATTCAAAACAGCATAGCTTGGTTCTGTGAAACAGAAAAACCAATGTTACTCAAGAATTGAGCAGAAACAAAGCAACCTTGGCATCTGTTTTCAGGCCTTCCTGCTCTCTGAAGTCTCTCTCGCGCTGGAAAGCTTTACCATTAATAATGCGGGTCCTGAAGCTCTTTCCTGATCATAACCCTTCTCCTAATTATATTCCTCTGACCATTTATCTTTCAGTCTTTCTTCAGATCTCCCTCTTGCTCACTCTCGCTCCTCCCCCATCATGAGTGGACACACCCCCTACTGCTGATTGGCAACAAGATTCTTATAGTGCTTGGTCTGATCTGTCCGATCCACTTATTTTTTTCTCCTATTTAGACACCCAGGACTATGTACAAACACATTTTCTTTTTTTCCAGCACATGCAGAACGGACATTTTGCAAATATTTGCAAAATTTAAATCAACACAAAACAATTTTCAGCAGCGTTTCTCAAAAATCACTTTTAAGTACAGCCATACAGTCTAGATAAACATACAGAGGGAGAGAGAAAGGGGTTCTTAAGGCCATGTATGTGTGTGTGTGTGTGTGTGTGAGGGGGAGAGAGAGAGATAGAGAGAGAGAGAGAGTCATAAATATTCCATCAATATAAGTTGTTTTTTTTAAAAATTTTGATTGGCTATTACAGGAAAACTGTAAATCCAGTTGGTTAGAAACATTATACTATAATCAGACAGATCAGACTGAAGAACTTTGCCGAGTTTGGTGAAGATACTCTAAACAAATATGAGTGGTTAACTATGGTTGGTTGGTAGGTAGTAATAATAATAGATACTAAGTCAATATTAAAATAATTTATAGGTCAAGAAGCAACCAATCACTGCAGTTACTGTAAGCTGGGGGTCGAGTGAATAGACTGTGACTAGTTTGTCACGGGGATCCATTGAAGCCTTTGGGGAAAGTGCGCTCTGCTTTTCCTCACATCAATATCTATGTGAAGCTCCTTTGAGTAATGAACTCTTCAGTTTCATCTAAGGTACTGTAGCTCTTACCAGGAAATCATCAATAGTCAAGATCGAGCATGCTGAAAATGACCTTGTCTTTTTGGCATCATTTCTATATAATAACCAGTTTCAAGCTATTCTAGAACTCTGATTTATACATGAAATCAAAGTCATAATACATGTGCACAAATACATTACTGCAGTTTACATTTACATACATTTGGCAGATGCTTTTATCCAAATCAACTTACACTGCATCAAGCTACAGTCATGCTTTCCTTGGGAATGTATGAAAGTTGTTGTCAGCATGACACCTCAGAGACCATAAATTCCTGAGCAATCATCTGAATGATGTTTACACTCGGAAGAACACAAAGATTGGAATTAAATGGAGATAAAATGCAATTCACTTGCCAAGGCTGAATTTACTTCAAAAAGGTTGTCCTTGTTCCATTTAATTTCATAACTTTTTAGTTGTTTTTTTTATTTTTATATTAATACTAGTGTGTTTGGAGTCTTAACTGAAACATTTTGGATATATAATTTATTTCTTTGGTTGTTTGTAGGGGTGTCGACTCAGACTACATTTACTTTACATCAAAACAGGGTCAGGAATAATACAAGACTGCAGACATTATGCAATTTTCTTACAACACGAAACCTTAAATTCCCCAAAATTTTTCCAAACTGTCCAAATTAGACCAATTTAGCCATGACATTACCTTGAAATGAGTAGCTATCAACATTGTTTACGTTAAATCTTTAACTCATGTACTTCTAAAGTAAGTCAGATGCAGTGTTGGGGGTAACACATAATCAGATTACTTTTTACTTCAAGTAAAATAGTAAAGTAATGCATTCATTTTAAATTTCAATTAACAAAATATCTGAGTTACTTTTTCAAATAAGTAAAGTTACTTTGTTTTCCTATTTATTGACTGATAGCTCTCCTGTCCCATGTTGAATCGGGAGTAAAGGTTCAGAGGCTGTGTGAACATGATGGTTATTGTAGTTCTACACTAAAAGTGAGCAAGCATTTACTCATCTCAATGGCAAAAAAACTGATTCAGTATTCCTCAAATCTAATTCAACCATACTAAGCAAAAAAAGAAACTTTAGATAAACATCTGCAACAGCTGAAAGGTTTGTTTGAGCTGCGCCCTCTACTGTACAGGTGTAAATATGCATTTCCTTTAGGCTGAGGCTTATTCATTTCACTTTTGGTGTGAAAGGGTCTTTACATTTGCCAAAAATTAAACTTTTGTTTTTTGTTATTAAAAAACAACCACACAAGCCCAGCCCAGGTGAGAAAAAGTAATGCAAAAGTAACGTAATGCATTGAAAAAATTACATTCCATAAAAAGTAACTAACGCAATTAAGGCTGATTTATACTTCTGCGTCGGACCTATGCCGGAGCCTCTGCGCCGTAGGCTATGCGTCTGTTTTCTTTTATACTTCTGCGTCGTTGTCCGCGTAGACATGCATGCAGACCACTAGTGGGCAGTGTCCGCGCTCATGTTGAGTATCAAGGCAAAAGCCGAAGAAGAAGCAGCTTGTCATGTACGTTGTCAGAGAAGCGGCAAATAGATCACGACTTTGTATGACTGCGTGTGTCCCCTGAAACAAAGCATTTTTCATTCCTATGGAAGTTGAAAACGCTTGCTCTTCTCCTATAGCTCCGTGCCAGTTTTTTGACCCGAGGGAGGGGTTCTAGCAGACCAATCACAGCGCTTGCGGTCTGCAAAGAATTGACGTGTTGTTACATTTTTGAAGAGGCGCACATCAGGCTACGTCGTAGGCTACGCGTGGTACAAACAGCCTACGCATTAACTACTGCGTACACTTGACGCAGAAGTATTACATTTATGCATTTGGCAGACGCTTTTATCCAAAGCGACTTACATTGCATTATACTATACATTTGTATCTGTGTATGTGCAATCCCTGGGATCGAACCCATGACCTTGGCATTGCTAGTGTCACGCTCTAACCACTGAGCTACAGGAAAGCTGGCATTAATCAGCCTTTAGTTCCTTTTTTTAGGGAGTAACGCAATATTGTAACACATTACATTTAAAAGTAATTTCCCCAACACTGGCCAGATGTAGGATAAAAGTATGTGACAAAGTAGCTTCCGCGACAGCTTCAGCTCTCGGATGCACGGTGTAATACGTTAGTGTCCGAATTCCTCGCTTCATTTTGTTCACTAGTTGCTGATATAGTGCACTCAACTGCCATGCACTATATTAAAGTGAGTTGCGAACGAGTGAACAAGTAAGCAATTTCGGACTAGGGTTGGGCGATGTCTACCAAATTGGCATCAGACGATGTCTACAGTGAAACATTGCGATGGACGATGACAATGGGGGAGGAGCTTCACTTTTGAGCTTTAAGCTCAACTTCCATTGGAATGAATTAAAAATGCTCTGCGCCAGTGAACACGCACTGTTAATGTGGCACGCGTCTGGAGAAAGAGAATGCGCACGGAGCTGAAAGGGCTTGAATAAAGCACGTTTGGCTTTAGATAAAACTACTAGAGGATACAGCGCTGAAGTATCATTACCACAAACAATCCTGAGTGCTGGTGGTGTGATCCGCACCGATGTTTTGACGCAGCTCACTTCAACTAGAAACAGTAAAATGGTGCTACCGTATTGTTCTCAACATTGTGATGTCTGTCAGCCATCGGCGATGGCGTCGTCTATCGGCCCAACCCTATTTTAGACACAGCAACCGTCAACAACGAGGGTCGATTCCTGTGCTGGAGTCGACCCTGACTCTAGGACAGGGGTAGGCAAGTTCGGTCCTAGAGAGCCGCTGTCCTGCTGAGTTTAGCTCCAACCTTAATCAAACACTCCTAAACAAGCTAATCAGGCTCTTCAGGATTACTAAGGCTAAAGGCAGGTGAAGGTGTTTTTTCAGGGTTGGAGCTAAACTCTGCAGGACAGTGGCTCTCTAGGACCGAACTTGCCTACCCCTGCTCTAGGGCTATTCATAGTCGAGGAATCGAGTCGACTCCCCATCACTAGCTGTTTGTGATGCATTATGAATAGTTTTCATTTACTCACTCGTGCCGTTTCAAAAGCTGTTTTTTTCCATGAAACAAATCAATCATTTATTGAGTATTTATGAATCAATTTTGTTTATTTGGTAAGCAGCCATGTAAAAAGCAGGATCTCACACATGTACAGCCAGTCATCTGCAAAGTTACGTATTGTGTTGTTTGCTAACAGTCTAATCTGATTCGTCAATGTCTGGATTTTGATTTTGTACCGCATGTGGATCTTAATTAAAATCTGTCAATCTGGGAAAGCCATCGCTGACAGATTCATTTAAGCATGTGTCAGTCATCTATGTATGTGATGTTATGTACGCTCCTCTGTGAACGAAGAAGGGTTAGACCTCGGCCTCCCAGCAGGCCGAACGGGCTGATCTCAGCAGAGCGTCTCTGTGAAGATCACTGGGGCCGGATTTAATATGCTTAAGTGAGTAATGACACGGTGCGAGTGTGATGGACGCTAGAATACACTCAACCTGAGGTCATCTGAGTGGCCGCACCCAGCCTCGAACGCTGTGGTCACATCTCCACTGTCACTACGACCAAAATGAAAGATGCTGTTTTATCTTTATATTCTGTCCACGGATTGTGGTTGAAGTCTTGAGAGCTGGAGGATGCTCAGCATCTGTCTGTGACAACAAGGCAGCTCACTAGGTTTTAAAGCAGGTTATTTATTCAATTAAACCCAAGATTTTACAAATAGGATGGTATATTCACTAACTGTTGACAGAATCAAAACACACAAGATCCAGCCTCAATTCAATTTAATAAAAAACTAAACTAAACTAAACGTAAGATGGTGACATCCAGGTAACAGCAAGAGCACAGACATGGAAGGAGCAGATAGAAGAGCACAGCACTAGTGTGATGTCCACATGTTAGTGTTCAGAAATCATGACACAAGATCAATGACGTTTTCTGGAGTTTCCCAAAAAGTGACAGCCTGTCCGGTAACATGGTCCCATCTACAGACAGAAACTTGGTTAGCTGTGGGATTGACTGGTGTGTTCACTGATGAAATTCTCAATCTGTGTTGCCTGTGAATAAAAAAAATAAAAATAAAAAAAAAGAGGTCAGTGCTGGTCCAAACATGGTTGCACTGAGTTTTGGGTCTGTGTGCAGTAGTTCTGGAGCACATGACTTCAGTTTTGCTATATGGCAATAGCATCTACACTGCAGCTAATTTGGGTTGTCACTTCACCTTTTTAGTGCTTAACCCTGTTCTGTACACACACACAGTTCAGTCATTTACAGGAGTGACACCACATTCTGTAACTGAACTAAATCCTGGACATGGCAACACTTCAGGAGAGCGCACTATGAAGCGGCCTTCCATGTTTTGCTATCTTTGGTCACTGTAATATTAATTTCAAACAAGCGGCATGCCTGAACGTCGCTATGGTTACCATGGTGTCAATCATCGCAACATTGTTACACTGCTAACAGTGATTGTAAATTGTAAATTATTACATTATTTGCTAACTGCATTCTTTAATTTGTAATGTTGACACGCATTCTCTGTAAAGCTGCTTTGAAATGATATGTATTGTGAAAAGCGCTATACAAATAAATGTGAAATGAATTGAATTGAACATTGGGAGTGAAATTTCTAAGGCCTCTAAATGATCAACATGATCAAAACTTTTCTGAAAAACCTGTTGCACACAATCTACTACATGCCTTCTGTTGTCTGATTGACAGTTTATACTTTTTTAGCAAGTAAAAGGCCTTTTAGTATAATTGTAAAAACGTCCATCTTCAGCTCGTGGTTCACGTGTCTTTTTACTGTGAAATCTTTACTGATTTTTATAAAGCAAACTTAAGATTAACTTTTATATTGCTAATATTATTTCAAGATGTACTGGACTGAAGCATCTTAGGATTACTTGATTATCGATACATCATTTTTTTATTTTCTTTTTTTTTAAATCATGTTAAAAATCAAGTTATTTGTTCATCTCTCAATCATCACTGTATTGCATTGCATTATATTTTTGAAACTGCAGAGATATCTATTTTGTCCAGAAAAATGAGTCAGGCTTTACAGGGTCAAATAATGGTACATATGACAGAAAAAGCATACCTGTGTTTCAGTAGTTGATCATACGCTTGACGGCCTCAAAGCACTTCCACTTGTCTGGGATGTAGAAGGGCTCAAAGATGTGAGGGAAGGGCGTATCATACCCACAAACCCTACTGATGGGAGCCTCCAAGTTGAGGAAACACTCCTCCTGCAGAGAACACATTCAGCTCCATTAATAATTTGTACCATACCTTACTATTTTAATTTATCATAATCAAAAACACACTGGTTTGTAGCGTAAATTATTTGACCATTTACAGCATTTTGTTATTCTTCCCATTATTTACTTATGGCAGCAAATGAATCGGAAGTGCCCACACAATCACTACCGCATTGCTACATAAGGTGAATACAAAAAGTTTTGACACTATATTTTGACACTTATTAAACTGATCAAAAGTACTGCTTCATGTGAAGGTGAGAAACTTTAATCATTGATTTGTTGCTGTTCTACATTCATGTTGCAAGTTCTGCATCAACACAGACTCTATTTATATTAGAGTCAAGAGACACCAGTTCTGATGTAGGTGTCAATACTTATGAAATTGATTATTTTCCTATTGCAGAGAGCTGATTTCACTTTGACACAAGTCCTCTAAATAGACACGTTTGCTTTATTTGATGAACAGATTAAATTTAGACTTTTATTCACAGACAAACACGGGTCAACGCACATACAGAGCATCAAATAAGGAAAACGGAAGCTCAAACATGCTTCCTCGACATACAAGAACCAAGGTGTTCAGTCTAGCGCGTCTTCAAGATTCATTTTGAAGTTTGAAAGTTTTAGAATAGACTCTCAAACAGCGTTGGGGGTAGTAACGCATTACAAGTAACCTGAGTTCCGTAATCAGATTACTTTTTTCCAAGTAACTAGAAAAGTATCATTACTTTTTCAATTTACAACAACATATCTGAGTTACTTTTTCAAAGTATTACTTTCCCCAACACTGCTCTCAAAGCAGGGACAGAAATCTCTCCAGTTTCATTAACAACATCTTCGTTTGTGTTTTGAAGACGAAAGTCTTACATGTATGGAATGTCATGAGGGTGAGTAAATGACAGAATTAAAATTTTTGGGTGAACTAACTCTTTAAAGAGTATTTTTATCTTGATCAGCAGAAAATAAGCCAAATTAGGTCCACTGATAGTCAATGCTGTAAAATATCAAAACGCAGCGAATGCTGTTGTATTGATGAATCCCTTGCACTAGATAGGCATTAGCATGCTGTGACGATGAAGGCCATTGTCCCACATTTAATTCACATGTATACCTTTAAATGCAGTAAAGACTTCTACCCATACCCCTTTTTACCTCTGATAATGCTTAAAAGCTATAGTGATTGTAACTTTCGTTATCTAAACGTCCTATGTTTTCCTTTCAGTTTTAAGAAAGACTTTTACCTTTAAAGAATAAGAGGTTAAAGAATAACAACAACTTTAATGGAGTCAGATTAATTATACTGGAGTCAGATAAAAAACTGAATTATGCACATCATCTTTCAACTGCTTTTTTTTCCCGATTATTGGTTCAAAATAGCTGTGTAAGTATCCAGCCTCAATACAGCACCTTGTTTCGCGTCCGAAATTACGTTAAAAAGTAAATACGACCTCACGTTGTGTCAATCACGTTTACACACTGCCTCCGAAACTTTCGTCCGTCATAAAAAAAATTCGGATCAGGTTCGATTTTCTGTGTTTTTCGCATCCGTGGCACACATTTTGAGAGACGTTTTGACAATTCAGAGCCACCGTACAAGCGAACGCCAAAATCCCGAATGCCATCTGACAAGTTGATCCACATCGTCTACAGCACAAAACAGCAGCACTGTATGACAAACACAGTGCGGAATACAAAGAGACAGAATATAAAGACAGATTGTGCCAGTATCGCTAGCAAAGCATCAAAATGAGCCACTGACATAATGAAGTCAACTTTGAAACGCTCTGGATAATCACGCAGCTCCTTGATGAGTTGTAACTCTCCTTTCTCTCTATGCAATCTTGGGATTAGATGGACCCAATATTTCCTCTTTCTTTTTTTTCTTTTTAAGAAGAGAGAGGACAACTTTGGGAATTGGGTTTGTTCAGCTTCCTTTTGGTGTTTTCTGGCTTGATACTTTATTTTAAATTTCTCCAAAAGCCTCTCATTGGGGTCATGACTAAGGACATGAGTTTCTTTTCCAGTTGTTGCTGTTTATCATGCAGCTCATGATTTGCACTCAGAATCTTTTCTTGTTCCTCCATATTTACTGCTCCATGCTTACTGCTTGAAGACTTCATTTTGTACTGTTTTGTGATTTTTTTCACAACAAATTAATTAATACGCATCGGAGTCAGTGTGCAAGGTCTCTGTGCGTGACGAATTTTTAGGATCACGAATACGAAAAAATGCATACGAAAATTTCGGACTCTGTGTGCAAAGGCCTTTACACTGTAATTTATCCAGACATAGTCAAAGCACTGTTGAACTAAAGAACATGTCTTAAATATATAGGAACAAGAAAAGATTGTGTGTGCAAATCATGAGCTGCATGATAAACAGCAACAACTGGAAAAAAACTCTTCATGTCCTTAGTCATGACCCCAATGAGGGGCTTTTGGAGAAATTTAAAATAAAGTATCAAGCCAGGAAACACCAAAAGGAAGCTGAACAAACCCAATTCTCAATGACAAAACAACACTTATTTTCACAGAACCATCAAAACTTGTGCATCAGGAAAAGCTATGAAGGGTCTAATGTCTCCTCTCATACTAAGCCAACACTGAAATCGACTGTCCATGAAGACACCTCCAACTCTTTATGGACGCTTTTTGGCTTCTCCGTACCCAAATCCGAGCACAGAAAATGCATGAGCTAAGTGAGAAACATGTCGCACTCTGGGCGAACTCTCTCATCTGCTGGTGTTTTCTGAAGTGCCTACAAAAGAGCGTCAAGCTTCATTAAAGGGCTTTGTGCTTGCTTTACATGACGTCCTGTATAAACACAAAAATGTGTTTTAGATTTGCATCAGCAGGCAGTTCCAGCTCTGCCAAGAGACATCAGAAAAGGCTCTGCAGATCCGAGGCAGGTCCCGGATGCTTGATCCCGCAGCTGCAGTCGGCCTGCCGCTCAGTGGCCAGAACGAGCCTGGCATCCTGTTGCTCGGCCTACACATAATCACCGTTTTGGGATTTGATGTGGCAAGATGAACATAGTGCTTCTGCTGCTCAGAAATAGATTTATCTACATGTGATGAATCTGAATTGTGTGGTCTGTAATGACTGGAAATGGACTCCAGGAAAGGACACATCAGGACATCTGCTGATAGACAGGAGTTAAAATTAGATGCAACACATTCGTTCACTTCAGTTCACTCCAATTCCCATTTTCCATGCTCTCAAACTTTTGATGTTTTTGGCATTTACATTTGTTCATCCATGTTCTCTATCTTCTCTTCCACCATCACTGATTGGATAATCAAAGCATCAAAGTAGTTTAGTACAACTCATGTGCTATACTCCAGATCTTCTGAAGTCAAGTTTCATCTGAGAAACAGAACCAACCCAAGTGGTCCAAATACGTGCACAATCAGCAGAACTACAACACAAATGCAAAACAGAGCTAGCTCTGTTTTAATTTAACATCAGCTAAAACAACTAAAGTGTGTTATAAAACAGTTCGGAGGACTGAATCACTACAATATATATATTTAGTCAATTTTCCTCAGTTTTAAAGCCAAGGGTAATTTTGGGGAAAAAGCGGACGAGTACCTGCCAACCTGACCCACGCGAAGAGCAAGAAGAAACCTCTAAATACTCTTACTGGAAAAGCAGGAGAACAGAGAAGTTCAGTATAGTCTGAAGCCACTGCACGTGGACTGAAAGCAAGACTATTCAGTTTCATCAGTATATGAAAAGACATTGTTATATAAAATACGTGTAACTATCAGCATGAAGGTAACTTGACAGTTCTGTATCAGAGGCACAAATTAAAATGAGTTAAATGCCACCTGCTTTCATCATTTAATGTGATAACATTAATATATTGGTATGTGTACATTAAGTGTCCAGGGCTTTTTGCGGCCACTGTACACATAGATATCATTGCATTATATAATAAATTACATACACTTGTTTGTTTTTTTAAATAAGCTTCTTATGCTCACCAAAGCTGCATTAACCCTCTGGAGTCTGAGGCTGATTTGGGGCCTGGAGAAGTTTTGACATACCTGACATTTGTGCTTTTTTCAGTTGTTCATAAACATATTAATGACACAAGTGTCATTACACTGTATTCAGCACAAACTAGGCTACCATAATATGTGAGGAACATGTATGTACATGTTTGTGTTTTTGAAGGAATAACATTTATGTGTGGTTATTGAAAAAACAAAACTTAAGTCACTGAAATAAGGCCAAAAAAGTATAGTAAATCTTTGTTTACAATACTTTAGGGTATTGGAGGTTGTAGACTAGAGTTTTTGCTTCAAAATTATGTAAAAATTATGCTGACTACTCTTTCATTTATAACAATATATTGATTTAGTTTTTGTAAGACACTTTTTGCCAAGAAACACCGTATGCGTGGAGGCGTGAATCATCATGAATAATGTCTCATTCTCACCTGAGAAGACAAAAGAATTGCATAGTAATGAGCTGAAATGACTTGCATATTAATGAGGCATTTCAGTCAGGTAGGCTGTGAAAAAAACCTTCTGTGATGTCTCAAGCTCATCATGGTGTATATGAAACATACAGAAAAATATTATCACAATATAAAGTAATGGTTTTATATTATACTTTAAAATATAATGTATTTCTGTGATGCAAAGAGTCTGAATATAGGCTTTTAGTTTAAAAGCATGCACATTTGGAGAAATATTGGATTCTCATATGTTTATGTCAATTTTCTATACAGAGGAGTTATATTTATTTAATATTCAATGTCATTACTATGAGCGCTGGTGTTTTCAATTCATACTTGCAGTCGGAGGGCGCTCTCTGTGCATTTTTAGTCCACAAATTCATCTAAAGAAGAAGAGGCTATTCCATGAATGGTGTTTTCAATTCATACTGCAGCCGGAGGGCGCTAAAGAAACAAAAACTCATCTAAAATTCATCTATAGAAGAAAAGAAAACAGGAACTAACTGCATGTCTTCCAGAGGTCGCTAACCATGGCTTTTACATCCAGATAAACACTTTTCAAGACAATAAATACACGATTGAGACGATGTATGCATGTGTTGCCTCTGAATTTGCGTCTGAATAGCGCTGGCTCCGTGGGTGTGGCCGCATTAGCGGATAATAAGCTGAATCACAGACTTCTGACATGGCTCTCT
Source organism: Anabarilius grahami (assembly GCA_003731715.1). NCBI lineage: Eukaryota > Metazoa > Chordata > Actinopteri > Cypriniformes > Xenocyprididae > Anabarilius > Anabarilius grahami. The sequence goes on along the minus strand of RJVU01053528.1, from coordinate 723,305 downwards.
TTTCATACAGATTACATAAACACAGAATGTTTGTTTTCGATTTGACTTACACGATTTAAAACCTGACATTTCAACGTTTTTTTAGACATAGTGAATACTAATCACAAAAAATGACACTTAAGTTACAGTTCATTTTCTGAGAACTATCAGATTGGAGTTCGTTCAGAGGGAGACGAGAGATCACACATCATGTTAGTTTTCTTTATTTTACAAAAAGCACAACATTTTGTTTTTACTCTGAGTGTATACAAATAAAAGAAGATTTTCTATAGTTTCAATTGATATATTACTTATGTCTCTATGACAAAAAATGAAGGAGTATTTTAAGTCTGTTTTACTGCAATGTGAAAAAAACCTGCAAAACGCGCCGGCGCGTTTTCAGACCTCAGAGTTAATTTGATCAAAAATACAGTAAAAACAGTAATATTGTGAAATATTAGTACAATTTAAAATAAATGTTTTTGATGTCATTTTGATGTAACTGTAAATGAAATTTATTCCTGTGATCAAAGCAGTGTTAATTTTGTCAGCTATTTTTTAAATTTAGTCTTAGTCCTGTGTCAAATGTAACTTTTAGTTATCTTATTTAGTCAACCTTGTCCTGTTTCTGTTTGGTCAAGTTTTAGTCAACTAAATGTCTGAGCATTTTAGTCTTGTTTTAGTCAATGGAAAGGTACAACATTTTCGTCATACTGTATATAATGGTTAAAATGATTAAAAATATATATTATTTTGCTCAATTTTAATTGCAATGATTGTTGTCGTTTGGGAAATTTCTTTTTATATTTCATAAGAAGTTGCTCTTTCACCAATAAGCACAAATCAACAGAATATCAATTCATATGCATGGTTTATTTTCTCATCTGGTGTACAGATTTATTAAAGCCTATCAATTATAGCCTAAGCTAAATAAACATCAAAGACTTTAGATATACACTCGCCCTGTCTACATTATGAAAACTGGTAAAACAAAAACCTACTCTCAAATTTTATAACAGAGAAATTCCTAATAGTAAATCCAATAATTCCAAGTTGCATTAATGTTTCTCCATTAAAACAACGGCAAAAAAGACTGTACATATTGCCACACAGAGGTTGCGTAAGTACAATCAGCAACCACAATTGCAAACAATACAGTCGAGTTCCATGACAGAACACAGACTGGCCGAATGATGCTTTAATTTATGCAGAACACCTCAAATGGAGATCGCTGAACTCCAGTACAGGACTCGATTTCTCATGACACTGTATGTCGGCGTTTTCAGATCATGGCGCCTCGGCAGAGAGCCTCTGCCAGATTGCATAAAGCAAAAAGCCCAGCACGTATCCGTTTAACAGAAAAGCTCCGATTGGGATTTGAGCTCTTGATATCTGGAAACCGCAAACATGAATGCTCGCCTAATAGAGTCTTGTACAGAAGTCTGGGATGTTTTGGCTCCTCTTTTTTCAACAAAAATAAAAAAGTTTTTGGTAACGTTTTCGTTCTTTTAACTACATTTTAGTTGTGTCTTTTTTCGTCAACAATATGGCATGTTGATTTTGTCATTTTTCGTCGTAGATTTCGTTAACGAAATTAACACTAGATCAAAGCTGAATTTTCAGCATCGTTACTCCAGTCTTCAGTGTCACATGATTCTTCAGAAATCATTCTAATATGATAATTTGCTGCTCAAGAAAACATTTCTGATTATTATCAATGTTGAAAACAATTCATATATATATTTTTGGAAACCAAGACACTTTTTTAGGAGTCTTTTCTATTATAAATAGCTTCACAGTCACTAAATTTAATGCATCTTTGCTGAATACAATTTCTTACTGACTTCTTATTGAAAAGTATTAAAATCTTACTGACCCCAAATTTCTGCATAGTAGTGTATATAATCCATTCATACATTTGCATTTTTAAATGTATCTATATATACACTCTCACAAACACATTTTTTGCTGTCAGAGTGGAACCAGCAACAGCCGCAGATTACAGAGTATTCAAAGATTATCATGACATGGAAATGCCTATATTACTGACTATGAGAGCCAAAAAAGACAATTGTGCACTGCGTATTTGAGGAGCCCAAAGCCATATGAGACAGACACTCTGAAACACTCACATACTCTGAAATAAGATGAAACATTTCAATTCACACTCAAAGAAAACAGAAAAAAAGTAATCTGTATTGCAACAGGAGTTTCAACGCCAGTGAATTTGTTGTTTCCCACATGTTACAACATGAAATCCAAAACCAACATCAATGAGGTGGTTTATGACCAGCCATTAGTAATAAAAACTAAATATGTAAATAATTTAGTTCTGGGACTGTAACCTACAGTCTGTTAACTGAACGACTAAAAGCAGCGTAAATTTTCTCCAGGAGTCACTCAAATTCACAGACACGGATACAGAAGCTCCTCTCGGCCATTCAGATCCTTTAGCTCCCAGATCCTTTAGTACGTACATGACGTATTAATCAGAAGCACTGATCTGAAAGACCATTTTTAGACAATCGTTCTGAACTTCATGCTATTTTTCGCTTGATATTAGTCAGTGTTTGTGCTTGTCAGAAGGCTTCACTGTCACTCAGACATGCAGAAACATTGAATCATCTCAGCACAGTAACAAATGTCAGGACTGGATATTTCTCATGTTTTTTTTACCCATGAGTCTCCACAAATCAGGGTTGTGTGACATTCAGAGCTGATTTGAGATGCATTTTAAATCTCTATTGCTGAAAATGAACTGAAGTATCAAACAGAATGCAGAACTGTCATTTGAATTGATTTATCCGAGCACAATAAGCTGAGCACAAGGTGCTGTTTTGCTAAATTAACATCTGTTCTAATGGCTGTCAATTGTTTGGACAGTGTTGAAGATAGTTTACATGAAATATAATAGTGAATTTAAAAAAGAAAAAAGAAAAAAAATGTAAGCACAGAGGAATCATTCAGAAAAAAAAAAATTATAGTATGCAGGTTGAATATTCATTTCATGCCGGCTTTAATAAAAATCCTCTGTTGTCTGAATTCAAATGCAGAAAAATCTTCCTATTATTCCAATTCAATATGCTGTATGCTAAAACATTTTCAAATGAATTTAAAGGTGCCCTAGAATCAAAAATTGAATTTACCTTGCATAGTTGAATAACAAGAGTTCAGTACATGGAAATGACATACAGTGAGTCTCAAACACCATTGTTTCCTCCTTCTTGTGTAAATCTCATTTGTTTAAAAGACCTCCGAAAAACAGGCGAATCTCAACATAACACCGACTGTTACGCAACAGTCGGGATCATTAATATGTACGCCCCTAATATTTGCATATGCCAACTCATGTTCAAGGCATTAGACAAGGACAGGACGTCTGGATGTGCACAGCTGAATCATCAGACTAGGTAAGCAAGCAAGGACAATAGCGAAAAATGGCAGATGGAGCGATAATAACTGACATGATCCATGATTACATGATATTTTTAGTGATATTTGTAAATTGTCTTTCTAAATGTTTCGTTAGCATGTTGCTAATCTACTGTTAAATGTGGTTAAAGTTACCATTGTTTATTACTGTATTCACGGAGACAAGAGCCGTCGCTATTTTCATTTTTAAACACTAGCAGTCTGTATAATGCATAAACACATCTTCATTCTTTATAAATCTCTCCAACAGTGTAGCATTAGCCCGTTAGCCACGGAGCATAGCCTGAAACTCATTCAGAATTAAATGTAAACATCCAAATGAATACTATACTCACATGATCCGAAGCATGCATGACGAACATTTTGTAAAGATCCATTTGAGGGTTATATTAGCTTTGTGAACTTTGTATATGCACTGTATTATAGTCGAGAGCTCGGGGGCAGGGAGCACGAGGAATTAAAGGGGCCGCAGCCTAAATCGGCGCATAGTTAATGATGCCCCAAAATAGGCAGTTAAAAAAATGTATTAAAAAAAATCTATGGGGTATTTTCAGCTGAAACTTCACAGACACATTCAGGGGACACCTTAGACTTATATTACATCTTGTGAAAGAACGTTCTAGGGCACCTTTAAATTAACTCATGAACTGAAAAGTAAGAAATTCAACTCTGCTTTAGACACACAGATACGGTCTAAAACATGCTTGCATCATAAAGAGAGACATGCCTTATAGGGACTTTCCATAGACATGATAATTTTTATACAATACAAACTGTATATTCTGTCCCCTAACCCTACCTCTATCACAGAAAACTTTTTGTATTTATAAATAAATAAATAAATAAATAGTATGCTCTATAGGCTGATTTCCTCATGGGGACCAAAAAATGTCCCCACAAGATCAAAATTTTCTGGTATTACCAACCTTACCATCCATTTTGTCCACACAATATAGGGAACACCTGTCCCCTCAAACACACACACATTCCAGAGGAAACTGGTTGCTTTATTCATACACAGACAAAAAGAACGAGACAGATGATATTGAATATTATTCCAACTATTCCATGGAGTTGTCCAGGAACACAGAGATTAATCTGAAATATATCAGTGTTCCAGCCCTCGATCCAGGAATAATAGTATGGTCATCTGCTGTCACAGTCTCAGCTTCTGTAAGATCCTCCGTCAATGACTTCAGCATCTCTGCTGCACAAAGCTGAATGTGTCTCTACTGTGACAGAATAACACAACTAGATTCTTACCATCTCTGCAGAAGTCGATATTGAGGTGGCCAACTCACCTCAACAACACACATGATTTGATGTATATTTATATATATATA
>RJVU01053528.1:704214-716455 GCA_003731715.1 Anabarilius grahami | reverse complement strand
GGAGAGGGGCATAATAGGTCTTCTTTAAATGAGTAAGATTAAGTAAAGCTAAACAGCAGTGCAGAAAACACTGTCAGTACGGTGTATTTCACTGTGTTCTGTCCGTAATTGCAAAAGGATGTACAGTAGATTTTCAAGATCTGCTAACAGAACCAAATGACTGGAAAAAAATCACAATGCAAACGCATGTATATGAATTGCACTTTCAACGGCATGTTAAGTATGTTCAGTGGGACTACACACTTTTGTGATGTAGTGATACTTCCCTGAGCAAACATCACCAAAAAACAAAAGGCAATGTCATGACTGCAGAAATGACTGTCAATGGCATGTGTTGTGTTGGGGCCTGGGTGTTTTGGTGGGGGGCAGATTCACGGGCCGTCATTATCACAGACATCAGTGGCTTGACCACAGTTCAGGTTTTACATAGTGCAACTAATAGTCCTTTTTTGCAACTTTTCTGTTCAATGCCATTATCTGTGCACATCCGGCTGACTCATCACTGCCCAAGTGTGCCCACCGCGCTCAAACACACACACACACACACACAAACACACACACACAGGTGCTTTAACAAACTTTGACGTCAGTGGAAACGTAACTCAGGTTTATATTTAAAGATGGGCCCTGCATCATGGATGAATCTCTTGATAAAATTTCCACCATCAGCACGAGCTTGCTGAGATCTGAGACACTCATGAATGTGTACACTACTGTTCAAAAACTTGGGCTCAGTACAATTTTTGTACTGTGTAATGAATGTATTACTTCGGCAAGGCTGCATTAAATTGATCAAAAGTGACAGTAAATACAGTTACAGTAAATGTTACAAAGATTTCTATTTCAAATAAATGCTGTTCTTTGGATTTTTCAAAAAAAAAAAAAAATCTTTTTTTTTGTTTTTTTTTAAAAATCACGATTCCCACAAAAGAATGAAGCAGCACAACCATTTTCAACACTAATAAGAAGAAATGTTTCTTGAAACACTTTGCTGTAACTCTGACCTCTCAGGCAGGATCTGTTAACACTCTTTTCCATCAAAGACATTGGATTGATGGACAACTAGAATGTTAAGTTGCTTTTTTTGTAATGTAATTTGAAACAAAATCAGGCCAAAACAAAGTTTGTTTCGAGTTAGTTTTAGAAGTTCGAAACAGCTTGCCAAAGCAAACATTTTGGAAAAGTTCTGGTAAACACCTCTGAACTACCATTGGTCCATGGAACTTGCGTAAAAGGAAGGTGCGTCTCATGGAAATCTTCCACGGTTCATTTCTTCTATTCAGTGTTATAACTTAAATAGAAACTAAGGTTGTAATTTTAATTGAAAGCAGCACTGACACTGTTTTTCATGTTTGATACAGTAAAGCTGCTTGCTTTAAATCAATCTATTGTATAAAATGCTATATAAATAAATGTGACGACTTGACTGGAGTGCTGAATTGCTGAGCTGGTGCAAACATATCCACATTGCCATGATCAGATGCTTTCTTATTCTCAACTGTTGTTTTCTCACCACTGTCATTTTGTTGTGTGTTTATTTTGTTATTGAGAGGAAAGCGTGCAGCACATATTTACATATTCATCTAATCGCTGTTCTCAGGATGTTCGCAAAAGCATTTTGCTGCAAAGGTATTTCAAACTTTTTACCTCCAAGCGAAGAATGAAAAAGAACTTTGTTGTGAGTATATCAGGGCCTTAAATTACACTAGTCGGCTTGAAAACAGAAGTCTGGGATAGGATTCATAGGACTCAAGTATATTGTGCATAATATTACTTAAATGATCGATGATGACAGAGAAAATGAGTCAAATAATTTAATATCTGTGGTCAGTTGCATAAGATGCTTATACTATTCTTAAGTTAGTCATCTAAATGTAAATTGGTTTCATTTGAATTTGAAAAATTTGAATGATTATCCCATGGTGACCAGCTAGTTGGTCAGACTAGTTCTTAAGTTAGATCTAGAGAGACTAATATGGGGAAGAGACAAATTAAGAATTACCCAGAAAATTATACTTATGATTTGGGGAAAAGGAATAAACCATAGTGGTTGAGACAGCTCTGAAGTAAGCTAGTGTGGTTAAGAGATTTCTTTGATAAAAACAAAATTGAAACCACGTGGTGAGAGTAGTGGGTTTGAGTGAACCAAATTTGAGGACCAAATTAACTGAGTGCGGACTGGAGGGTCAGTCCTAGAGCTCTTCCTGGCCGATTTTAGGTGAAAAATTGGATCTGTTGGAAACGTCCAACAGATTATTTAGGTGCCGAGAGAAAACCACAGAGAAAGACAGCCAATATGTGGAAGTCCCAGAGCAAGGGTACTGTTTAAATGCACAGCTACCTCACAAATATTCTCACTGAAACTCTCTTGACTCTTCCATCCAGATTAGGGATGGGCATTTTTGGCAATTTTTCATTTCGATCAGACAGGTTTTAAAAAAAAACGAGTAATCGAGTACTCGGGGGGCGAGGCGCGTGCGGGGGGTGGGGCATGGCCGTCATGGAGATAACGAAAATATCTGAAGACTGTTGGGAAAATGAATGTTAAAAATAAAAATATGACATGAAAACCTGTCTATGAAAACGTGATTAGAACACTGTTTGATTATGATGCAGCAATGTTATTAGTAAGGAAGCATCTAAAAGGAATAGCTGCCTGAGGTAAAGAGTGACTTTATGCCAATAAACTGAAGCCTGTTCTATAACACATATTAATCAGATAACTTAGATACATAATATAGACGTAACATTACAACTTGTATCGGCACAGAAGGATGCAAATGCCAGTGAACTTTAAGTTACGCACTACAGTGAGAGAGAGAAAGTAAGAGAGAGCTCCCGCCGTGATGCGCTTTCATGACAGCGCGATGAAATACGGGCAAGGACAGAATTTACTGTAGATTTCTATAAAGTTCTCATTATAATGCTATGTTTATGGCAGATTTGTGCTTTATTTTCATCTACATTATTAAGTGATTCCATAAATCGCCTGCACGTTTTCGAAGCCATACGAATTATGCCATTGAACAAATATGACGAAAAAAAGCACTGCTGCATTATTATAACATCAGTATTTTTTTTTTTTTTAAAGAAACATCTAAAAGGAATATGACCGTCTCAAATAACTCAGATAATCAATATCGAGCATAGCATTTGAGCATGAAACTAAACACTGATATGCAGCGCATTCAGCATGTTAATAAATGTTGATATCCCGACCCAACGCATCCTGTATTAGATTAATCAGATGTAGCTATTACAACTTTCATCTGCAAAAGGTTTGTGAATGCAAGCATGAGCTTGATTGAAAGTGTAACTCCGATTGAGCTTTAAAAAGTGTCACTATTGTAATTTTTTTATTTATTCTAATATTTCAGCAAAATTTTGGATTCAGTTTGCTCTTTCGGATACACCGAAATGTTATTTTACAGTATGAAAATCACTGATGATTATTGCTAAAGCACTTTACAAGATAAAAGCTTGGCTCTGCACAGCTTGCATTGAACTGTATTTTCATCTATCTTGTCAAAGTGAAGCCAGACATCACTAAGTGACTTCGAGGCCATTCTCACGTCTTTTGACGCATACTGTGGAAAGCTAAACAATCAGAACTCAGGGCGCCGCCCAAAGTGCTGTTATAACCAATCAGGAGAAAAAAGGAAAAAAAAAACATTTTGATCATCGTTTACATGATCGATCGTCGCTGTCACGGTCGAGTACTCGATCGCTGTTGCACATCCCTAATCCAGATAGGGGTATTCTCTGCTTTTATTGTTATTTTTATTCTTATGTATTTGTTTTATTTTCACGTAAAGCACTTTGAAATTCCATTGTGTATAAAATGTGCTTTATTACAGCACAAACTTGCCTTGCCTTAATTTATACCACAGTCTAAAAATAAATCGAACTTTTTTTTGAAGTCCAAATATTATTTTGTAAATTATTGTGTCACAAAGCACTAAACACTTGAACACAGGGCCTAAAATTAAGTTTTTAACCAAACCTTGCAATGGCGGGTGACTTAAAAAAATTTCCCGGCCGTTAATTTTATTTTTTATTTTTTTTTATCGGCCATGAAACTGTTTTTGACACCAACATTTTAGATACCAGTGAAAATTCACAATTCTCTATTTCAATTTCGATACCAAAAAACTACAGCTAGAACTACTAGCTCAACTCATATAAATTTAAAACATTAACGTAAACAGCGAGTAATAATATAAGAACAAATAATCAAATTAAAAGCAACAGCACAAATACATACAATAGAACAAAGATACAAATAAAATAAACAGTGGTTTTCAGAGGGGTTTTACAGGTAGGTCTAACAGTAGTATTCAGATAATTTAATAAAGTAATCAAAAGTAAAATAACTGCATAGTCTTTACTGTATAAATTAAACAGATGTTTATGTTACAAGAGTAATTCAGTCAAGAGCAGTGAGTGATTTTTTTCTGTGTGTATTGTTGTCTGATTAACATTAAAAACACAGACAGCAGCAGGAATATTAGGCTGTTGTCACTTTAGGACATAATGCACATATCCGATATACTGATATTGTTTACGTGGTAACACTTTACAATGAGGTTCATTAGTTAAACATTAGTTAATGTATAAACTAACATGAACTAACAATGAGCAATGCATTTGTTACTGTATGTACTATTCTTCGTTAACGTTAGCTAATAAAAATACAGTCCTTCAATGTTTGTTCATGTTAGTTCACAGTGCATTAACTAATGTTAACAATTTTAAAAATGTATTAGTAAATGTTGAAATTAACATTAACAAAGATTAATAAATGCTGTAGAAGTGCAGTTCATTATTAGTTCATGTAGTTAATTAATGCTAACTAATGAACCTTATTGTAAAGTGTTACCGTTCATGTTCACTTAAAACATAACCTACTATGTTTACTAGGATACTCGCTGAGAAGGGCATTTAAAAAAAAAATATATAATTTTGTGTGAATTTGTCCGTTCAAGCACGCTTCAGTTGTTTAAACTTCAGATGCAGCGTGTGAGTAACGAATTAAGTTCCATTTCACATCTTTTTGCACTTGAATATTTAAATTGGCAAGGCTTAACTGTTCTGAGCATCGTTGACGTTTGTTCACACTCATCTTCTCACAACACTGCATTGTTAGAATTCATAAAAAAATGCCAACTTGATTGACAACGTTTCACATACTTGCCAACGCCGATTTTCACTCGCATTTGGCGCTTGCCGAGTGTTAAAAGGTCATGCTTGAACATAATCAGTACAGGTCAATCTCTAATTCATGACATCCCTAAGAGCCTTGATTTCCCATCTGCTTCTTACCTGAACCGTAGAGCTGATCTCAGCAGCAAAGCCTCCGGTCACTGGAGCCTCATGACTGATGAGCAGCCGACCCGTCTTCACCACCGACTGGAAGGAAAGAGAACATGTGCTGAAACACAACTGAATTCAGAAAGCACCCAAAGAGCTGAAAATCAGTTGATTTTATAACACCACACTAGCAAATCAAGTCTATTTTTAATCAAAAAAGACATGGATAAGCGCACAAGTGTTTGTGTTCAGACAAAAGGGTTGGGTCCATATTATTTCAGCTCATGATTCTAGACCATAACACCAAAACCTAAAATCTCAACAACAAACAGACGGTTTTATTGTCAGATCAGACATAGATGTATTTTTAAACCCCTAAATCTTAATGTTGCTTTCACTTTTCACAGCATACTTCTTGAATTCTGCTGAATTGCAGCACACTGTAGCAAGGTACCAAATTAAGAAAACATTGTTTTCTCAAGCCCAAAGTATACTTCGGCTGACTGCGTTATACAACATCATCAGGAGGGTCTGCAGTAAATAAAGCATCCTATCCTTTTCTATCGTTTTTGTTTTGTTTCTTGATCTAAACTCTGCATGCAATGGTGGATGCGCTACTTTTCTTCAACCAGTGTTTGATTCCGGCTTGAGTCACTCATTTCCAATTCCAATGAATCAAAGGTGAGGTTTTTAAAATGGCAAAATGTGATATTCAAATCAGAACACCGAAACCTTCCTTTCTGAGGAATCTGGAAATGGTGCAAGCCCGAATTGAACTCACATTGCTTGCACAAGCAATGAAGCTCAATGCATTTGAACAGCACCATTTGCTGCTGATTACGAATTTTGTTTGATGTTCATACTTCAGTTTCAATGGTCATTATGACTTCAGTCAAATAGCCTTTCAGTTATCCTGATAAAAATATACAGCAGGACGCAGCTGCAAAGCCCTGACCCAACATCTGCAGGACTCATCAGAATCTACAAGGTATAAAACTGACAAATCCTGCCGCAAAGCCTCTTCAAAAGGAGAAAAACAGGTGCAAAACAGCAGATCGCAAGAGCACTCATCCTTGCGCTGGTGGTCAGGCATTTCCTGCAGAAAGATTTTGGTTTGTTCTGTAATCCGAGTAATTATATAAAATTGATCTTATTTGAGATAAAAAAGGACATAAATGTTTGGCGTTTCATGACTGCGCATCTGCTGAGAAGAATGTGAAGAGGTCTAGTTATTGAGCTGGAAGTTCAGCAGGTCTCTGTGGAGCTCCACAAAGACACAGAAGAAACTACACCTACAACATCCGCAGCAGGCCATTTCCTTCAATGTGTGGCAAATGTTATAATTAAAATGGTTATTTCAGTCATCATACAGATTGGTATTGTTTTTTCAGCACTTAAATGGACAAACAGGCCATGCATTACCAATTCACTAAGAAAACATCCTTCAAAATTGAGATGTCATGAACCTCATAAACTCTGGCAAATCCACCGACTAGTTCTTCTTTTAAAGCGCTCATAGTAACAGTGACAAGTTGCTAATAAAACACTTTCCCAGTAGACTTATAAACTGAAGAATTACTCCCAGAAGTAGATTATATGTGGCCAGAAGCCACTAATTTCTCAGATCTTGCCGTTTTAACCCTATAATGCATATAGGGGGTCAAATCGACTCGGCATGCTGTGATTTTTGAAATATTTTATCAATGAAAACATTTATTTGATATTCCATGAATTCCTCAAAAAAAACTTGTTTCGGACCCTCATCAATGTCATTTTCATATTTCTTGGCCATAGGATGGGGGATTTTTTTTTTGACCAGTATTCATTTCCTATGGAATTTTAAAGCAGAACTAAGTAACTTTTTTTACCTTCATAAATAGTTTTCTAAGTCCTTACGATGGTTAATTGACTTGTAGTGGTGTGTTTGAGGCGAGCACTATCCCCCTCTGGCACGTCTACGCCAAAAAACAGCACTTGCGACTTGAGCTGCACCGACCCGACACAATCTCGCCTCATGTTCACGTTCACGCGAGAGTGACAAAATGCTTTACAGTAATTCAAAAACAATGTATATATTATGACATTATAAGACAATTTCGAAAATTACCCACCTCCTCTTTCTTGTACTGTATTTGCAAAACTACTGCGCTGGTGAGCGTTGTAGTCGTTGTAGTCCAGAGCTGCGCTTGGAATATTTATGACACTGTGATTCACTGAAGGAAACTGTAGGGGGAGCTTCGCAAATCTTACTGAGTTCCGCTGTAACTCAACACAGTATTTTTGTATACATTTTAGTCAATAATATTTTTTCTTGAAACTTTATGGATTACTTAAAAATCTGCAGTGACTTTTTTGCCCTGAACCAAGAATTTGCCTCAGACACCAACCCCGTGTCTGAATTAGGGTTGTCAAAAGTACATGTACTGACTTCGGTACCAAGTTGGTACAGAAAATTTAAAAAATGTGATGATACCAGCATTTCCCCCTAGCATTTTGAGTGCTGTTGAGGGGATTCTTAAACACCTCTGATTGGCCATTGTGTTCACGCGCTCAACAGATATGTCTATGATTGGCTAAAATGATCAATGCTTCAAAAACATGTTGTAAATAGACATCAATGACGCTCTTCACCGAGCGCTTACACAGATAAACACGGGAGAGCTTGAAAGCAGGCTTCCATCTTAAGTTTGTGCAGCCAAAAAGTTATTTTATTTCTTTATTTTATCTGACCATAGATTGTTTGAAAACGGGATTGGTTCTATGGTCAGATGAAACAAAACAAATTATTATTTTTATTTTTTTTGGCAGCAAACACTCGAGTTGAGTTTGGTGCACACAGGGATAAAAAAAATACCCCATGTGTGCAATGAAATATACGGCTGTATCTTTAATGTTGTGGGCCTGTTTTTCTGCCAGAGATCCTGGACATCTTGTTCAGATACATGGCATCATGGATTCTATTAAATACCAACAGATACAAAAAATCAAAACCTGACTGTCCCTGCTAGAAATCATAATGGGCCACGGTTGGATCTTCCAACAGGACAATGATCCAAAATAAACATCAAAATCAAAACTGGTCACTCAGCACAAAACCAAACTTCTACCATGGCCATCCCAGTTCCGTGACCTGAATCCTATAGAGTATAGACAATGAGCGGGGTGAACTGATAAAGCACCAACATGGAGCTGGAAATCTGAAGGATCTGGAAAGATACTGTATGGAGGAATGGTCTCTAATCTCTTGTCAGGTGTTCTCCAAACTCATCAGGCATTATAGGAGCGTGTAAGTTTTGGAAGATCATTTTTAGTCCATCTCCTAAAAATGATCTTCCAAAACTTACTGCCAGATTCTGGAAGATGAATTCTTCAAACAGTGGTACAAGAGGATGTGGTGCTGGTCCTTCAATAGTCACTCTCAATCTGTCTATCTATAAAGCCTATAAAAAAAAAAAAACTAGTCCATGTATTTCACAACACTTCAGCTTGTGATTCTAATTAAGTGGGGGTTATTTTTTAGGATTCTTTACCTAACCTAAGTCTCTGAGATCCTGACATCTTGCACCTCTGGAGACTCCAGGTAGGTTGCAGTTTGGGAAAATTGTGGCGCTGGAGACTAAAGGGTGCCTGATGGTTTCACACTTAATTCTTCACCTTAATTCTTTTGCAGTTAATATGTGTCTTTTCTTCTCCACCTGTTTTTGTCTGACCCTGCTGACCCAGTGAGCATTTCACTGTCCAACGGTCATGCCTAAACTTTGCAATTTCTACTATTGCATTAGTATTGCATCCTTCTCATGGGCATTTAATAATTTTTGTCTTTTCAGTCTGAGTTAAAACTCTTTTTTTGGCTCATTTTGCCTGTAAAAGAAAACCTGCCTAATAATTATGCACACCTGAATATAAGGCGTTTTTTACTTCCAGCCTTCATGAACAATTATATATCACTTATAAATGAATAAATCCAAAACTGATAGTAGTTATTAAGATTGATGTGGTTTGGAATTGGTAAAATGTGCTTGGAAAATTTAGAAAATAATGCTNATTTAGAAAAAAATGCTGGGAAAAAAAAAAAAAAAAACTTGTCTAATAATTCTGCACACGGTGTACAAAGAAATTTGGACATGACAGTTAAATGAAGAATAATGAATGATTTAACAATAATTCCACACCTCATAACCAATTTGGTCAAACGCCAGAGACTTCGAGTCATTGTAACTGTTTCTGATGCCTTAAATACCAGTGGACTGAGACGGGCACAGCAGCAGAATCTTGAGGTTGTGTGCTAGCAAGGGTGTGAGATTTCGATAAGACAGCAAGTATGCAAGGGTGTGACTGAAGACATTTTTTATGGCTGTCCCACAACAGTCAGAGCTCTCTGTGACACTGCAGCACGACCAAAAGACACATTATTATTACAGAAATTTTATTGTTCTGACTGAGTTTTAGATGTTTTTTTTAAGACAGACCTGGCCAGGAAACACAGCGACCAGATTTAGACAGCATTAGATCAGGGACATACTTGATGCAAGCAGAACGCTTCCACTGAATAAACTTAACTTGCATTAATGTGGCGGTCATAAACCTCAGTACTCAAGGGAGTGATAGAGTTTCCTTCTAATGTCCATTCCATTAAACCAGAGGTTATTCAAGTAGCTAGATATAAACATGTAGACAGTTTAACTATCATGCTCAGCAAGATTCTTCAAACTTTTCATCTGTAATTACAGTGTTTGAACTGAAAGAGAAACTGACTATAGAACATGGTAATGTCTTCTACACCCCCCTTTTTAACACAGATTTTTTACAGAGTATGTTTGAAGCCTTACACTACACTGGATGTGATGCTGTACGACAAATTCCCGACAGTAAAGTGATGCTTCATTCTATTTCTGCTGTACTGCGCTCACGCCGCTTCTGAACCGAAGAAGAAATAGATTTGCTATGGTTGCTTTATCGCGTTTGGTGTAACATTCAAACGTTTGGAGTCAGTAAGATTTTTAAATGTTTTTGAAAGAAGTAAATGTTTTGAAAGAAGGCTGCATTTATTTGATCATAAATATAGTAAAAACAGTAATACTGTGAAGTATTATTGCAATTTAAAATTTCTATTTGAATATATGTTAAAATGTCAATGTTGCATTGAAAACTGACTAACAAAAAGTTTAAGCACTAAAATTACTAAAAAATAAATAAATAAAACTGAACAAAAAATAAATTGAACCTAAAGTGTTATAAAAAAACTAATTACATTAAATGAATATTAAATGATTAAAAATTAAACTAAAATTAAAATGAAAACTGAAAATAAAAGCATTTAAAATAATAAAAACTGTAATAGTATATAAAAACAATACTAAAATAACGCACGTCACATGATTTTGCAACTCAGACCAAAGAAGCTTTAAATATTACTTTATTTTAGTTAGTTTTTAAAACAGTTTTTAGCTTTGTTTTTAGTTTCTCATTTACCTGTAATACAATCATTTTAATTGAACTCTTATTATGTTGGATTGGACCCTAGCAGATCTTCAACCACCAACTGTTATTTCGACCAAATAATGTCAAGGAGGAAAAAAGGTCAAAATCCATAATGAAGGTTCACCAGGCAGTACAAGAAATTTTGCTTTAGATACGACATTCACCGGCATTAGCCGCTGAGTTAATGCGAAAAAATCTCCAGATAAAGCTCATGAGTTAGGTAAAAGAGATTTGTGGCACTTGCTAACCCGGTCATCCCATCCAGCAGCATCAGGAGTGAACAGAGCGTCAGGGAAAATCCTGAAGAGGCACAGCACATACCACAGATAGTTCAGACGCAAACAACCGTCGACTGTTATTACTGTATCACGGGACAGAACGTCACTTCCCTGGAGCGAGACTCTACAGTGACCGATTGAAACGGCTTGGTTGTTTTCCAGAAATACCACAGTGACGTACCGAAAAGGCTAATGGCAAATCACACCATTAATGGATGGCTGAGGTTGAATGCTATAATGATGAGACAGCGTCATTGCACAGGCGATTTTCCTATGGAATGATGTTAGCCAATCACAACAGGGGGCGTCGTTTCAGATGACAAAAATATTGGCTTAAATTATAAGTGGACTTGAGGGGATACAAATACCCATTTAAATGTAGCGTAAGTGTGCAAATACTTCTCAGGGACACTGTAGATGCCACAGAGCTAATAGACACCACATAACAGCCACACAACACCCATTAATATTTAATGGGCTCATTTAAAAAATATGTAACTAAACTAGCATTGAAAGTAAGCATATGCTCACCAAGGCTGCATTTTGGTATCCCACTGCCACCTGTCTAATTCAATTCCTTGTTCATACATTGTCAAAACAGCCTTCAATTGATCAGCAAAACAGCTCAAGGAAGAAAAACTAGGAGTACAAACACAGAGTACAAATGAAGTCATCCTATTTTGTCTTTATGAGGTTCTAGTGGCATTTTAAAACACATGTCTCTGTCTTCATGAACTGAACAGACAACTTAATGAGAAGCTAATGTGTTGACATTAACTACGGCCTGTGGCGCGGATGACGATTTTATTGTCCAATGTGCCGTGCCTATGTATCCCGGACAGATGAATGTTTCTCATTGCCTCTCTGATTCAGAACGCCGTCCTTCTAAAAAAGGACAGAGCTAGTGGTCAGCGCTGTCATCCAACTGCTTATTTACGGCTGACCTCTCAACACCAGCAGTTCAACGCGCTTATTTCAAAGACCGACTGACCCAAGATGAATAGAGAGAGGAGGCTTTTCTTGGACACTCATACTCTCGTTTTTTCTCTCACTCTCTCACACACAGGGAAAACACGCAAGTCGTTCACGTTCTGATGAGACTTTAACAGCAGTGAGTATCTAAACCAGAGTCATGGTGATATTTTTGTATTGTTGGGGCTTTAGAGTTCATG
>RJVU01053528.1:671860-697391 GCA_003731715.1 Anabarilius grahami | reverse complement strand
TCTCTTTTTTTTTTTTTTTTTCGCGAGTACCATGTTTTCACCCAAAATGCTATTTTTTCAAGTGGCTAACATAGCATAATCAGATGCAGCTTTATTTTTAGTAACAGTAATACAGCATTTTCTCTGTCATACAATATGTTTTAAATTTAATTGCATGCCATTTATCAACACAAGCCACACAGCATTTAATGATATTTTAATATCGAACTAGATTACTGCAGTGTGCAACAGCAGCCACCAAGCGAACGCACAGAGTAACATTATAACATCATTTTCAACACCTTCAAATGTATCGAATATGATAAAACAGCGCTGCTTTACCTTACACACGCTTCACCGGAAGAAGCGGAAGGGGCGACTGTGGCATAATAAAAGTTCAGCTCTCGAGCCGTGTGTCGCGCTCGTCACTCATTATCAAATCGCTCCAGCGGCCTCGTTCAGCTCCAACAGCACTCGCCCTGCTCTGCTTCACAGTACAGTAACGTTAATAATTTCATCCATGAACATGATTTCTACTTGAGTACTGTCCCGATTCTTTTCCACCAGCTGTGAGGTGAAGAAGACATCTCCCATGATTCCGGGCTCAATCTCGGAATCGAATTTTCCAATGTACAAGAACAACCACCAATACCTGCATTTCAGAGGACTTGTGAGAGTATTGGACTACTTTTGTTGTCCATTTGGGAGAGTTTGACAGTATAAACCACCTTCTACTTTAAATCTATGGAAAAGAGAATCCTTTTAGTTTCACGGAAGAAAGGAAGTAATGTTTTTTCACATTAAAATGTTGAGTAAATGATGATTTCACTTATGCTTGAACCCTCTCACAGTTTCCTTCAGTGAGTGCCTCACTAAACGCCGTCAGCTCAATGTCTCTGAGAGTGGGTGTGATTTTGCACATTATGAACACATAAGTTAATCTGCTGGTGTGAAACTGGAGACATCAGTCATTCCCAGTTTCAAACTGTAAAACGTACATTTATTGGAGCACCAAAAACATCTCTTAAAGACTTGGATAGTGGCCCTGTGGGACACTTTTAGCTCTGGAGCCTGCGTGACCTGGACTTCAAATTATCGAGCCACATGATTACAATAGAGCAGAGCCAACCCAGGGCTCACTCCACTAACCATAACTAACTTCAGTCCACTCAGGAGACCAAAACCTCCATTCAATTACATAATGCTGCCACTGGACCATGAGCAGCTCATTTTCTCCATGAGAGTCCTGCTGTGCAATCAATACCCACAATTCTGTGTAAGACATTTTGAAGAGCTTTGGGGTCCAAACAATATTAGACCACACTGGCTTTTCATGTATAGAGAAAAAGATTCTTCTGAATCTGCACAACACAAAAGTAAGTCATACAGGCTTGAAACGACATGAGGGTGAATAAATAATGATAGAATTTTGGGGCTGAACCATCCTTTTAAAGCCATTTTGATTGCATTATGTCACGCATATGAGTGAAATTGAGAATTTAACAATGATAAAAACATAGCGGGACTTGATTTTATCCATCAAGAATTGATTGAATGGTAAAAGATGAAGCTTAATGTGACTTTAGAATGCTACAAATGTCTGAATAGCTATTTGGCTATTGGATCACATTCATTTCAGAGACGGTGCAAGATCAATTTTAATTTGATGTTCCTTTTGAATCATTACAAACCACCACCACCACCTACACAAAGAGAACCTAAAATGAGCACACGAGTTTGTTATCGAAAACACAGTAGTTACGTCTCCGGACTGCTATAAACAGAGACGTCACTACATCCACTACATAGTAAATGAGTAAGTCATTGGTCGGAGACACTATAAAGAAAAAGAGAGGGGGAAACTTTGAGAGAATAAAAAGCCACTTATCCCTCTTTTGCTTTTTATGAGCCTGTGTGAATTTCTCCAGCTCGCATCCAAGCAATGACACAGAGACAGAGAGGAATTCTAGAAATCTCGCGAGTGCCGAGCCAAGGAATGCAAACTCTGCAGAAATGAACAGAAAAGCAGATCTGATGAAGGCTGTAAATGGAGTGTGATTAAAAAGGAGAAGAAAAGGAAAGAGTAGGAGTACTCATAAATAAAGGAGGGTGGTGACTGCAAAGACAACTAGAGGAGCACATAACCAACCATAGTAAATCCTCTGTAATCTCCCTGCCGGAAGCTCATGACACGAGGCTCCAGCCAACAGTCTAACAGAAATGTACCTGTATGGAACTCAAATTAACTCACGAGAATCCAATTGACACATCTATCTAAAAATAAAAAAAACACTAAAGCACTAAAATCAATCATTTTATATGCTACATGTAAATTTAGGGACCTCAACATTATATTGTACACTACAAAAAAATGTATATTTATTTATTTACAGTCTTAATGATTAGTGTTTTACTTTAAATAAGCAATGACGGCACAAGAAATCTAAATGTAAAAGAGAAATGACCATGTAAAAATTAAATACAATATCAAACATATCGTTCCTAATGATTTAGACTGATAATCAGTTAAATGACTGAAATCATGAATTTAAAACAACTCAAAAAATATTTTAGTTTACAAATCAGACATCAGAATATATTAAAATCACATATATACACTCTAAAAAAAAATAATTCAGTGGCTTAGTAAATATCACAGAAATAATTAATTCCATTAACTAAATAAAATCTCATTTACTTGATGGTTTGTGTTGAACATACCAAAATTATTGACTAAAAATTGTGTCCTAAATTCAGTTATATTTAAGTTTTTCACAAAAAAAAATATTTAGTAATTGACTAACCAATTAGTTTGTTTTTTTATTTAAATATAGTTAATATATTTGTGAAATTTCTATCAAAATATTTGAGAATGGAAAATTAAACTGATCTGTTTCAAGAACCACAAATATTACTTAATTCAAATCAATATAATTAATCTTTAACATACTTAAGAAATTGAGTAAATTGACTCAATAAAAACATTGCACCCCTCCCGGCTTCGACGTGATGAGAACTCAAAGGTTGAGTGTCGTGGGCTGTTTAAATTCTCTGCAGTCTCCAGAACAGTTCTCTCTTCTCAGCGTCGCAGAATTGGTACATTTCCTCTGTGAAATTCAGGTTTGTGTGTTTTATTTTATCTATAAAATCATTACTGTGCTTTAAATCATTTTATTTAAAGGGTTAGTTCACCAAAAAATGAAAATAATGTCATTTATTACTCACCCTCATGTCGTTTCACACCCGTAAGGCCTTCATTCATCTTCAGAACACAAATTAAGATATTTTTGACGAAATCCGATGGCTCAGTGAGGCCTGCATTCACAGCAATGTCATTTCCTCTCTCAAGATCCATAAAGGTACTAAAAATATTCTCGTGGCTTTATAATATTAAGGTAGAACTACTGAACTCACATGAACTGATTTAAATATGTTTTTAGTACCTTTATGGATCTTGAGAGAGGAAATGTCATTGCTGGCCTCACTGAGCAATCGGATTTCATAAAAAATATCTTAATTTGTATAAGGTAAGGGGTGTGGAACGACATGAGGGTGAGTAATTAATGACAGAATTTTCATTTTTGGGTGAACTAACCCTTTAATGCAAAACAACAAACAGGGACGAAATGTGAGTCACCTAAACGAGTGTCGCGTCTGTCTTTTCACATGAGTGAAACACCTGATGCCTTGCATAAAACACACGACTTTATTCCTAAAGATAATGAATATAATTAATTTGGATTAGAAGTTTACAGTCCATCTCAGGCACGAGAACCAGAGCTGATATGGTGGAAATGGGATAACAGACCAGTTGATTACACTTGAATTACTTTTAAAAGTTAAATTTTTACATCTAAAATGTTTGTTACATGAGTGTAGGCAATATTGCATACATGTTAAAACAGTATAAAATATGCTGTATTGCTGTACTCATCCACAATAAAGGCCACTGTCATGTATGTGAGTGAAGTATTTATTACCGACACTATTAAAGTTAATATTACTCAAATAAAAAGGTAACACTTTAGTATAAGAAACACATATAAACTATTAACTATGATTTTTCCCTCAATAAACTCCTAATTTACTGCTTATTAATAGTTAGTAAGGTAGTTGTTAAGTTTAGGTATTAAGAATGTAGAATATGGTCATGCAGAATAAGGCATTTAAGTAATAATAAATAGTCAATATTCTAGTAATATGCATGCTAATAAGCAACTAGTTAAAAGACCCTAAAATAAAGTGTTACCAATAAAAACAGTTAATATTAAATACATATTGGTTTTTTAAATGTTTTCCCCAATTATTTCTCAATTTTATTTGTTTATCTACCAAACCCATTTACTTACATTTACACAATTCATACAGTACAGTATATATGTAATTGATTTCACTGCTTTAAAATTGACTCAATATGTTTAAGTGTAAAAATGTTTCACCAAAAAAATTGACTAAATCATACAGTACTAAATGTTTTTAGAGTGTATGGAGTACATGAAGACCTATAAAGTACAATAAAGTTTCTAGGTTTTCTGATTAACATTCAAACACTTTTAAGGACCAAAGTCTATTTTTAAGGACTTTTTCCAGTCCTTCAATCTATGAGACTGAAATTCAAGCACTTTCAAGGAGCATGGGAAAGCCATACAAAACATATCTGCACAAAAGTAGCAAAAAACTACTCGCAGTAGCAGTAGAGTATCTGTAGTTCATTAATATGGACCCCTGCGGGACTGCTGTCACATGTACTCATACAACATGTTAATCAGAGCACTCACTGTGCAGCATTATGCTACGCTAACCCTTGCTTTTGAACCCCAGACAAAACCTTGAAAAACAGACAGAAAGGTCTGTGGGCCACATGAGAACAGAGCCGATCCAGGGACTGATGGGTGTCGGGTTAGGCCACGGTCCAGCCTGAACGAGAAGCATAAAACGCTGGATTCGGATCAGTCGTGAGTAATTTTCCAATGCTTTTCCACAAATAAAGCACTGAAAACAATGGCCACACATGACAGTTACGACACCATCTCCTGACCAATATGTGTGAACCATCAAGTCTCAGAACATCCAACGGCTCCAAACCAAAGTGATCCCTGCTAATAGTGTAATTATACGTGTAAGAGTCTGTCATAAATATGCAGGACATAAACCAAGCCACCAGCCTTTCTTCCTCTGCCATCTCCACCATAGTTGTTTCCAGAGACTTACAAATGCAACCTGCCAACAATATTCTCGTGCTGTGGTTGTCATCAAAGAGTCGTTAGCCTTGTGAAGCACAGCGTTGCACCACTTCCCGCTCAAGATATGTGACTGTTTTAGTTTTCCTGTAGCCAAACTGGTTGAGTAGGACACTAGAAACGGAAAGATCATTGGTTTGTTTACACAGAACGCTCATACTGATATATAAACTTAAAAATAATCCAAGTTGGGTTGAAAATGGACAAACCCAGTGGTTGGGTTAAATGTTTGCCCAACGTGCTGGGCAGTTTTATCTAACTCAGCTATTGTTTAAATGATGGGCGATTTCAAAACACTGCTTCATGAAGCTTTACGAGTCTTTTGTTTCGAATCAGTGGTTCGGAGTGTGTATCAAACTGCCAAAGTCACGTGATTTCAGTAAACGAGGCTTCGTTATGTCTAGGGATGCACCGATATGATTTTTGGGGGCCGATACGATTTTAACAAACAATTATTGGCCGATACAGAGACCGATATTTGTCACTTCCTCTCTTATGTGAAATTTTGTCATCAAAATAGATAGTATTTTGATCATGTTTTAAATCAGCAAAGTTCAAAAACACCTGCATTAAAATATACTAGCAGGTTTATTACTACATCATCAAATAATTTTTAACGAACATGGATTGGATCCATTTAACATTCAGCAGGCCTACATAAAGACAACAGAACAAAGATACATATGAAATAAACAGTACTTTTTTAGGTAGGTTTAATAGTTTTTAGGGACAGAAATAAAGTAAACAAATGTAAAATAGCACTGCATATTCTTCACTGTATAAATTAAATACATATTAATCCTTTATTGTAACAGACTTTATTATGATTAATCTTCTAATTTGTTTTTGTCTACATTTTAATATTTTTTGTAAGTTTAAATATGAGATCTCCTTTACTAAGGCGGGACTCTTATTTTGACGGGTGTTATATTCTACGGACTGACAAGGAAAGCACGCAGTTCTTCAGAGATATTTTGCAGATTTAAAGTTTGTCAGTTTATTAAGCACCCTCCGAAAATGTATAAGATCTGTATGTGTTTGTTTACACTTAGTTGTAATATGTGTTTTGAGTAATTCGCTGTATGTGGACGATAGTGCAATGGAGAGTTTAATGCGCACTTCTTGTACTCTGTATTGTTTAGCTTTTGTGGTGATTTTTTTTGGAGTGAAAACGGACGCAAATAAACAATAAAGCATCAGTAAAGTTTTAGTCATCATTCGGATGGGGTCCGCTACACTTATGAAAGTTACAGAAGTTATTTATTCAAGAATAGTGTGCGATCTTTTGTTATTTGATTAACTTTAAAAGCACAGACAGCAGTGCTAGGATTACGCAACAGCTCAGTGCCTTCACGCAGTTAGTTTATAAACCATCGTTTTGTTACATCGGCCTTTTTCCTGCTGCAGCCGATATGCCGATGGTTGTAAATTGAGCAAAAATCGGCAGATAAATATCGGCGGCCGATACATCGGTGTATCCCTAGTTATGTCACAAGAGTTTCGAAACGCTTCGAAATTTCAATGGTTCACATGACTTTGGCAGTTTGATACACGCTCCGAACCACTGATTCGAAACAAAAGATTCGTAAAGCTTGCTGTCAATGGAGGCCTCACTTGAGCCATCGGATTTTATCAAAAATATCTTAATTTGTGTTCTAAAGATGAACAAAGGTCTTAAGGGTGTGGAACGACATGAGGGTGAGTAATTAATGACAGAGTTTTCATTTCTGGGTGAACAAACCCTTTAAGTTCTAAATGTACATCTGCAGATTCTGTGAAACCCTCAGTCTGTCCACTTTTCAAACGTGAAAGTGAGTTTGCATTCATCAATTTCCTTCATTTCATTCAAGACGAATGCAGGATCTTTAGAACGACGTGTACATATGGACAGTCACGATCATGTATCCATTTGTCTTAGATCAGAAAGCCATTCCCGCAGCTCGGTTTCAGTAAATGCTCTTTTTAGACTGAGCAGAATGTTTTAAGTTCTGAAAGTTACAGTATGTTATCCTAACTCAATGAACTCATCTTGAAAGCTCAAGGTCTGCAGAGTATTAGATAACTGTGCAAAGCCTGACACGGCAGCACTATGAAGTGGGACTGAAACGGACAAATTCGGCAGTCCACTGAAATCTGTTCCAGTGTCTGATGAGATCAAAGACCCATTAACCTGTTCACTTGTCCATCATAACTCCAACAGACACGTTGAATTCAAGCTAAATGGCACAATTAAATTACTCTGGAAGCTGCTTAAATATATTGGGACACATTCTGGTTGCATAACAAGGCAGTCTTGGCAGAATATGTCTTCAGTTTTCCATCCTGACTGGCTAGATGAGATGTTCTAATAGGGGAAATACAAAAACACTGAATAATACCAAGTTAGGCTACTTTCTATTAAGTACCTATAGGCTTTATAGATGACAGTATGACAGTTCCTTAAAGGGTTTGTTCACCCAATAATGAAAGTTCTGTCATCATTTACTCATGCTCAAGTCATTCATTTTGACCTTCATTCTTCTGTTGAAAATTAAAGTCTGTGTAAAGTAAATTGTGAGAACTGTTTCTAAACACATTCTAAATGTTACAAATGTATTGCTGAAACACATTACAAAGACTGTGAACTACAGTACTGTGCAGAAGTCTTAGGCACGTCAGTATTTTCACCCCCTAAAAAAGGTTTTAAGCCAGTTATTTATATCTTTTGCTGTAGTGTGTCAAAAGGAAATATCCGTTCACATTTCCAAACATTCATTTTGCCATTAATTGTAATAATCCAGGGAGATTTTTGAATACACAATAAGACTGATAACAGCCGGTGCTCCACATGGAGATCAGAGCTCACCATCATCAAATCCGTCTGTGATTACATGAAGAAACAGATGAAACTGAGACAAACCAAATCCAGAAGAACGGTGGCCGTGTCTCCAAGAGATTTTAAGAAACCTGCCTCCAAAGCTACCTGAAAAATTATGCCCAAGTGTACCTGGACAAGAGCTGTTTAAAATGCAAAGGGTGGTCACGCAAAATATTGTTTTGATTTAGTTAATATAAGTTAATTGATAAATAAAATCCATTTATAACAGTATTTTTTTAAAACATCCTCACTTTACAGCATTTTTACACAAGTGCCTAAAACTCTTCACAGTACTGTATCTTTGCAGGCAGGTTTCTTCAAGCATCTTAGAGACACGGCCACAGTTCTCCTGGATTTATTTTGTCTCAGTGTCATGTGTTTCTACAAGTAATCACAGACGGATTCGATGATGGTGAGATCAGATCACTGCGTGGAGCACCGGCTGTTGTCAGACTCCTTGTGTATTCAAAAATCTCACTGGATTATTACAATTAATGGCAAAATGAATGTTTGGAAATGTGAACGGATATTTCCTATTGACACACTACAGCAAAAGATATAAATAACTGGCTTAAAACCTTTTTTGGGGGGTGAAAATACTGACGTGTCTAAGACTTCTGCACAGTAGTGTATGTAGTGCTGATTTGTGGAGTTAGACCGTTAAACAATTTTTCACCAATTTTGTCTTCAGGATATTTTGGGCGGGGCTAAAACGGTGGCTCGATGATGCACTGATGAGCATGGCCCCGCCCCTAACACTATAATAACTACAGCGTATTAGCATCAGTGGCTCACCCGCTCATTCAACCGCAAGTTACTGTCATTACATGCAAATGCATATTACTTGGTTGTGGTAACATACAAAACAGCTCAACCTCATTTAAATTTCCTAAAAACGATGATATGAAGAAGATGTAGATTAATTTTGTGAAGAGCCATCTTGATGGAGAGCTGACAATCACCACCAACACCCACCTCTGCAGTGATCATTTTATTGGTGAATGGGGCTGAACCGACTATCTCCCGTCCCGGCCTTCATCCTCCCGTCTCGCGGCGCCGACATCTGGTGCCAGAGTCAGCAGTACGTGCCCACCAATGAGGGCAAGTTGCCTTGTGTGCTTATGCTATAATTAGTAGGTAGTCCACAGTAAATCTACAAAATTTTGCAACCCTCTAATGTGATCCTTTTGTTTATATGCATTAGTATGTTTGACTCAGAGAGAAATGGCATCTTTCTCGCAAGTGGGCGTGGTTTCAGCGCAGACAGCGGACATGAGAGCAGAGAATACTGCTTATTTTTAAGATTTTGACAACTTATTTCATTTACTTGGCTTTTTTTTTTAATCATGCAAATTTGGCTGGGTGGTTCAATTTTTCTGTGGTGTGACAAACTCAGAACACATTTTATATTGCTTTACATGGACTTTAAAGGAGTGGTTTGGCACTGGTTTGTGTGAGAAACAGACCTAAATTTCATAATTTCAGGGAATCCCAAAATCATATCCAGATGATATTTATAGTCATGAAAACCAGTTATTATAGCCACCACTTAAACGTTTATTTTTCGACAACAAATTGGAGCTGCTGTACAGCTGAATAATTTTCCAATCATTGAATCATTTTACATCACTTTAAAGCTGCTTTGAAGCAATCCGTATTGTATAAAGCGCTATATAAATAAAGGTGACTTGACTTGGAGTAAGAAAATAATTATATCATTAAAAGTTGATACAAAAACTGCCTTATGTAAAATTTAAATGTTTGTATACAACTCAGTTTTATTTGAATATTGATTATTAAAGGGTTAGTTCACCCAGAAATGAAAATAATCCCATGATTTACTCACCCTCAAGCCATCCTAGGTGTATCGGAGATTGGCTCCTCCAAGCTTTATAATGGTAGTGAACGGGGGGCGTGTTTTGAAGCCCGAAAAAAAATGCATCCATCGATCACAAAAAATTATCCATACGGCTCCAAGTGGTTAATAAAGGCCTTCTCAAACGAAGCAATGGGTTTTTGTAAGAAAAATATCCATATTTAAATCTTTAAAGTAAAATAACTAGCTTCCGGCATACAGCCGTATGCATCAATTTGCGGCGGAAGAGTGACCTCTGACCTGGCACATGACGCAATGACAAACGCGGAAGCACAGAGGATAGAGCAAAACAAAACACTGGTCACAAATTAGAAATCTAAAATGAGAAATTTAAAGAGAAATGTCGGAGGATTTCGATATAAGAGAAGAGGAGCTTGAGTTCGTTGCACAGCCCTATTTGTTTGAACCGCGAGAGGCGTCTAAGTTTACGATACTCCTACATCATCGTTTCAGATGTTACTCATTTGGCGCAAGTCAACTTGCTCAGTATGCGTACGGTCGTCTGGCGGAAGCTAGTTATTTTACTTTATGAAGTTTTAAATAAGCATATTTTCTTACAAAAACCCACCGCTTTGTTTCAGAAGGCCTTTATTAACCCCTGGAGCCGTAAGGAGTATATTTATGATGGATGGAAGCATTTATTTTGGGCTTCAAAACACGCCCCCCGTTCACAACCATTATAAAGCTTGGAAGAGCCAGGAAATTATTTAATATATCTCTGACTGTGTTCGTCTGAAATAAGATAGTCATATACATCTAGGATGGCTTGAGGTTGAGTAAATCATGGTATAATTGTCATTTTTGGGTGAATTATCCCTTTAAAAAATTTTTTGTGGCTATAAATGAAAACTTCTGTGATGTAAATTTCGGTTATGGTATTGATATTCAGTTTGCTTCATTACTACTTTTGTGTTACATGGAAGAAAAAGACAGAATTGGAACAAAATGATTATGTTTTTTGGTGAACCCTTTCAACTTTACAAGCAGCACTGGTTTTTGATACACTGCTGCCATAAATTAATAAATAATTCATTCAGCACCCCCATCTGGCTTTCATACAAACACAAAGTTCTGAATCATGAGGTCTTTGAATTAGATCTGGATAAGCGTGGCACTTAGCAAATGAGGCTGACAGACTCGTGGAGTGTTTCTCTCCAGCAGATGAAAGTAAGTCAGGCTCACGGTTCCAACACTCTTCCAGTAATCATCACACCACGTCGAGCACACAAGCACACGATTCCTCATCCAAAGTCAAAAACATGCTGTATCCGAGCGGATTCATTATCTTCAGAGAGCCGGAGTCATTGCACCAACACAGTCAAGCCCGTGTTTGCTGTGAAATGAGACATGTAATGACGTGCACTTTCGTTTGGGGTTCAACAGGTTCAGCCAACAGCGCTCCATGTCCACATGGAATACAGGCCGGAATTCTGTGTCACGCATGCGCCGTCTCACTTTACAGAGCAAACAATCCCATTAAGACAAGCCAGGTCACTCCTCTATTCATCTATGTGCATACCCATCAGGTATCTCTCCAGCTCCACGGGCCTGGGGCCAGCGTGAGCACAAATGATGTATGACCCCAAACGAAAAGCATTATCTCGTCAAGTAGCCTCCATTGGGAAACTCATTCTCTGAAGCAAAAGGAACAGTTGTACTCCAAACAGAGTCTTTCACAGTAAAGCCCAACACAAACACTCCAAAGATCCTCCTCTAAAGCAGCAGAAAAACAGCTTAAACAGTTCGGTCTCTTCCTCGCTCCTGAATGTGAGCGTTTACATGAATGGTAGAAGCAGGAATTGTGTTTTATTAAATGCTGTGCATTACACAAACGCTATGACAACATTTTCGTAGCAAGGTTGTGGTACGGCCCTGTGTATTTATTAAACTGCAGTGTTCCTGTTGCTCAACTGTCACCAAGGTCAAGGGAAGCAATGTACACATGTAAAAGATGAACACTGAATGCACTTCACGTCACTTCAGTTAGTATCTGCTGAAATGTATATGGTTGTGATTTACACAAATATGACGTGTTGCAAAGTGGATTGCGTCAAAAGTCTACTAGGCATACTTTAAGCAGGTGTTATAAAATATCTTAGACCCCTTTAAAACTAAGCGAACCGAGACCATTTTGGGAGGTGGATTGAGTATGGTTCGCTTTCAGCTAACAGTATGGTTTTCCATTCATGAATTGCAATATAGTTTGGTCATCAGAGGCTTCCATACAAATCTTCTATTCATCATGGCTGCTGCTTCTAGCAGATCTCCACAAATTATTCATTCATGACATACACTTGTATCTTTTGATCTTCCATCCGCTTCCAAACTGTGTAAAAGCGACGCGGCTGCATGACTTGCCGGTTTAAACTTTAATATCCATTTTTCTGAGCTCACACACCTGAAGCGCACACAGAGAAAGCCAGCTGTAAACTAAGTTCTCTTTAGCATGTTATTGTGCTTAAACATACACATAAGCAGTGTTGGGGGTAACACATTACAAGTAACTTGAGTTACGTAATCAGATTACTTTTACAAGTAACTAGTATAGTAACACAAGTTACTTTTTCACATTTATTGACTGACAGATCTCCTGTCCCCGTGTTGAGAGAAATAAAGTGCAGAGGGTGTTGTGTGCGCTGTGTAAGCATGATGGTTATTGTAGTTTTAGACTAAATGTGAACATGCATTTACTCATCTCACTTGCACAAAAACTTTCAGTATTCCTCAAAATGAATAAAAACAGTGAAATGCAATCTCAGAATTTTTGCAAACCTGTAATAATGAACTATATTAAATTACACAAATATACTTTATGTATTTCATCTCAATTATTAACCAATGTCTTTGCTGCTGACCTTCAATATATCTAATTCAACCATACTAATAAGCAAAAAATACTTTAGATTAGATTTAGAAATAAGAACTAGAACTTCCTTCTTCTGTATCCTATTCTTCTTTAATCCAGAATGGCAGCACAGCTGAAAGGTTTGTTTGAGCTGCGCCCTCTACTGTACAGGCGTAAATATGCTTTTTCTTCAGCCTGAGGCTTATTGATTTCACTTTTGGTGTGAAAGGGCCTTTTTGCCAAACATAGAACTTTTTTGTTGTTATTAAAAAACAAACAAGCAAGCCCAGCCCCGGTGAGAAAAAGTAACGCAAAAGTAAAGTAACGCATTACTTTTCATAAAAAGTAACGAAGTAATGCAATTAGTTACTTTTTTAAGGGGAGTAACGCAATACTGTAATGCATTACTTTTAAAAGTAACTTTCCCCAACACTGCACATAAGGTTCAAGAATATGGATGCAGTAATGCAACAAAATTTATATTTTTGTGCAAAAGAGAAAAAAATTTGCAGGAATATTCCATGTTCAAAGTTGAGCTCAATCAGCAGCATTTGTATGTTGTTTTACGTTATAATAATAATAATATTCTTTACAAAAACATCTTGGTTACAGGGAGGCTGGAATCAAATTTTGGAGAGTATAGGGTCAGCCATTGAAATCAACAGTATGAACACTTCCGTGGACCAAAAAAGGATCCGAGTCCTCTATCAGGGACAGGGACAGTGTGTACATGAAGAGTACTGGGTCCATTTTCACTTTCTTCACCTCTTTGTCCACTTCAAGTGGTCTTGAGTTTGGTTCTTTTAAAGAAGACTCAAGATTGAAAACAACCTAGGTCAGACTGAAAATGCGAAGTGGTCAGGGTTAGTTTGAATCCAAAGCACTCCAGGTTCACATTTGTGTAATTCCAAACATTTTTGAGCTATTTCCTGTTTCTATACAAATCTAACATCAGTTTTATGAACTGTGTGCAGTTGTCGACAAATTTACTTGAATTCAATTGACGAGTACAGTTTTCTTTGTGGTTTGGGCATGATATATTAAAGAGATTGTTTGTTGTTGTTGCCAATAGGCTTTAGTCGCTGTATGTCACTGCTATAAACCTTAATTTGCTACTTACTAACTGGTGGTAAATATGATATTCTCACTGTAGAGAGTATTTGATGGACAAAAATCTGTGTATTCCAAGATACATCAATAATTTTGGTCCATTTTCCCAGAAGAGAAGGACAGGTGCATATTAAATGCGTACATCTATTAAACATGCATTTTCAACATTTAGGAGTTTACGGATTGCCTAAAAAGCCATAATTTTTTTTTAACAGAGGAACTCTACAACAGAGAAGTCTTAAAAAGAACCAAGTTCACTTCGCATTTAAATTGTGCCTACACTTGTAAGAGGACCGATTTTAGTCCATTTTAGTCTCATTCCAGTTTTAATTCACACCATTTATGGTTTTCTTTAGGGTTTCTTAAATGTTTTAGGGCTGGAAAGCACAGAATGGTACAGAAATTACAATGATATCCCTCTTGATGTAGGTTTGACATTAGGGGTGTAAAAATGTACATCGATATAGATCGATGCATTGATTAAACGTCTAACGATACGATGTATTGATGCAACATGTAAAAAAAAAAAAATCAATACCATTTTTACATTCAAGAGGTAGGCTAACTTTGTTTTCACACTCTCCACATTTTCACACAATGTCAGTTTATGCATTATCGCCAACGCATGCATTCTTGTTTAAACTACCTTTTAGAGCTGGTGAAAGAAGCTCGGGACAGTTTATGGAGCTGTCACTGTCCCAATCTAACCAGTGCTGAATCTTCACTAAAGTTTATCAGTTGTTCGTGTTTAAAGCCTTGCAGAAATAACACAAAAGAGCAGCGCACACACACAGAATGCCCCATCACAGACAGCACACAAATTGACCACAGAACTGAGTCTTCTTTTACTTATTTCAATAGACTTCATCTTGCTAGAGTTTATTGCGGTTTCTAAATCATGTTACTTTCAACCAGGTGTCTGTTAGATCACAACACTAGAGCAGAGAGCGCTTTGAATTGTTCGACGCACTCGGTAAGTGAAATTTAAAACTTAAAAGAAAAGGCTCAAACTGTTGCATAGATCTAATACACTATGCATCAATATCTTTTCCCTTTGTGTTTTAATCTTTCCAACGAGAAGCGCAGCGTGCCTTGACTCCATGATGCTTCAAGAGCATTATTCTGCGCACGGGATGTGCATAAGCGCTTTGTGCCGCTCTGAATTGGAGCCTTTTATATTATAATACTTTTGCGCAATGAAAATATTAATAGCCAATTTTGTTCTGTCCCATCTATCATATTTTGCTGCCTCATTAAAAAGCTGTGCTATTCATTTAAAAGAAATGTCTTTTAACTTTATAGTATCTATTTGTGTATACATATTTTTGACACTGTACATTTTTAGCACAGAAGCCTTAAATGCTTTCTTGACTGTTGTCATGTCATAAGCTGTCACCAGATTACTGATCTCCTGTGTGACTTCAATTTTTTATTTATGTATGTCCCAATCAGGGTGCAGGATATTACATTTTCAAATAAATGTTTGTGTTATATATGTGAGTTAATAAAAATGTAACTGGCTGTGTAAAATAGGCACATAATATCATAATATTGATATGTTGATCGATATACCCCTGAATTGCATCGTATCAGTCGTATCACAATTTTTTGAGGTATCGGCAAATATCGTATCGCTGGCTATGAGAATCAAAATCAAATCGTATTATGATGAACCATCCGATTTAAACCCCTATTTGACAGGTTTTTGTAATGCATGACTTGTTTTGGGGGGAAACGTGGTCTTTGTAGCACGAGAATTAAGATGCGTTCACACTAACAGTGATCAAACTGCTTCAGGTGGCTGAATGTTCTTCATCTGCACCCAGTTCATATGCATAACATTTGTTTACGTTGCCTCAGCATCCTTGCTAAGAATAGCATCCTTCGAAACTTAGGAAAAAATTTGGAAAGTCGATGTTTAGGACCACCGCTGAGCCAGAGGAACACCAGGAAGTCCAACCTTCACGTTAAAAGTAACCTCTCCAGACATTCAGCAACACTGCACAAACACACAGCACATCTAAACATGCATTTAACTAGGTGCAAATGCAAGAGCAGTGAACCACAGGGCTCAGGGCACATCTTGATCATGTTAACCAGGCGAGGCAGTGCGTTTGCTTTGGAACATCAGCTGTGCTGCTGAGACGGCCAGAGAGCGGAGCAAATCAAAATATCCTTTAAATACAGAGCTGAGCCCATATGGAAACAAGACTCCCATTGTAATGAGGACTTGGCCTTTCCAAGGTTTGCTGACCACTGGCCTTCGCACATGGAGGGAAGTGCCATCTTCAATCTCAGTGGACCACAGACTGGGTCACGTCCTGGGAGTCCAGACAAAAGAACACCAATGGAACACGGATCTGAAGCCTGAGACCTGGGCATCGTCTTACCTTGCATGTCAACTCTGCTTTAGGAGAATGTCACCTCATCTAAAATGTAGGGCACCTCTGGACTTATGATTTATGGGGACAGACACTTATGATTTATGGGATCGATTTTTATATAATAAAGTGAATCTGCGCTGTTCATGGATTTGCAAGGTCAAGGGTTTGCCAAATATCCATGAAAATTATTATGCACTACCGTTCAAAAGTTTGGGGATGATACGAAGGTTCTGAAATATGTATCTTATGCTCATCAAGGCTGCATTTACTTGGTCAAAAATACAGTAAAACATTGAGAAATATTATAAAAATTTTAAAGAACCGTTTTGGATTATAATATATTTTAAAATGTAATTTATTCCTGTGATCAAAGCTGAATTTTCAGCATCATTACTCCAGTCTTCAGTGTCACATGATCCTTCAGAAATCATTCTAATATACTGATTTGATGCCCAAGAAACATTTCTTATCAATGTTAAAAACAGTTCATTTTTCTTCATTTTTTTGTGGAAGCGCTGATACACTTTTCCAGGATTATTTGATGAATAGTAGAATTTATTTAAGACAAACATCTTTTAGAACATTATAAATGTCTTTACTGTCACTTTTGATCAATTGAATGCATCCTTGCTGGATAAAAGTATTAATTTCTTTCAAAAATATATAAATAATTAATTGTACAGGTAGTTGAATTATGATATAGTGATACAAGTCATTTTTTAATAATAATAATAAATAACAAAAGTATCTTTAAATTGCCCATACAACCTCTGCAAGTCTTCAGAGGTAATGACAAATCTTCCTCTTTAGGACACAAATGATGTCAAATCTGCCATGATTCATGAATGTGAATGAAAATGCATTTTAGAGCTAGGCTCTAAAATGAGGTAGGCAAGTTCATCAGTGACTAAAGGTTGTGACACATCAAGCCGACGTAAAAAGACTAGCGGCAATGAAAGCCGACTGTGTTGTCGCCTCGAGTCAGCTCAGTCTCGGACAAAAAGCTGCACTTGAACACACAAAAAGGACTACAGGCGACTGTCAACTAGCATGTGCGTTCTGCACCTGTGTGTAAGGAATTAATTGTCTATATCAGCAGGTATTATAGTACTATATTCGTCATTCAAAAAGCATAAACAAAGCAGCGATTGATTATCATTTTGAATATCCATCATGTAGATCACTTTCTTCATTCCAGGCGGCTCTTGTTGTTATGAAAATATTCACGTATTGAAATGCTCAGGTAAAATGAGAACAGCCTTCGGTCTATACCCGACAGACGCTCAGCGACGACCCGACGTTGGATGACGGCCGAGCACCGGCTTGGGGCGTCACGGGCCTAACTACTTAAATTTCACTTTGTTCCTCTAACACAGCGATTGTATGACAACAGGAGACTTGAAATATAGTGCATGAGTCATATGGACTACTGACATGGTGCTTTTTTGTCATTTTTGGAGCTTAACAGCTGTGATCTATAGACTATGATCTGTCATCAATATTCTTCAAATCTTAATCTTTGGAGGTTTGAAATACATGAGGGTGAGGCTAAATCTATTCCTTTACGGCCAAGAAGGAAACTCTCATCATAATTACACTATTGTATTGGTTTGTGCTCATTCTAGGACACACTGATATTTTCAAGACCTGTCCCAGCCACATAAATGTGAACGAATGGAAGGGAAAAAAAGAAAAAAAAAAAGAAAAAAAAAAAAAAACACTTTCCACATTATATCATCTAAGCTGCTGGTCTGGCAGGGGCAAACTGGCCATTTTGTTTATCCTTTAAATGAACGTCTATTACATTTACTGAACAGTTCCAGACACCAAAGGGGAATAAAAAATTTAAAAAAAACACTGCTTTCAGTTTAACTGCAATTTCAGATGATTCCCTGTGTCAACAAGCAACATGCATATATATAGATCTCAGAGTTGTTGATTAGCAGAGCTGCGGATCACCCAGAGAAAGTAACAGGAAACCGAAAACAACATGTTCCAGATACATGTTTTATTGACCACAAACAGGAGCCGTGTTTCATGTGTGCAGGAAAGACTGATGAATATGTATGAGGCCGACTCAGCCAGTTGTGTTTCATTGGCTATGTGTTATGAAACACTGTGCTGAGGATATATCTGATTCTGGTAAGGGATGACCAGGCCACAACATTTACATAAAAATAAAGAAGAATTTGGCAAATTGTGGATGAATAAATGAAAAGTAGAGCTGTACCCTTAAAGGGTTAGTTCACAAAAAAAATGAAAATTCTGTCATTAATAACTCACCCTCATGTCGTTCCACACCCGTAAGACCTTCGTTCATCTTAAGAACACAAATTAAAATATTTTTGATAAAATCCGATGGCTCAGTGATGCCTCTATTGCCAGCAAGACAATTAACACTTTCAGAAGCCAAGAAAGTAACTAAAGGCATATTTAAAACAGTTCATGTGACTACAGTGGTTCAACCTTAATGTGAAAAATTAGAATACTTTTGTGCGCCAAAAAAACTAAATAACGACTTTATTCAACAATATCTAGTGGTGGGCGATTTCAAAACTCTGCTTCATGAAGCTTCGAAGCTTTACGAATCTTTTGTTTCGAATAAGTGGTTCGGAGTGTGTATCAAACTGCCAAAGTTACGTGATTTCAACAAACGAGGCTTCGTTACATCATAAGTGTTTTGAAATTTCAATGGTTCACCACTGGGGGGCGTGACTTTGGCAGTTTGATACACACGCCGAAGCACGGATTTAAAAAAAAAGATTCGTAAAGCTTCGAAGCTTTGTGAAGCAGTGTTTTGAAATCGCCGATCACTAGATATTGTTGAATAAAGCTGTTATTTTGTTTTTTGGCGCACAAAAAGTATTCTCGTCAATTTATAATACTAAAGTTGAACCACTGTAGTCACATGAACTGTTTTAAATATGTTTTTAGAAGCTTTCTGGGCATTGCAAAAGGAGATGTCATTGCTGGCAATGGAGGCCTCACTGAGCCGTCGGATTTTATCAAAAATATCTTAATTTGTGTTCTGAAGATGAACGAAGGTCTTACGGGTGTGGAACGACATGAGGGTGAGTAATTAATGACAGAATTTTCATTTTTGGGTGAACTAACCCTTTAATCAAATCATGATATGGACTAGTATCTGAATGTTAAAGCACAAAAAGACTGCTTTTAAATTTAAGTCTGCATGTTTTGCTTGTCTCTCTGTAAATGAGCAACAAAAATAAAAGGAATGGTTACATTTTTCATTTGATTACACTTAAATTGTAAATGTTTTATGCCTTCATTGGATTACCACCGTTTTTGATAATAAATTTGTACTAAATCATAAATCCATAAAAAAAGACAACACAGAATTTCTGGAAAAAATTAATAATAAAAAATATTAGAAATAATGTCTTTAAATGAGCGCATGACCGCAATGTGTAAAATATGTACATAAATTCCAGGATGTGGTGCATTAATTATTAATTGTTAACTTTTTTTATTCAATTGATTAGACATGCTTTTTAGTCACTTAATTTAATTAAACCATTAAAACAGAATACAGAAAAATTTAAACTAAAAACATGGAATTTGGGAAAAATACAACAAAAGTCTCCACACAGCTCTTCTGCATGGAGGAGTCCACGACTGAGAAACAGCTTCAACTTCAGCTCTCTACATTCAGAGCAACTTCAGACCCGAACGAAAACAAGAATGAAAGAACAGAGCTCAAAGACCAAAGCTTCAGGAATGGAAGAAATAAGCTACAATTTCCATTTTTAAAACACTGTTTATAATGTGACAGGATTTATGGAGCTCCTCTCTGGCGAAGCACTTCAAGATAAAATTAAAGCTCAGATATCCATTCTCAAGACAGAAAACCCACACTTAACACTTGATCTCAATGCTCTGTCATCACAGCAGATACTTTAAGAAAACACACTAAACCCATACATTCACCCATATTTCAAAATATGTTTTTCTCATCATAAATGTTTTCAAACTAGCTGCAACTGTAAATAAATAAAAACATTTAAAAAAAAAAAGCACATTATTGTTTGCTTGGTGGCAATTTTTAGTGCATTATGTGTGGGTAGCCCCGCCCACCATGAAATCTGATTGGTTGCTCTCAACACAGCTACATTTTAACACCACATATGATTGGTCACGTCACGCAGCTGTTTAATGCTCAATGTGGACAGTATTTGTTGTACTGAATTTAATTTATGCTGAATTACAAAATAAATAAATGAAATCATTGCATCCAGGATCATTTTCATAACTGTATTTCACTGCTTTTTTCTTCATTTGTGGGGATTTTGGTGCTTCGCTGTCATGAAAATAGCATTACAATACAAACAGTCTTAACAGTGCTAAAATAGGCTTGATTTCTTCTTTATGCAAAACAATATCTGACTTTCTTTTTGATTTTGGGGGTGAAATAAGGCACAAGCATTTCTTCATGAGATTTCTCCACAAAGTATTAATCAATCATCATTAATCATGGACTAACAATAAATCCAATCACAATCCAAAAGGCTCTGGACATCTTCCAGTGTCTTCTAAAGCTTGTGAAGACTCTTAAAGTTAAAACTGAAACTCTTATTAGGACATCTAGTGGTGTTGACATGTATCTGTGTCATATACTACTGTTCAAATGTTTTGGGTCAGTAAGACTTTCTTACTTGAAAGAATTAATACTTTTATTCAGTAAAGATGCATTAAGTTGCTAATAAGTGAGAGTAAATACATTTATAATGTTAAAAAAAGGTTTCTGTTTCAAATAAATGCTGCTCTTTTGAACTTTCTATTCATCATGAATCACGGTTTCCACCAATCAGCACAACAGTTTTCAACATTGATAATAGTTTCTTGAGCAGCAAATCATCATATTAGAATGATTTCTGAAGGATCATGTGACACTGAAGACTGGAGTAATGATGCTGAAAATTCAGCTTTGATCACAGGAATAAATTACATTTTACAATATATTCACATAGAAAACAGTTATTTTATATTGTAATAATATTTCACAAATTTGACTGTATTTTTGATCAAATAAATGCAGTCTTGATGAGCAAAGAGACTTTCAAAAAACATCCACCCAAAAAAAAAAAGCATACCACCCACTTATAAACAGTAGAGTACACTCAAATATGGATTTTCCTGCATGTTTAACAGTTAATTGACAACTATCATGACTACTTTATTGTGTACAATAAAGTTTCAGTGCATAAAATGGAATATTACACATAATGACTGCATGAATAATTCTATTCAGCCACAACTGGATGTACTAAAATAGACATGTTTGAAATTGATATGAATGTTATTTTGCATCATCTGCACATTATATACAGTACTCTACTAAATAAAATGATGGCTATTTGTTTATTTCTTGTAAAAAAAATAAAAATAATCACATTTATTTTAAACAGTGTAATAATATTATGTAGTAGTATAAGTAAGGAATAAATGACTCCAGGCCGTTGAATTCTTAGAAAATAATGCACACCCGAGGTGACGTGAAGCGGAGTGGCCGTTACACCTCAGGCGTGCATTATCGCTTCATGTTGTGGCCGCATTACCACCTTGGGTAAGAATTCAACAGCCCGGAGTCAATTATTCTGCTTATACTACGGTTCCCACACCTCAAGACACAGTTCCGATGTTGTATTTCAAGACATTTGTCAGGTTTTTGTCCTTAAAACTCTTGTGTGTGGGACTAATTTCTTACACATCTCATCCCAAGCCTCCATTGCTAATTCCAAAACATCATTTCAGAACTAGTAACGGAGGCTTGAGCCTCGATAACAGAATAATACCGTTGATGCAGTTATTTTGTGGTAAAACCCATGACAATAATTTGTTGTTTTCATCCCACTGTTTACTATATTTATTTGCTTGGTCGGTGTCATTGTGGGTTTTGCTTCTTTTGCTGTTGTAGGACCTTTGAAATAACTGAAATCATTTGGCGAAGTGATATGGAACTGCAATGCGGTCAAGACCTGCTAGAACTACTTTAGCCATGCGTTTCCCTGAAAATAACTGCACACCTCAGAACGTTGAACCACCAATCAGATTCGAGCATTCAACAGACCCGTAGTATAATCTGGTAATATCTTTAATACCGTTTAATATTCTACATTTCGGTATGACATGAGGACTGAGGCTGTCAAACAT
This sequence comes from Anabarilius grahami, assembly GCA_003731715.1. Taxonomy (NCBI): domain Eukaryota; kingdom Metazoa; phylum Chordata; class Actinopteri; order Cypriniformes; family Xenocyprididae; genus Anabarilius; species Anabarilius grahami. Next base: position 674,929 of record RJVU01053528.1, on the reverse strand, counting down.
CGAAAGTACACAAAAAGACAAAATATCATAACATGTGTCTGTCACTGTAAAACCGAACAGTGAAATTAATCAAATTAAATGAGTTTGTTTTACTTAAATATAAATGACTTGATAGAAAAAAAGTTGCGTGAACTCAAAATCTCATTGTAGTAAGCTGAACTTAATATGATTGAGTTGAGTTGCAGCAGGTTTCTAATTCCAGCATGCTTTGCACCAGACTGTATAAATAAATGTTGAAATTAAGTGTTATTTTGTGTGTTTTTGCACAAGATTAACATAGAGAGACATAAGTTAGTGTCTAATGTTGTGTTATGTTGGGATTTACAGGTTCTGTTATGTTAGTTTTGTAGGGTTACCATTGTGATGAAGAGTAGAGACTGTGGTTAGGTTGAGGATGGGCTGTATATGCTGTACGTTGTTTGATTATATACATGCAAGTATATAATGAGTCTTTTTGATCGTTATATAAGCATGTGTTATTTGCTATCTAACATTTAACCAAGATCTGAATGGGATGTTTATGTAAATAAACTGTTTGTAATTAACATTATGATGAGTTGGGCGAAGCTGAGAACTGTGGGAGCGAAGGGATGCTGGTGACGTGATTGTTAATGAGAGACACCTGTGCACCACACTGGCCTTGCTCCGCTTGTCACAAAAATTTTAAGTTCTACTAACTTAACAAAAAATAGTTTAAATGTTCTGAGGTAATACGTTTCCTCAAATGTTTTGAGTATTCTGAACTTATTGAGTTTTACAGTGTATATGTGCCATATTTCAAGTCTTCTGAAAACATACAAATGCTGCGTGAGGATGCAAGAAGTACAAATTTTGTTCTGTTTTTTATTCCTATTCACTGAGACATTACACATACATATCCAAGTCAAATGAACAAATATGGTACAAAACAAGCTTTGTTTTGTGCCTTTTTACTTTTTTATAAGTGCATTTTACATTGATCATAAACCTTCAAATACTGGTCTGTGTTTTACATCTTTATTTACTGAAATGGTCAATGCGTTCATCTGTTTGTCCCACAACAACAACAAACACAATGAGCATTCAAAGACATGCATGTTTGTTTGCTTCTTTCAGTGAAGCTCGATGCACATCTGGATTCAAAATGTTTCTGCTCTGCACTTTGATATTGAATTTATTGAAGTTAATAGAACACAACTGCATTTTCTTGGGTCATGAACAAACCATATTCCTCAATTGCTTCAGTTGTTCCATTTCATTGCAAATTGTTTAAATACAAAGTTACTCTACACTGCTACCAAATAATGGCATATGTGTGTGATATTCAGCGGCCTCAAAAGCATTAGATTAGCAAACCATATGGTATTTACTGTAAAGACAGCAAAAAGCAGACTTTTAAACAAAGTTTGTACGGTTTGAAATAAAACAGCAGCTATTGTGTTACTGTGTTTGTTAACAGATCATGTCTATAGTTAAAGGATTAGTTCACTTCTGAATTAAAATTTCCTGATAATTTACTCACCCCCATGTCTTCCAAGATGTTTATGTATTTCTTCAGTCGAAAAAAAATTAACATTTTTGAGGAAAACATTCCAGGATTTTTCTCCATATAGTGGACTTCAACAGTTACCAATGGGTTGAAGGTCCAAATATCAGTTTCAGTGCAGCTTCAAAGAGCTCTACATGATCCCAGACGAGGAATATGTCTTATTTAGCGAAACGATCAGTCATTTAAAAAATTAAAAAAAACAAAAATTATATACTTTAACCTTTTTCATCTTGCACTGCTCTGCGATGCGCCACACGTTACGTAATCATGTTGGAAAGGTCACGCGTGACGTAGGTGGAAGTACCGCGGTAGAGAGAAAAACTCCATCTAATTTTCTCCTCCAACTTCAAAATTGTCCAGCGTTGTTGTTTAACCTTTTTTTGTAAAGGGTGTTTGACTTAGTCTTTGCACGTTCAATTTGTAAACACTGGATCGGTACTTCCGCCTACATCACGCGTGACCTTTCCAACGTGATTACGTAATGCGTGGAGCAGAGCAGTGCAAGATGAACATTTGTGGTTAAAAAGTATATACGTTTTTAATTTTTTTTTGAAAATGACCGATCCTTTCTCTAGATCCTTTCGGGGGCAGTCGTGGCCTAATGGATAGAGAGTCGGACTTGTAACCCAAAGGTCACGGGTTCGAGTCTCAGGTCCGGCAGGGATTGTCGGTGAGGGGAGTGAATGTCCAGCGCTCTCCCCACCCTCAATACCACGACTGAGGTGAGACCCTTGAGCAAGGCACCGTACCCCCAACTGCTCCGCGGGCGCCGCAGCAATGGCTGCCCACTGCTCCGGGTGTGTGTTCACGGTGTGTGTGTTCACTGCTGTGTGTGTGCACTTGGATGGGTTAAATGCAGAGCACAAATTCCGAGTATGGGTCACCATACTTGGCCACATGTCACTTTCACTTCACTTTTCACTTCATAAGACTCTTATTCCTTATCTGGGATCATGTACAGCCCTTTGAAGCTGCGCTGAAACTGACATTTGGACCTTCAACCTGTTGAACCCCAGTGAAGTCCACTATATGGAGAAAAATCCTGGAATGTTTTCCTTAAAAACTTTAATTTCTTTTCGACTAAAGAAAGAAAGACAAACATCTTGGATGACATGGGGGTGAGTAAATTATCAGGAAATTTTAATTCTGAAGTGAACTAATCCTTTAATGTAATGAACTACACCTGTGGTTCACACATTCATGAAAGAAAAAATGCCAGTCAAAAATGCAGAAAAGTGAAGTTCAAGAAAACAAAAGATTTGAGACATGCAGACTCGATTTTGATATTGTGAATCTAACACATTGACTGTGCAACATCCAAACACTAACAGCACACATGTGTGGAGCGAATAAAGGAGATATGGTACAAATTGTTGGAGAAAAGTCAAACAAATGATTTCAAGGGTGAAATTCTCCTATGTGGTTTCTGAACAGAAGGGTGAACAGTGTGCAGTGCTTTACTGTAAACACACTATTGAGTTTCATGGAGGCAGTTTAATGGGTTTAATGTTTATTTAAGGAGCTTCTTTCCAACAAACAAC
>RJVU01053528.1:659951-671043 GCA_003731715.1 Anabarilius grahami | reverse complement strand
CTTTCAGTGCACCTAATAAATAGTCTTTTATCAGTTAGTAAAGACAGTTTCAAGTAATATTGCAAAAATGTATAAAACAAAACATCCTCTTTAGCACCTTTAAATGCTCATCTTGAACTAGCTCTCTTCTTCTCCTCTATTAGAATTCCAGCAGTGTAGACACTGCTAAGCGTAATACTGCCCGCCATTGGACAAGGTTTGAACTAATTGTTATATACTATTGAACTAGCATATTGCATATAAAAATTAGTTCAAACTTTGACCTGTGGAGGGCAGTAATACACTTAGCAGCGTCTACACTGCTGGAATTCTAATAGAGGAGAAGAAGAAGAGAGCTAGTTCAAGATGAGCATTTAAGGTTGAAACTTATATAATTTTCTTTTTTTTTCAGAAAATTAGCGATGGTTTCACTAGATAAGACCCTTATTTCTCATCTGGGATCGTTTTGAACAATTTGAAGCTGCACTGAAACTAATTTTGACCTTCAACCGTTTGGTGCCCATTGAAGTCTACTATAAGGAGAAAAATCCTGGAATGTTTTCATCAAAAACTTTAATTTCTTTTCGACTGAAGAAAGAAAGACATGGACATCTTGGATGACATGGGGGTGAGTAAATTATCAGGAAAAGTTTGTTTAAAAGTGGACTAATCCTTTAAATTCAGTGCCGAACCCAACAAACTAGTGTTTAAAGATTAATGGGCCCATCACAAAACTGTAATGTCATGACAAAATATCTGTCAAATTAGAGTTGTAATATTGCTTTCTGGTGGCACTTTTCATTGACTGTATTGGAAACGAATGGGAAGTACGTTTGGTACTGCACCCAAACAAAACCTTACTGAAAGCTAATTTTTTGAGATATCAACCTCAAATTTGAAACAACTTATTTAGGCTTTAATTTTCTCACAGTTTTAGAGTAAAACATGCTTTGGAAAATATATATTTCATATAAAATAAAATAAAAAAATAGTATTTTTATGCAACTTTAATAATAATAAACTTAAACTTCTAATTTTATTTGTTTCACTTTAAGATTTACAACAGTTTAACATTTCTTTTTCAAATATAATTTAATAGCATAAAATCCCCTAAAAACTACAAAATATTAAATAAAATTCCAGTAATTTTTTACACAAAACCCTAGAACTTCACAGCTTCAGTACATTAAAGCCATTAACAAAATAAGAAAAGAGACGATGTTGTTGTCGAGTGTTGTATGTTTTGCAGCAAATTTCCTGAAAAGGACAATAAACTAACTAACTAAACTGAAATGGAAATTTGGAAATTGAAACCTTATTTTAGTTATTATTAGCTGAAGGTCTTCTCCTACATAGAGTATAAATAGGAATGATACTTCTATGATACTTTTTTGGTCCTTTTTAGAGTTCAAGAGCCCAAACAACCTTTTACTTTCATTGTTTAGAAAAGAGCAGCTTCCGGAAAATATCTCCTACATGACAATTTTTAATTTTGGGTAAACTATCCCATTAAGATGATATAACTCCGCAAACATGTGTGTTCACATCATACCTTGCAAACGGTCTCTGAGTCCCAAGGCAAAATGGTCTGAAGGTCAATGAGCTCACAGGAGACACCCAGCTTTTCCTGTGCCATAGCAGCCACTTCCCTCATAACATGTACCTGCAACCCAACAGTCAAAGGTTAACTCATAGTTAACGCTAAATAATTAGTTATGACACTTGGTTCTATTGTTGGCTGCAGTTTCAGAGCCTCTCCAGCCAGTGTTGAGGTTCTGTTTGTGTTCAAACTGCGTGGCAAAGCTAATAAATGTGACTTAATAATGAAAAAATGAAAAAATTATATTAAGTACATTTAAAATATTTAAAACAATGTATGGAGCAAAATTGAGTTAAAAAAAAAAAATTAACTCTATTAAACAGGATAGGATCTATTAAAAAAAACTAATTAAACAGGTTATGTTTTTTGTGAAAAATAGTGTGGAAAAACATTTAATAATTTATACATAAAAATACAAAAAACACAATAATAAATTGCATTGTTTATGTGTACATTTACTAAAATATTTAAAAACATAAAATGCCACAAAGCAATACCACAGATGTCTTTCCTCAGTGTTTGAACTGATTCAGTTTCATAGCAACAAAATAATAGTGAATAAAATACCGTTCAAAAGTCTGGGGTCAGTACGATTTTTTTATGTTTCATAAGTCTCACCAAGGCTGCATTAATTTGATAAAAATACAGTAAAAACAGTAATATTGTGAAATATTATTACAATTGAAAAATGGTTTTCTATGTGAATATATTTTAAAATGATCCTTCAGAAATCATTCTAATGTGCTGATTTGATGCTCAAATAATATTTCTTAATATTATCAATGTTGAAAACAGTCATGATGCTTAATATTTTTGTGGAAACCATGAAACATTTTATTTTTCAAGATTCTTTGATGAATAGAAAGTTCAAAAGAACAGAATTAATTTGAAATGGAAATCTTTTGTAACATTATAAATGTCCTTGCTGTCACTTTTGACAATTTAATGCAACCTTGCTGAATAAAGCTAGAATTTCTTTCTGAGCACAATCTTCTGAACGGTAATGCATATCATAAATATTTCATTTATCTCCCAGCCCTAGTTTGTGCTGCTCATGAGTCTCGATGAGATGAACGAAAAGAAAAAGAACACTATCGTCAATTAGAAACAAGCCTTGAAAGTCCCATGGCCCATGATTTCTCTCTGCACTTTGTCATAAGGTACATAAGTCATTGAGCAGGATAAGCCTGTGGAGTGTCTGAGCTGAGCTTCAGGACACCCAGAGAGCTTTTGAAATCATAATCTGATGGTGAACACAGGATGAGTACAAGTTCTTACAAACGTACCTGTGTTCCCCACGCCACCAGTGTGAGATCACTGCCCTCCTGCAGGACCTCGGCCTGGGAGAGAGGGATGTGATAGGCTTCTGTGGGCACTTGCTCCACTGCAAAACAAAATGACAGATTACACATCACCCTATAAAGTCTGACATATGAAATAATAAAAAGAAATTGTAACACTTGGTACAATAAGGTCTCATTTATTAACATTAGTTAACTACATTAGTTAACATGAACTAAGAATGAACAATACTTCTACAGCATTTATAATCTTAGTTAATGTTAATATCAACATTTACTAATACATTTAAAATCAAAAGTTGTATTTGTTAACATTAGTTAATGCACTGTGAACTAACATGAACAAACAATGAAGTTATATTTGCATTAATGTTAAGAAAGATTAATAAATACTGTAACAAATGTATCGCTTATTGTTAGTTCATGTTGGTTAATACATAAATTAATGTTATATGACACCTTAAATGTAAAGTGTTACCAAAGAAATATGTTTTTTAACTGAACAGTTTATTGGACTTTAGACAAAATATATACTAAATAAATAATAATAAAAATCCAAAAAAGGTTTTTTTGTTTAGTGTCATATTTGATATATCAGGCTTTTATGGCTCATATAGAATGATACAGTCATACTAGAGGAGCAAAAATATGAAATTTGGAGCAGATGCTGACAATTATACAGCCAAAAAGAAAGATAAAATTCTGATAGCTTGTAATGTAAATTGTTAAATAAGTTGCTTCAGTCCAGTAAGTGTTCATTTTGAAATATTACTGACAATATAAAAGTAATTCTTATGTTTACTTTTTACCACTTCACAGCAAAAAGACACATGAAGGTGGACGTTTTTACAGTTATACTAAAACGCTTTTTATTTGCTTAAATATATAAACTATCAATTAGACGACAGAAAGCATGTAGTAGATTGTGTGTAACAGGTTTTTCAGCAAAGTTGAGATTATGTTGATCATTTAGAGTCCTTAGAAATTTGTGTATCAAACATGACACAGTTGACTTTATAGGGTTAGGATTAAATCCACAAACTGTGGAAGAAACTGTTATATTGCTCAATTGCAGTAGGAAAAAAGGGGAATAAAAGTGAGGACATGAAACAAAATGATTGCATAATGTTTGTGAGTTGAAACCCTTCCATTCAGATCATAACAACTCGTCCAGGCTTCAGTCTTCTCTAGACGGCAACACGCAATAGTCTTCTAGCTGGCCAAAGAGGTATAACAGTAGAATGGGGCTTTTGAGCATTGAGATGAATGGGCAGAGGGCAAGAGTTGATGAATATGGGATCTGTTCATAGATGCAGTATTGGGGAAACGGACCTGCCTATTCTTTGGCGTTGGATAGATGCGTAAGTTGCAGGGTGAGTTTTGCAAGGCTGGACGAAACAAGATAAGAAACAAGCTAAAGAAAGGTTTTTGTCTCACCTAATAGCATGAGTACAGAAAGAACATTTCACAGCTGTCATCTCTCACGAGGTTTTGTTTTTGTTCCTAAATGCTGAATTATCTTTATTGTTGAATTATGTTTAATTAGAGCCATTTTCCCCATCCCAGTTTATAAGCTCATTGAAGTCATTGTCTTTGCTGACTTCTGGGAAATCATGCTGCTTTGACAATGAGATTTAAAGTAATTTTGTTGAAAATTGTTGAAGTTGATTTTGGTTGGTTAGGACTGTACTTTTGCTCAGAATTAGAAACAGAGGTTCGTGAAAAATTCCATATGATCTTTTCTGTACCAGTAAGTGTTTATTTTTTGCTCGTACTTTCTTTGGAAAACCAGGAAGAGCTAAGACTGAACGCTTTTAATGTTTCACATGTACTTTGGACAAAGTATTCCAGTTCTTTTATTGTGAAAAGTGGAATACTTTTTAAAGTACCTCACTTTTTTGGCAAATGCAGTTATTTTTGAAAACTGCTTGTACTTGCTTACAATTTTTCTTAACATTGCTTCAATAGCAGTTCATTTCATGATGTCTCAGTAGTGTTGTGGTTAGAGAGCTTTACTGAGTCTCATAGGCTTTTGGTCCACAGGTTAATAAAAACCATCTTGTTCTTTAAACTGGCTCTAAACCCTGAAGTAATGCTTAGCAGCTATACACACAGCAAGCTGCTCAAGAATTTTTGTATTGTAGTTTGCCTGCAGCACATCTGATAATAGTAAAATCGCAGAATAACATAAACCAGCATAGCAATAAAACATTTTTACATACCGGTCAAGGACAAGAAATGAAAAACTGTCAAGATGTGGCGATTGAGGTGACTGAAAGGTCTCCTTAAACATTACTAGTATGCTTAATATCCAGAACGTGTAGAGTTACTAAGCAGAAGATGGTTATAATCCCTAAATGTAAGGGTGTTCAATTCCAGGATATATGCTCCATTTACTTGAAATCAAAACAGGGTCGGCAATAAGAATACAAAAGTGCCATTGTTGTATTATTACACACTAACTGTTGGTTATTCTTTTTTCATACAAAAAGCCCAAAACTCCCTTTATTGAAACACACTTTTAGCACGACTGGCCAAAATAGTCCAGTTCAGAGATGACATTATCTTGAAATGATGAGTATGAAATGATTATGAGTATGAAATTATGAGGGTTGGTGGAATTTGATTTCAGAGTTAAATAAACAGGAGAGAAATGATGTGTTGTAATGAATGTATCCAATTATAATGGTCAAGTGAGGATGCTAAGCACCTGTTGTGATCTCTCGTAACAGCACAAAAAGCTGCTTGGACAGGAGAGTTAAGATACTAAAAATAATATCTAGCCTAAATACATACAATAAAGTACAATATTAATGTGTTTATTCTTGTTGCCATTTTTTCTAATTATGATTGGTTTAATGATTATGAACACAAATTAGGACAACCATGGCAAACCAAATGAACATTTATTGTATTAATATAACTTCGATGGAACCGCAAAGCTGACACGGAGGAATGTATTGGGGGTGCAACGTATCACAAAACTCACGGTTTGGATCATATTATGGTTGAGTCATGGATCGTAATAAGTGTAAAATAACACTGTATAGCATTCACTGTATAAATTACATATAGATTAATCTTGGTTAAAGCTGTGTTTTGTTGTTTAACATTAATGACAGACAGCAGCAGGTATTTACAGGCTGCTATCACTTTAAGACCTATTGCACGGATGATCAATATAATTTCTTTATAATTTCCAATATACTTTCACTTAAGACATAACCGACTGTGCTTATGAAAATACTTGGCAAGAGTGTATGCGTGTATGTGTCCATTCAAGCGCAAGGAGACGCGAAAGAGAACTCAATGAGAACTAGAGTTGTCGAAAGTACCGACTTCGGTACCAATCGGTACTGAAATTATAAAAATGTGACACTTTGAGCACTGTTGAGTGAATTTGTAAACACCTCTGATTGGCCATTGTGTTGACGAGCTCATCTGATATGTCTGTGATTGGCTTTAATGATCAACACATGGCAACGTTTGAACGCTGTTTACGAGTCCGCTCAACAGCGCTCAAAGCGTCACATTTTTAAAATTTCATTACCGACTAGGCACCGAAGTCAGTGCTTTTGACAACTCTAATGAGAACTCAATTCTGTGTTCACTTGCTGTCTGAAACGTGGCTCTCTGTGTGCGCTTTGAGTGTGTGCACAAAAAACAGCGTGCGAGTACTGAATTGAGTTCTCTTTCGCCTCTTGTTGCACTTGAATGGTTTAAAAATCCCTTGTCGTGCAAATGATAAACTTTCACTATATGATTAAACTGGTTAAACTTTTCAATTAATCTGAGAACTCCATACGTGCCGAACCATGGGGCCCGGGCTGTACGGATCACGGATCAACTACGATCCATTAAACCCCTATGTATGTATTATTATTATTTACTACAGCTGCTATTTGTAGCAAACTTGTCCAATCTAAGGTGTCTGCTCAGCTGCAAAGAACAAATTAATTCACTTTCTATTGGCAATGACCCCAATGTTTATTCACAGCCCGTTTCTTGATCCCAACATCAGCAAGAATCTTGCAGCCAAAATTTTTTTTGCTATGCATCACACTCAATTTACATATTAAAAAAAAAAAAAAGATTGATAGCTATTGATCGCAGTGACTGTTGGAGCGGTTCAGGCTGAGCTCACTGATTTGTGGTTGGGAGGTTTTACCCCAGGGTTCCAATGTGATTGATGAAGTCTAGTAAAAATGCATCACTAATGATCCAGATTCTTTCGAGTGGTAGGTTGTTGGATGCCTGATATGTGTTTCCAGCGGACACACACTCTATCATTTAAAAATACTGCTGGATTTAATGGTAAAACCACTCTTTAATAAAAACCTAATTCAGAGATGGAGAAAGATACGTTTATGCTATAAACATGAAAAATACCTTATATGGATATCATATTTCCAAAGGTGTGTAGCAGCATTACATGCTTGCAACATTTCTGACTACTATGGGTGTGTTTTTGACACAATGCTAAAACTCTCTTGTGGTTTGACTAAGCAGAGCACCCTAGCAACCACACAGTCACATGCTAAATCCTTAAGGGCACTTTAGCAACCACATAGCAATGCCCTGGCAACCACCCACAACACCCTAGTACTGCAAAAGACAACTCAACATGGACGATTAACAAAACACTAACATACTTCAGAAAATTAAATCTAAATTTACACATAAGGTGATGTGAACTTCTAAATATCATGTAATAAATCAAAACCATATTTAAAGGCCAACTAAACTTACAGGAGTTACAATTTATCACATTAAATTCAATGTTGGCAATAATGACTGATTCAAAAAAAGACAAGGTGGAAATTAATTCCACATTACCATTAACGTATAATGTTTTTTAAATCAAGATTTATACAAACTGAATGTCTGAATGATTTATTCCCACATGTAAGAATAACCGCATGAAAAAAAGAAAAGCACCGGTCTAAAATTAAAACTAAATAATGATAAAGAGCCAAAGATCCTAAAACAAGCTCCAATGTCCAATCAGGAAATTAAAGTCATTCAACAAAATTCTTGAGAGACACATAAGTCAGATTTTCAAGTGAACATGAAGAAAGACAGAGAGCAGATCTAAAGCGATCCATCGAGAGATAAATATGCACTAATCCTCATGGCAAACCACACTTGCATTGGCTTCCTTAAAACTGCATCAATTTTCTTTTTCCACTCTTTATTTCTTTATTTAACTGTTTCTTTGGATATGAGGATTATGTCGTTTAGAGCCACACTTACTTGTGCTTTAAACTGCACCAAAAATTCTTCTCCTAACCAATGGCTTAAAGTGCGGCTGGTTAGTTTTGGCTGTGGTTAGTTTAACCCCAGATGGAAGATGCTGTAACTACATTATGTGGAAAAAAGACTGATATCTATTCAAAAGTAACCCTGTATTTATCCAAAATATTTTCATATGCAACTTATAAAAACAGCAATTATTTCATTGTATTATAACAGATGTGTTCTGGAGGTTCTTTTCTTTGACATAACAGATCAGAACTGCCACTAGAGAAGAACGGAGATTGTGTTTTCTTGTGGTTTCATCAGGCAAACAATGTTTTAATGATGTCACTTTCCTGATCCTAAGACCTCAGAGTAATTAGTCACATGATGAGCAAAAAGACTGTAGCATTAGAGCAATCAAGATGGTACATCATGGACAAACAGTTTATTTGGATTTTTTTAAATTTTTTAAATTTATTTATTTACTTGTTTTTTTGTTTGTTTGTTTGAAAGAAAACAACAAAAACTACCTTGAAGAAACCAAGAGATGGTGTTGGATTTACTCTTTACAGGAAGACCATTTTGAGTCCAAAGTAATGTCTTGTGTATGTCATGATTATAAAATGGCGGGGTTTAAGAGCAATAAATGATTGAAGAAGTCCTGCATTCGTCACCAGAGTAAAGTCTGCTGTTTTTGATTAAACAATTACGAGGTCTAAAAACATATGCATGGATAAATCGTTTACAATAAGATCTATAACATGCATTTGGAAAATAAATAGGGTGAAATTTCATTTAATGCCGACTTCAATAAATCCACATTCCTCTCATCACCTGTGAGAGAAACATTCTGTGCTAAATCATTTGACTGAAATGGAGCCATACTGTAGAAAATCATGTACAATGTATGGCAATGCGAGAGAGAAATGAGAAACCGCATGTCTTCAGTCAACAGCTGCAAAGCATCAAGCAATATTAAGACCATTCAAGATGTTCAACAATCTGTATGAAACATCAAAACACTCAAAAGACCACACTGATATATGAACAGGTAGGATGGGAGCGGAAACGTCCATTTACAAGATAAATTAATACCACTGACTGACTGCAATGAAGCTACTAACAAAAGTATTTATTTAATTGGTTATTTCATCAGAATAAAAAGTCCACATCTTTCTGGTTAATATCCATTGCAGCTCATTCTTTACTTTCCTGTTTGACAGGTCTGTATTATATTTCACATCTAATTTTTTAAGTTTTCATTAGTAGATGAAGCATTGAATGGTAAATGACGACACTGATATAAATAGTGAGCAAGGTCTCCAATGGCCAATATAATGCATATATACAGTGGATGGACAATACAATAAATGTATTAGTATGGTGTAGGGCCTCCTTTTGCGGCCAATACAGCATCAATTTTTCTTGGGAATGACAGACACAAGCCCTTTACAGTGGCCAAAGGGATCATGAGCCTTTCCTCTTCCAGAATAGTGGCCAGGAAAACTTTTTCCTGATATTTAGATCTGGTGACTGTGCAGGCCATGTGATTTGTTCAACTTCACTTTAATGCTCATCAAACCATTCTGTCACAAGTCTTGCTCTGTGTATTGGTGCACTATCATGCTGATACACGGAACCCCTTCAGGGAACAATGTTTGAACCTTTAGGTGCACTTTGACAGTGATGCACCCACCAACCACAATAGGGAATGCCATGATATAGCAGCCCAAACCATTACTGATCCACCGTACTTCACTCTGGGCTTCTTCTCCACCGTAACTCCCACGAATGTGGGAAAGACAGTGAAGGTGGATTCATCAGAGAGCAATAAGTTTCACATTGTCCACAGCCCAGGATTTGCTCTGCTGGCACCAGTGAATCCGACATTTGGCATTGGCACGGGTGACCAAATGTCTGGCTATAGCAGCCTGACCATGAATATTGACTCTGTGGAGCTCCTGACAAACAGTTTTAGTGGAAACAGGAGAGTCAAGGTGCGCATTTAATTCTGCAGCGAGTTGGGCAGCTGTGGTTTTATGCGGGTTAGTACCTGGACATCCCTTTCAGACAGCTTCCTCTTGTGTCGACACTTACTCCTGTTGGATGTGGTTAATTTTATATGGTGGTATGTCGACATTACCCTGGATACCACAACTCCTGATACACCACAAAGACTTGCTGTCCTGGTCACAGATGAACCAGCGAGACAAACACCAACAATGTGTCCTGTTTTGATCTCTGATATGTCTCCTATTATGTTGTATTGATTGCAATATTTCATGTACAGCTGTGCTATCGCTCTGCTAATTCAACCTTCACACTCTTCAACCTTCATGCTCTTACTGATGGAATGTAAACCAGGCTGTGCGTATGTATATATGTATATGTATATATACAGTGGGTACAGAAAGTATTCAGACCCCCTTACATTTTTCACTCTTTGTTATATTGCAGCCATTTGCTAAAATCATTTAAGTTCATTTTTTTTCCTCAATGTACACACAGCACCCCATATTGACAGAAAAACACAGAATTGTTGACATTTTTGCAGATTTATTAAAAAAGAAAAACTGAAATATCACATGGTCCTAAGTATTCAGACCCTTTGCTGTGACACTCATATATTTAACTCAGGTGCTGTCCATTTCTTCTGATCATCCTTGAGATGGTTCTACACCTTCATTTGAGTCCAGCTGTGTTTGATTATACTGATTGGACTTGATTAGGAAAGCCACACACCTGTCTATATAAGACCTTACAGCTCACAGTGCATGTCAGAGCAAATGAGAATCATGGAGGTCAAAGGAACTGCCTGAAGAGCTCAGAGACAGAATTGTGGCAAGGCACAGATCTGGCCAAGGTTACAAAAAACCTCTGCTGCACTTAAGGTTCCTAAGAGCACAGTGGCCTCCATAATCCTTAAATGGAAGACGTTTGGGACGACCAGAACCCTTCCTAGAGCTAGCCGTCC
>RJVU01053528.1:616515-658398 GCA_003731715.1 Anabarilius grahami | reverse complement strand
CATCACAGGAATAAATTACTTTGTGAAATATATTCAAATAGAAAACAGTTATTTTAAATTGTAATAATATTTCACAATATTACTGTTTTTACTGTATTTTTAATTAAATAAATGTAGCCTTGGTGAGCAGACAAAACTTCTTTTAAAACATAAAAAATCTTAGTGGTTCCAAACTTTTGGACTGTACTGTATATGTGACCCATGCTGGCAAAATGAGTCGGAATGTGAACGGGCTAATTACAAGCTACAGGAAAAACAAGTCAAAAATGTCAGGAAGCTTCGGAGCATAAATTAATCAGTGTATCGAATCATGATTCGGATCACGTGTCAAACTGCCAAACGGCTGAAATCACGTGACTTTGGCGCTCCGCACAGCTGATTCGACACACTGATTCATAACGCTCTGAAGCTTCCTAAAACAGTGTTTCAAAATCGTCCATCACTAAATAAGTCGTTATTTTGTTTTTTTTGCCGCACCAAAAATATTCTCGTCGCTTCATAATATTAATATTGAACCGCTGTACTCACATGAACTGATTTAAATATGTTTTTAGTACATTAATAGATCTTGAGAGAGGAAATGTCATTGCTCCTTATGCAGGCCTCGCTGAGCCAACAAAAATATCTTAATTTGTGTTCCGAAGATCAACAAAGGTTTTACGGGTGTGGAACGGCATGAGGGTAAGTAATAAATGACAGAATTTACATTTTTGGGTGAACTAACCCTTTAAGGATTCAACAAACTTTGTAAGCTTAGCTCCTGGTTTAAAGGGGAACAAGGTAACAAATCACACCTTTTTTGTATGTATGTGGTTTTGTTATAAGATTGTTTATTCTGTTTGGTTTATTTCTTTTCTTTCCTTGTTTCAATCTTTCAATATTTTTTTTTCTTTTTTCTAGCTCTTGGTGGTTCATATGCGTTGTTGTGTGATGGCTACGGAACGAGAACAATAAACAACTATGAATCATCAGTGAAAGAGTCGACCATTTTATTAGCCAGGATGCTACAGGCTCCTTGCGGATTTCAAACATCAATTATCTCACGTCAGCTACCCATAATCCCATTGTGACTGTTCTATGTTCTCTCACCTGCTGCTCTGTACAGGATTTTGGGCTCAAAGAAGATGCAGGGGTTCTTATCTTCAATGCAGGACAGAAGAAGACCTTTGGCCTGGACTGGACCTCTCGGCACAACAATCTACAGAGAGGCAGGGGGAAAAAAAATATTTGTTTTCATTAAAGGGAAAAACAAAACAAGTAATTTGTACATTTATAAGGACACACAATACTCAAAAGGTATCACTGTCTCCCCACTGGGTTCATTTTAAAGAAGCCTCTAGATGAAAAAGTGACTCACTATCAAAAGCCAGGAAGAAGCATTTCACGTGTTCTCTGCAAAAACACAGATTTTCAAACTGAACTAAATAGACCATTATGGATAAAGACTCCATAAAAGATTTGGTGCATAACAAAGATTTGTGATGCAGAGAGAATCAAACAGTGAAGAGTGAAGAGCAGCGGTGAGGTTAAATCAGCTCCGACACTCTGTATGTCGGCTCATTAAATGTCAAGTCTGCAGTCGGCAGACTGATCTAGACGATGCTGGTGCAGGTCACTTCATAGTGAGTCAAGCATCGATCTGCTTTGAATGTGATTCAAACTCCAATTTCCTGAGCGTTTCGATGCAGCGTGAGAAATCTGTGTTGCAGTGTGAGTGAGATGATTAAAGAGCGTTCCTGTATAATCTCAGACTGGTGAGTTTATTATTTTTAGCACATATACTAACTTGGATACATGTATCCTCCACTCAATTTTAAAGTAACTCCTTTTGTGAACAAAGTCCTTCATAGCCTATATGATAATCTCTGTGTTTATGCCCTTGGAAACTTTGACAGTACTGGTTCAGTCACATCACACAGTCTCGTGCTTCAGCTTAAAGCCCATACAGACCAGTGTTATTTTAGTATTATTCTAAACTATTTTTTAATATTGATTTAAAGCAAAACTGAAACAGAACCGTTGGGCTCACATAGCCTACTTCTCTCATTTGGCACGAATCCAAATGTTTCCGTTTACAATGTATTTGGATGCTAAAATATTATTTATTTTGTAAATTAGGCTTTGTACTTCAGTGGCGTAAAACATTGTCCTTCACATGTGCAAAAATGTGCTTGCATAATACCACGCTGAACAGCACAGATTGTACGGACTATTTAAAGGTGCAATGTGTAAGAATTTTGCAGTAAAATATCCAAAAACCACTAAACCATTTTGTTCACTTGAGTACTTACAATATCCCAAATGTTTCCAACTATTTGTAAATCGTGAGAAAATTGCAATTTTAACCAAGGCTCCGGGACGTGTGAGGAGTCGCCTCTCAATGGCGTCATACCCGCGTTACCCTCAATTTCCATTTTATTTTGTAGAAACCATGGAAACACCAAAGACGCTTTAATATTTACATGTTTTAATAGGCACGGGAACAACTGTTTTGATATATTTATAGACAGAAAGCTAATTATTATTATAAAGCTCAACACGTTTAGTCTTATTGTTTAAATCTAATTTTCTTGATTTTTTTTTTTTTTGCGAGTGTCATGCTTTACCATGCCTCAGAGAAAAACACTATTTTGTGAAGTACCTAACATAGCATAATCAGATGCAGCTTTAATTTTAGTAACAGTAATACAGCATTTTCTCCATCATACAATACGTTTTAAAATTTATTGCATGCCATTTATAAACAAGCCATCCAGCATTTAATATGATATTGTAAAATCGATCNTTTGCGAGTGTCATGCTTTACCATGCCTCAGAGAAAAACACTATTTTGTGAAGTAGCTAACATAGCATAATCAGATGCAGCTTTAATTTTAGTAACAGTAATACAGCATTTTCTCCATCATACAATACGTTTTAAAATTTATTGCATGCCATTTATCAACACAAGACATCCAGCATTTAATATGATATTGTAAAATCGATCTATCTTACTGCGGTGTGTAACAGTGTCTCACAGCAGCCGGCGAGCGAACGCACAGAGTAACATTATAACACCATTTTCAACACACTCAAATGTATCTAATATGATAAACAGAGCTGCATTACCTCATACTCATGACCGGAAAAGCAGAAGCAGCGCCGGCAACTGTGTCATAATAAAAGTCTCGCTGCTCGTGAGGAGTGTGTTGCGCAATCGCTCCAGCGGCCTCGTTCAGCTCCACAACACTCGTTCCTGCTCTGCTTCATACTACAGTAACGTTTATAACCGCATCCATGAACATGATTTTTTCCCGAGTCCTATCCCAATTCTTTTCCACCGACCGTTGAGATGAAGACCAAATGTCCCAAGATTCCACGCTTAAACTTGGCATCATCAAGCTACGCCTTTGTTTTGAATAGACCTCTAGCGGACAGAAAATATTACATAGTGCACCTTTAAATTTAGCATTGTAACTTTTTATGTTTGGTTGACTATCTTATTTTGATAATGAACAGGCTGTAATGTCAAGTTAATAACGCTAGAACTGATATCCCAGCAAACACGAACATTCCCATTTGGTTATTTTTGGGGGGAACCAAATAAGAATATTCTGGGAACGTTCTCTATTGATTCTTTTTTTGCAACCTAAAGAGAATGTTCCCAGAACATTCCCTGCATGGTTATTTTTGGGTTATTTAACCTAAAGAGAATGTTTCCTGCAGGTAATTATTTTATAACCAAAAGAGAACCTTCCCAGAATGTTCCCTGCAGGTTTTTTTTTTCAGATTTTATTTTTATAACCATGTAAGCTAGTAAAAAGTTGCAGATGATAGACCAACAGGCTAAAATGTTTAAATTATTCATAAACATACTATTATTTTGCAAAATTACATGTCTGAATCAAGTTTAATGAAGCTTTTAATAAATTATTTTATAGTTAAAATGCATTATAATTTTCAGATAGCTAAAAATATAAAGCCAAGGTTAGTGTGAAAGAGTGTAAAGAATACGTGGGCTTGTTAGTATCTTTCTTTACTGCACGCCTGTGATCATGTGCTTCTCCAGCACATGCTTTCTTCAGTCTACCACAGAAAGCCACTCACACGTTAATTTAAAAATTAACGGCCATTTTGTTTTAATGACTGACTAACATTCGTTTATCGATCTCTTTATTGAATATAATAAATATATATACACGAGTGTGAAGAATGATTTCAGAAAGATTTGACACGTAATTGAAGACAACAGGATGTTAACCGAGAAGTTTTTCTTTACCGACCAAAAGAAAGAAGCACGTCCCACTAATTTAGTGGTAAGAAATGAATGTAATGTTACTGTAATGTTACATTAATTAATGTAATGCACGAACCAAAAACTGTTAGCTGGGATGATACGTGTATGCGTGAGGCATCTGCGCGATCACTTGAATTTTTTCCTTTAATAGTGGAAACAACTTAAAATACTCTGTCATTTATACAGATAAGAGTAAGACATCATTCGAAACTGAAAAGGGTTTGCTTTTGTGAACACACAATAAAAATCAAAACATTTTACTTTTGTAAAATAAAAAAAATTAAAACATGATGATCTTTCTGCTTTCTCCGTTTCCTTTCTGTGGCTTGTTTTTGGAGCGCGTCACAAAAACAAACCGAAAATCAGCATGTACTACTTGTCGCACAGTTTTTTCTTTTGTTTTGTTAATCTGTTAATTATATAAGTGAAATATATTTCACATATAGACCTATTTATTCCTTTTAAATATACAGTTTTGTTCAGTTTTCCTCCGTTCACAGAAGCACTGCAGGTGCGTGATGTGACGATGTGTGAATCCTCATGTTCTGTTGTTTATGCTGCTATTTGTGCATGTAAAACTGAACCCCTGGAAAACAAATGTTGACATTTTAATGGGTCACAGACTCCTATCCATTCTAATTTAATTTAATTTAATTCTAATTTAACAATCTTGTCGGTTAATGGTTAATGACCAGTTAACAAGCGTCGTTAACAGTCAGGAAAAAACCCGAAATGATCATCCCCAGTCACGGCCCTAACAGAACCCATTAACTGACTGAGTAAAAGATTTTCAGTGGTTTGGCTTAGACATAAGTTAACAGTGCACAAAAAAAAAAACTTTAACACAAAAATGTTGAGAAGCATATAAAAGACAACTTTGGGGAAAAATATGCTTAACTGTCAAAAGTAAAGTAATGCAAAACATCTCAATGGTCCTAAAAACAGGCTTCATTTTCTGAACATTTTATGAATATCATTTCTTATTTTTCTGTGAAATGTGACTGTTCGATTCACCTTAATTCCAGGACAGTGTGCGAAGAAGGCCTCAGGACTCTGGGAGTGATAGAGCGAGCCGTGACCCACGCAGCCCCATGGAGATCTAATGGTCAGCTTCCCACAGTCATACATGTTCCCAGAACGGTACCGGTACTTGGCTGCTTCATTCACGATCTTCAACAGCATAAAAAGACAGACACAGAAAAGGGACTTTACATTTACAACTCACATCTGTGTGCAAGAAAAGATTGGCTCCGCAACGCTAACGTGGTCACATCCAAAGCTCCGCTCATAAAATGCTTTAGTTTAAAAGACGATTTTTCCTGCCATTGTCGCCAAAGCTTTTTAAAATAAACAAAGCGTGGAGCCAGGAAATTCTTTTACAATGCTCGACAACAACTGCCTGGAAGGAACCATGTAAATTAGGGTTTACAGACTCTAATGGTGGCATAATTATATGATAATGAAGAGAATTAAGCATAGACTTGTGAAAGAGTTTCCAGAAATATCAGATATTGTCCAGACTCGAATCCTCTGCTCACTGGATGGTCAGATTTCGGATGTAGAGAGTGGAACCATTCCTGTAAAATATTCCCCCATTATTGCATCTGGTATTCAGTTGCCTTGACAATGAAGGGAAAACTCATCCATCTTCAGTGAGGCGAGGACACGGAGAACATCAGCACCAGATAGCCAGAAGCTGGACGTTTCCTCTAACAGGTCATCCAGTCAGCGTCTCACAAACACCCAAAAACTACATACTGACAAACCTGAAAGGCCTCATGCTGTCCACATACAGAGATAATTGTATCTATTCTTATTATATACACTCACTGGCCACTACACCAGTTCAACTGCTCGTTAACGCAAATATCTAATCAGCCAATGACGTGGCAGCAACTCAATGCATTTAGGCATGTAGACATGATCAAGAGGATCTGCTGAAGTCAGAATGAGGAAGAAAGGTGATTTAAGTGACTTTGAACGTGGCATGGTTGTTGGTGCCAGACGGGCTGGTCTGAGTATTTTAGAAACTGCTGATCTACTGGGATTTTCACACACAACCATCTCTAGGATTTACAGAGAATGGTCAGAAAAGGAGAAAATATCCAGTGAGTGGCAGTTCTGTGAGTGAAAATGAGGTCAGAGGAGAATGACCAGACTGGTTCAGCTGATAGAAAGGCAACAGTAACACTTGTTTTAACCAAGGTGCAGAAGAGCATCTCTCAATGCACAACATGTCAAACCTTGAAGGAAGAGAAGCAGCAGAGGACACACCTGTGCCACTCCTGTCAGCTGAGAACAGCAAACTGAGGCTACAATTCACACGAGATCAGCAAAACTGGACAATAGAGGATTGGAAAAACGTTGCCTGGTCTAATGAGTTTTGATTTCTGCTGCGACATTCGGATGGAGAGTCAGAACTTGGCGTAAACAACATGAAAGCATGGATCAATCCTGTCATGTATCTGGTGTAACTGTGTAATGGTATTTTTTTGGTACACTTTGGGTCTCTTAGTACGAACTGAGCATCATTTAAATGCCACCGCACACCTGAGTATTGTTGCTGACCATGTCTATCCCTTTATGACCACAGTGTACACACCTTCTGATGGATACTTCCAGCAGGATAATGCACCATGTCACAAAGCTCAAATCATCTCAAACTGGTTGCTTGAGTTCACTAAAACTCAAATGGCCTCCAGAGTCACCAGATCTCAATCCAATAGAGCAGCTTTGGGATGTGGAGGAATGGGAGATTCGCATCATGGATGAGCAGATGACAAATCTGCAGCAACTGTGATGCTATCATGTCAATATGGACCAAAATCTCTGAGGAGTGTTTCCAGCACCTTGTTGAATCTCTGCCATGAAGAATTAAGGCAGTTCTAAAGGCAAAAGGGGATCCAACCCATTACTAGGAAGGTTTAACCAATAAAGTGGCCAGTGAATGTATTTTAAATAACAATTATAAATAAGATATATATATAGATATATATAGATACA
This sequence comes from Anabarilius grahami, assembly GCA_003731715.1. NCBI lineage: Eukaryota > Metazoa > Chordata > Actinopteri > Cypriniformes > Xenocyprididae > Anabarilius > Anabarilius grahami. The sequence continues at coordinate 651,119 of RJVU01053528.1, read as the reverse complement.
CATATATTATTTTTTCCCCCAAATTGTGGAGCTCTAAATTTAGTGAAACTTTACTCCAAAAACAGAAACACAAAAACACCAACACATGACCGCTAACATTTTATGATAGATACTGTTATTTGTAAAACAGAAGAAAAACTGTACAAGTATGATAATAAAAAAAAATTTAAAATCTAGCATGTACGTTTCTAGCTTCTGTTTACCATATTTAACATGCTGTATGTTCACTGATTAATGTTTATATTCGTTTAAAAGCCTAAATTAAATTTGTTCATTATATAAATCATTCGTTTCTCTTCAGAATGGATTAGTTTTAATCTCTCTTTATGAACATTTTGAAGCATCAGGATTTAGGTGAATAGACTTTCAAATGGAGGGACAGAAATCTCTCAGGTTTCATTAAAGGGGACCTATTATGCAAAATTCACTTTTGCCTGGTGTTTGGACATAAATGTGTGTGGGCAGTGTGTGTACACAACCAACCTATAGTGATAAAAATCCACCCACTCTTTCCAGATCCCTGGCAGTGTGACGTCACAAAAGCCACAGGCCCCGCCCATAGTGTTGACTGACACTAAAGTTTGAACACATAGAACCGCTCTGAGCGCATTCACAGCGAGTCCGCCATTGCTGCACTGATGAGAATCTCCCGAGCGTTTTAGGTGTTCTGTAGCTGGATTGAATAATCCACATAACTCTCTTCATTTACAACCTGAATCTGAGCTGCTGAAGACGAGGTGGATTAACTTGGTTTTCCAGGAGAATGCTCCCTCAGTTCTGCCGATATTAGTTTATATCTGCGCAAATCATTTCACACCGGACTGCTTAGTGAACGAATATCAATACAAAGGGACAATACAAAACAGAGGTTGTGCTAAAAATATGCTACTCAAAGGATATACAAGTAAAAACTGTTCGTGATCCTGCTTAAAGTCTCCAGAGTGATACTGGATACGGCAGTAATGAAGGTGAGAGCACTTTATTACAGTTCATCTGAGCTTATTTACGGGTATAAAGTTTATTAAGCACCACCCGAAAGGCATAATGTCTTTATATATTTGTTTACTGTTAGTTGTAACGAGTGTTTCTGTGTAATTCGCAATGTTTGTTGGTGATAATACAAGGGAGAGAGAGAGAGTTTATTGATAATATTTTAATGCACACTTGCAGTGTTTTATTAAGCTCTTACAGTGATTTTCTAGAGTGAAAACTGACGCTTCATCTTTTGTGTTAAGTAAGTTACAATAAACGTCATAAAACTCATCTGTATAGTTTTGGCCATTATTCGGACGGTACAACAGGCCTGTACTAATATAGTAGATTAAAAACAAGAAGGCAATATAAGTTATAACTGTAAATGAAATAAACTATACCTGTTCTATCTCCATGCAGCATATATTTGCAGTTTCTGACATTATTGTGCGTCCTGACTGAATCCTGTCACCGGAGAATCAGCTCGTGAAGCTCCGCCCTCTTAGGCCGAGCGCAGCAGCTCATTTGCATTTAAAGGGACCGCACTGAAACGGCTCGTTTTTGCTAAACCACTAAAAGTAGCAATTTTAACATGGTATTTTGAGCTAAAACTTCACATACACACTCTGGGAACATCAGAGACTAATTTTACATCTTGTTAAATAGGGCATAATAGGTCCCCTTTAACAATATCTTCAAGATGAATGAAAGTCTTATGAGTTTACTTTGGAATGAGTAATTAATGACAATTTTTAATTTTGGGGTGAACTAACCCTTTAACTAACATTGTAAATGTACTTAAGGAGAACATTTTTTTTTTTTTTAAATATCCATGATGGTGTTTATAAAGAAAAGACCCTTGTGAACAAGCTCACCTGATCAAACGCTGGGTAAATGTAGTCGGCAAACTGAATCTCTGCAATAGCGGTGGCTCCCGCGACAGCAGCACCAATACCAAACCCCACAATGCCTTGCTCACACAGCGGGGTGTTAAATACACGGTCCTTACCTGTGAAGAAAAAGGGTAAATGTCAACCTACTCTGGACTTTTACAAGTCAAAATGAGTGTTTTTTATATTGACATCTTCAAAAGCAACAACAAGATGCCAGTACAAGCAATTTGTCTACAGCAAATGTGAAAATGGGCCATGACGCAACAAGATATACCTTGTGTTGTCATGACTGCTATGATTCAGCAGATGGTGTTATGCAATTTTATGTTTTTCACATTAGTAGTACAGAGCAGGTCTGAACTAATTAAAGTATTAACCCTAACATCTGCTCCAAATATTTTTTTCATAACTGAAGTATATTACAAAACAGAACAGGACAAACATACACAAAATCAGGGAAACACAAAAACACAGAAAAAACCAAATCACATCAGTTGACCCCACATTTCTTATAACAAAAGTTATTGATGAATCATGATGTGTTCATGAAAACGTTTGTACGCAGATTTTACGCACAAATGTGTGCGTATGCATGCTTAGTGAATGAGACCGATGGTTTTGTGTGTGCTTCGACTCTTCGTGACTGTGAGGATGAATATGGTTATCCTGTTGCTCATAAAACATTCACTACTAGACTTAAGAGATATGACCAGTTTATATGGAAAGGATCTCAAGCTGACTAGCTGAAGACATTACTTATCCATTAATAGACACGGTACTTCCTTGAAAGTAATTTCACAACAGATACTGCTTTACAATGAACTGTTAGAGAGCTACATTTGGCAGTTTATCTGTTCAATAAAATACCTTACCTGTTGAGTAATAAAAATGCCATCATTTCCACATCTCTTTTACATTTCAAATCCCTTTCTTCGAAAAGCTAAGCCAATGTTGATTCTTGTTTTATTACGAGCTGTGTCACATTCTCTTTTGGCCAGCAGACTCTCACTCTCTCGAGTTTTTTGTTTGTATTTTAAACGGGTGATTCCCCGGAGTTTGGAGATTTTGCAGCTCCATGTCAATCTTTCTCGCTCGTTGTGACAACTAACCTGTGCCACTCCCACACCAGACACGTGTCAAAGTAGACAGAGAAACTTTTCTCTATTTACGGAAATGACGAGACACACACGGGCAAGTAACGTATGTTCGCAATTTCTCACAAAAACCATCCCGGTAGGTCTAAAATATAAACGCTTATAATAGACTTACCATATTGAATCAGGGTAAGACAAAAACACATTTTGGAAGAAGGACTGATGAAGTTTTGACTAATTTAAATTGTGTTATAATAAATTAGCCCAACCTTTACTCACCCTCAAGCCTTCCTGGATGTATATGACTTTCTTCTTTCTGATGAACATAATTGCAGAAATATTAATACATTTCCTGACGCATCCGAGCTTTATAATGGCAGCGATAGGCTTCAATGAGTATGAGCTGAAGACAGTGCTTCCATCCACATCCATCCATCATAAACGTACTCCACACGGCTTCGGAGTGTTAATAAAGGCCTTCTGAAGCGAAACGATGCATTTGTGTAAAATAAATATCCATATTTAACAAGTTATGAAGTCAAATATCGAGCTTCCGCCAGACCGCCTTCAGTATACAAGTTACGAAGAAAGAGTAAACTGGCGTCACGTCAATTACACTTTTTCCGTAAGTTGAATAGGGAAGGTGTAGGACGTAGCGTAACCTTTGTGAACTGCAAGAGTTTTGGCGGTCTGGCGGAAGCTCAATATTTGACTTCAAATATGGATATTTTTTTACACAAATGCATCGTTTCGCTTCAGAATGCCTTTATTAACACTCCGGAGCCGTGTGGAGCACATATTTATGATGTATGGTTGTGGATGGAGGCACTGTCTTCAGCTCATACTCATTGATCCCTATCGCTGCCATTATAAAGCTCGGATGCGTCAGGATATTTATTAATATTTCTCTGATTGTCTTCGTCAGAAACAATCAATCAATCAATCAATCATTTATTTATAAAGCACTTTAAAAACTGCAAAGTATACCAAAGTGCTGTACAAGAAACATTTCAATACATACACAAAATACTTGTAATAATAATAACAATTAATTAAGATACATAAGTCATATACACATAGGATGGCTTGAGGGTGAGTAAAGCTTGGTCTAATTTTTATTTCAAAATGAACTAATCTTTTAATTAAAGCAGCAGTTTTTAATTAGTTTTGAATCTTTGTCGCCATCTCTGTTTGAAACCTGCAATTGCAGTTATTTGCGGAATTATCTTTACACAGGTTGTGCATCGGCACGCCTCCTCAGCGCGGATGAATCTAATGTTTGCTGAATCACAGATTCTACCTCTTGGAAGTATGACCAAAATAAGAATTTTCACTGGAAAATGTCATCTGAACAAGTCTGCCACTTTTGTTCTGACCAACTGAGAAAAAAAGGATTACAATAATTTGCGCTGCCAATGGTGATTAAATCTAACGATTGCTTAGCTCATATCACATCAAACCGTGCAAATTATTATCGTTATACTTTGTTCTCAAATTGTTAATGTTAATAACATCAGCATTGCGTAACTACGTGTTTTAAGTTTGTATTAGCGTTACCTGTAGATTTCAATTTCTGTACAGTGTCATACCATACAATCTGCCATTAAAATTATAAGTTTAATTATTCCAGCTGCTGTGAGAAATGGCTATAAAAGATCGTTCACCTGCAGCATCCTCACATGATATAGCCTACTAGCTGGGACTCCTTCATGTAAACAGACATGGCGTAATGAACGGATGCATGCTCGAATCTCCTGCGGAAACCTACCAGTACCACTCGGATTAGAACACATTATTACAAGCTTACCGTTGTGAAACAGGCTAAGGTAAGGAGATAGTTTTGAACACTGTCTTGATATGTACTTGCTCAAAAATTTATTTTGGATCATTTTTAAACAAAAAAAAGTTACGGACTGCAGCTTTAAAAAGTTACATAGTGTACCTTCAACAAAAATACAAGGTGCACATTTCTGCTTTTAAACCCTCCAGAATGTCTTTCCCCATAAAACCTCCATTGCAAACATGATTTTTGCTTGTTTTTAGAAACTGAGAAAATGATTCTGTGTGGTCACACGGAGATCATATTGTATTAAACCTGGAACAATTCTTTATGAAATTAGGCTAAAGAAGAGGAGTTTGCTGGTTATTTCAGAGTTTTATTTTACTGTAAAAAAGCGGTCACCGTCCATGAAATGAAAAAGCTTCTTTGATGAATAAGGTATTTCGAGTAAGGTATGCATTCAACAGGCTGGTGATGGGCATTTCAGATATAATACAGTGTTTACCAGCCGCAGTCCATAATCCACTTCACAGAAAGCAATTTAAAGCAGATTGCAGACAGAAGGAGCTGCATGTTCAGACGGACAGCAGTGGCACTGCATTACGCCTGTGTGTGCGTCACTCCAGCGGACCGTCTTTCACATGCCGGGTCCACGCATTGACCTCCGCGCGGTTTATCAGCATCGCACGGGAAAGAGGGCAGAGACTCTCTCAAATGAGTGGCATGAAAACCCTGTTCCCGTCTAACGAGACGGAATGGAAAATAATGATCCCTCTCAAAGGTCAACACCTCTGACGTCAATAACACACAAAAGGCACCCACGCGGCGGGAGACATATTGGAGTCGTGGATCTGTGTTTATTTCAAAACATCACAGAGTGCCTCTATATATAGTGCTTCTGTCAAAAACGAGTGGCAAACAGCAGATGTTTTTTTAAATCATTACCATAATGTCTGTTTTCCTCTTCTTTAACTGAATATGCCACTCTGCAGCTGCATAATTTAACTATTTATGGCTTGTGAAACCTGTAGAGGGTGTTCTGTTCAATCTGAATCTACTTCATTTACTCTTGCACAATTAATGAAGCTCGACAAAATGAATGAGAGACATTAAATGCACAAACATTAATCCACCTCATGATGATGTTCTAATGAAAATGATTTTAAATTTGGTTCAAAGGAGCTTGAACACATGAATATCCAGAGGAAAATGCAAATAATCAAAATGTCAAGCGCATATCGTACCACATTATGAAACAAGCTCTCTCTTTTGCCATACAGGAAATGGTACAGGAGTATCAGCTGCAGATCTAGCAGGATGCTCAATAGCTTTTTTCCACAAGCAATCAGGATGGTGAATAGATTGTGTCCCTTCCCCATCACACATACGTTAACATTCAATCCCTCCGAACCTCCCTACCATTGTTATAGCATGCTGACAGCTAGTCATCTATCAAATAAAGCACTTTAAGGACCAGTGCCAATCCTACACTTCTAGGGGCCCTAAGCAAAACTCAATGCATTCTTAAAAACCCAAGCATTTCCATAAACTTAAGTAATAATAACAATGGTTTTCAGAATGCAAGCTGCACTGCCAGTTTTCTATAGGGGTGAATTCAGGTTGAATGGGACACATTTTCTCAGTCATTTCAATGGCAAAAGGTGTCCCAATCAACTTGAATTCACACTAATGGAATCAAAACATCAAGTAAACAAACTACAAGTTATGAAAAACATATAATTAAGTAAAGGGAAATCCGTCAAAAATTGTTTTTACTGCCAAATTAACGTTAAGTAAAATTAAAACCGAATTTTTGTTGACAGCTAAATAAATGCTTTTTTTAATAGTAAAGCTCTGGCACCATCTAGCTGTCAGAAAAACTATAACACAGTCGAATTGGCTTTCTAAGTGCGCAATTTACTAACAAAATTACAGCATGATAAATAAAAAAAGGCATGGTTGTTTCAACCCAAATTTTTGGGTCAAATATGGACAAAACCCAGCCTTTGTGTTACTTTTTTTTTAATTATTATTATTACATTTTTAACCCAACGGTTGGGTTTGCCCATTTTGACCCAAATCTGGGTTGAAAAAACCCAGCATTTTGTAGAGTAGAGAAGGCTTAGGTCAACATATGAAAATAAAAATCAATAATTCTCTAATTTTAGACTAATAGTCACACGACAGCTGTTTATTTCTTATATACATTAAACCACGTATAAGAATGTTTTGATTATTGATGTGTTCCAACCAAGAGTCCCACACAAGTCCTGAAAAGTGAAGCCAAAGTGTCAGATGCATGGTCCCAGATGCTTGATCCCATTACAGGTCATAAACTCCGCCCTCTCCATGTAATCTAATGGGACACGAGACTAAACAATTAAATTACACTTCAAATATTTTTTTCCAAAGACGGTTTCTGTCATTTGATGTAGTTTTTAATCACACTGTTGTAAGTTCAAGTGTTCGTTTTTTTTTAATAAGTTGGATTTCAGTTATTTGATGCCCCATTAAAAAAGGGGGTGTGACGTCATGATTGACAGCTTCTCTGAGTGAAGAAGTCACTGAGGCACTTTTTTCAGGATTTTCGGGAGGAGATTGGAGCTTTAACTTTAACTTCTACATTTTCATAACGGTTTATTTCACACCAACATAATGAGTTGTTCTGCAGTAAACTGTATTAAACGATTCTGCGGGAGTGTGGGTGTGGGCCAAGTCAAAGTTCAACCTTCCTTAACCCAATAGAAATGTTGTAGAAACACCTGAAGAAAGCAGTTCCTACCATCATCACAGAGCTGAATCAGTGTCTAAGGATGAACGATGTGCAGGACTGATATACAGTTACCAGAGTTATCACAGCTGCTCAAGTTAATCACACCATAACCACCTTAATTTTAACTTGACTGTGTCGAGGCTTCCGGTCTCATCCGCTTCCAGTAATTTTAGCTTTACAAAAACAGTCCACTATTGCTTCTTAATATCGAAAACTGTTATCACATTTTATTTAATAATGTTTAATGTAAACACACTGGTTTGTAGTGTAAATTATATTACCATTTACTGCACTTGTTGTTCTTCTTGATATTTAACTTTAGCGGCTATTAATGAGCCGGAAGTTCACAGAAAACAGTTTACTTCCGCATTGCAAAATAAGGTGAACACTGAAACACTGAGTTGTGTGCTTTAGTTTTTCCAGCAAAGACAATCACTATTGGGAGATTTTTCTTTCCAAATAGATGAAAATACACATGTTTTGAATGATTTGTTTGTTTAATTGGGTTCTTTCATTTAGTTATAGGACTTAGATGAAGATCTGACCTCAATGCAGGTTAAATTTATTCTGATTTATGCAGCTTTCAAATTTTAGTTGCAAATGTGAGCACACTGAACACCTCTTAATATTGCAGATTAACATAAAAGCTAATTATTACCATCAAGACCAAATGACCAAATACAACAGACTAATGCATCCCACAATGCAACGCACTCGACTTAACTGTCCATTTCCAGTGTGACGAACGAAGGGATCCCAGACATCTCGACTTTCTTTTCTCTCCCAAAGGTAGGACATATTTACACAAAACTGATTTCAAGTTTCAAAAATAAAATATAAATGTAAATTCCCCAGTTAATAACTGACACCACTCACACTTACTTGATCTTTACTGTGTATAGCCTTTTTTTTAAGTATGCAGTACACAGTCAACAGTAAGCAAGTATTAGATTGTGAATAGCCAGGAGTGTGACAGTGCTGCCATCTAGTGTGAGAACACAGAACACGCAGATGAGGATCTTTCACCTCAAGTGACCTATGAGCAGACATGACCGCATACTCACCATATTTATCTCGGAGGCCGACCGTGCATCGAAACACCCCTCCAAACGCCACATCCTCACCAAAAATCACTACGGGAGAAAGATGTTAAATATTACACCAGCTGAAGTACTCCAGACCTCTCAGTTATTGTCAGTTAGATGAGAGAATAAAGCCTTGTTCAGACTGTCAGTCCAAATCTGATTTTTGTGCATATCCGATTGGAATCCGATCATATTTAGCAATTGTGAACAGCAAAAATATTAAATAAATCACTGATTTACGCAAATCCGTTTCAAATTTCATTAATATGTGGTTTGAATTCCTATTCAAATGTCATTTCTGAAATCCATTTCAGTCTGGCTGCTCTGATTTTGTGTAGCATTTCTGTCCAAAGTCACTTCAGACGTTGCAGAACGTTGCATGTCCTGACAGATCTCGGACAGTTACAAATCATTACAGATGTGTTGTGCGCATTCTGAAGTTAGACCGCCACATCCCTCCGTCAAAGTCAGCCTGGTTTACAGACCTCATTGAATTTTGAGACCGGTGGAGACGGCAGCGCAGAATAAAGTCGCTCATACCAGCCTCCTACATTTCGGCCGTTGCTTCATTAGACGTGGTAGTTCAGCACCATGTTATAGGACAATATTGCAAACCCCTCGATGTTGCTCTTGGCATATGCCTACAAACGCAACATCACTGCCATAGAAACCAACAAAGATATTCCAGAAAACAAAAGACACTATTGGACACACAAATCTGGATCTGAACAGTTGCGATACACAGTGTGGCAGTCAATCATTTAGATCAGATTCCAATAGGACTGACAGTGTGAACGCTCCATCAGACTGACAGACAACATCAGCTCATACCTGCGGTGGGATCACTGGCAAGTATGTTGTCCAAGGCACTGGTTACAGACTGGAATAAATTCATCTTCTGTGTGGGGCCTGCAGAGAGAATTCAAGTCAATCATACAGTAATGTCTCATGTTTTATTATAACAGGTATAAACACCTTCTTGTAAAGTCTTGATTTTGTTGTTTTCTGGGTCTACAAGAACAGGTTTTCATGCTTTGAAAAAAACACACACTTTCACATATTTGACACTGTCCCAGCTCCACTCTTCCCAGTCTGTCAGTAATGCTCTGGGGTCATTTCTCAAATGCACTGTTAGCCAACTATGGTCATAAGTTTTCAACATAGTTGAATGATTTGGCGTTTCATGAAACCATAGCTCCAACAAGCATTCGCAAACAGCGTCGCTAACTTGCGTGGTTGGAATATGTTCCTTGAGGTTCACTTATAATGTAATGTTTTTTTCCAGTGCGGTATCTGTGTTTAAAATGACAATACCTGCATTACCACTGCATTCATGCATCAAAAAAACCCCTCTTCTGACATTTACCAGCAGCTAAATTCATTTAAAGGTGATACAGAGGATCTTTTCGTCGACTGAGAAACCAAAGACTGTTAGTGAGTTTTTGAAATGAGCGCACACGTAAGAACAACCCCCCTCCTTCACAGCTCATTTAGAGGGAACGCCTCCCAAAACTCGTGCACGAGTATGTTTGTTTACCACTGGCATTCGCTGTGTCGTGTTAGTGGATTCATTATGTCGGACTCACCGCAGGTAACTCATAATCTGCAGTTGTTACTCCTGTCTCCTGACAAAAACATTGCATGCGGCGCCTGTGGAGTGTGGAAAGTTACTGGAGCGCGCAGCCACGCGTCTCTCACAAGGAACGTCATGGCAGTGATTGACAAGCCAGAGGGCCAATCGTTTACACGATTGGCTGATGTTTTTAAGGCCCTACCTCGTGCACAGATGATGTATATTAATATTATTCCTTTCAGTGCACCTAATAAAGTCTTTTATCAGTTAGTAAAGACAGTTTCAAGTAATATTGCAAAAATGTATAAAACAAAACCTCCTCTGTATCACCTTTAAAGAGGTACTATTATGCTTGTTTACATGTTCATCTTTCTTTAGTGTGAAATGTTTCTGTTTGAGCATGAAAAAGTTCTGCAAAGTTACAAAGCAAGAAGTCACTCCACTATATCAGTGTCACTGTTTCTGAACTCCCTGAAACACCTCCATTGTAGTTTTGAGTTTTCTTCCAGGGACGAACACGTCACAATATTCCTCATTTAAATAATTAACGCTCAAGACATACGCAGAATAAAGGGGCGGGGCCTGGTTGAGTTAGTGCGCTATTTACACAGTGAAAATAACAGTATAAAATGATTTATTAAAATTATAAATGTCTACTTTTATCATTATTAAACACACGTTAGGCACTTTACTTCCATTTTTATTGAAAACATCTTTCTGATGTGATATGTGATGGGAAAAAGGGGGAAGAGCGAGCTCGGCAAAAGGCAGACTCGAACCCCGATCAATCGCGTCACAAGCTAGTTCTACACACCTTATTACGCGCAACTGCCTACACCACTGATGTTAGTGAATCATGCACATTGTTTTTGATCATTTTTATTACCACAATGTGCACTTAATTTAAATTCACTCCAGGAAACAATGATAAATATCTTATATCATTTTTTATATAGAAAATGCATTTTGATTTAAGAATTTTTAGATATTTGTACTTGAAATAAGACAAAAATACTCGGTAAGAAAAGCATTTTTGCAGCGTGAATGAATGAATGAAGTATTTAACCATCGCTTGCGCTTTAAAAAGGTGGAGGAGACCTAAAGAAACTCTGGGTTAACTGAAGAAATCCTGCTCCTGAGTCCTGACCAGGTTAGGTTCACAGAGTAAGTTATCATGGTAACTGACTCAGAAACACTGCTTTCTCAGGTTTGATATACTTCCCATTCTGAAACAGAAAACCCAGAGTTTCCCTCATTTCAGGGTTGACATACTCAAGAGTTTTCACTTAACCTCCTTTCTGAAACAGGCCCCTGATGACTACTACACTTTTGTTCCATGTCATTTTGCTTCATTTGATGTTTGATTCATCGCGGACTCCTTCATACATCATACGTTCCCTTGCACATTGTACGCACATGTGCACTCTTCAAAATATATAACTGATTGTTGACTAGGGTTGCAAAATTCAGAGATTTTTCAAAGCTGGAAACTTTCCATGGGAATTGACGGGAATATATAGGAATTGACGGGAATTCATGGGAATAAACAGGGAATTTGCAAAATTGCAGGTTAGCCTATATCAGGGTACTTAAATGTAGTTGAAATATAACATCTTGCAGCATAATTTTGGTTAAAACTACCAGATTTAATGCAATTTTAGTTAAATTTTTACCCTGAACATTCCTCAATCACATTCACACAGCACACTACTTACTGCAGGGCTATTGAGGCCACACCCCCTGCATGCACTGTGCATTCCCCCAGTCCATAACATGCACATTTGATCAAAAATACAGAAAAAATAATGGTTTTCTATTTTAATGTACATTAAAATATAATTTATTTGTGTGAAGTTTATGTGATGAATTTTCAGCATCATTTCTCCAGTCTTCAGTGTCACATTATCCTTCAGAAATCATTCTAATATGATGATTTGATACTCTGTTATCAATGTTGGAAACAGTTGTGCTGCTTAATAACCTGTGATACTTTTTTCAGGATTTTTGATGAATAAAAATGTAAAGAACAGCATTTATTTAAAATAGAAATATTTTGTAACAATATACACTGCTGTTCAAAATTTTGGGGTCAGTCATTTTTTTTCTTTCTTTTTTCGAAAGAAATTAATACTTTTATTCAGCACGGATGTGTTAAACTGATAAAAAAAAAAAAGTGATATTAAAGTGATATTATAGAAAAGATTTCTATTTTGAATAAATTCTGTTCTTTTTAGCTTTTTATTCATCAATGAATCCTGAAAAAAGTATCACAGGTTCCAAAAAAATATTCAGCAGCACAACTGTTTATAACCATGATAATAACCGAGTATCAAATCAGCATATTAGAATGATTTCTGAAGGATCATGTGACACTGAAATAAATAACACATAACAATCGCTGCAATAAAAATATATTTTACATATATACTAAATTAAAATTAATTGAATGCGAAAAATAAATAACTTATTTCATGTTATGACCAAACTAAATGTTTATATTTATGTTTTTATATGACATTTTATATAAATATTATAAATTTATATAAATTTCCAATTAATTCCCATAAATTCCTGTTAAGTTTCCAAATTGGAATATTTCCAAAATTCCCCAGGTTAAGTTCCCATGGAAAGTTTCCGCAACTTTGCAACCCTATTGTTGACACGCTAAAATATATCGATTAAAATGTATAATTATTTAAATAGAACAAAAGATAAAGAATGCATTGAATATTAGCTTGCTTGTGCCCAAGAGCAGATCTATTAAAGTCCACCTGACATTTTAACAAGAAACTATGCTCGAGAGCTGTACTTCTGAAAATATTCAAAAAAGGCATATCATGACCCCTTTAAATAAAGATCTTTTAACAAGGTCTGACAATAACCAACCACACAGATGTTGAGGGAGACATTTTCTGTGACGTCAAAATCAGTTTTAAACAAAATGAGTTTAATTTGTATATTTTACAAATTCAAATGAGTTAAAACAAAACAAATATTGCTTTAATGTGCTTTAATGTGTAGAAAAGGAGAACTTTTAGCCTGTTAAACTGCAACACTATAACTAAAAACAGCAATTATAAAAGCAGCATTAAAATGTTTCAGAAAATACATATCAATATAATATAAATTGTTGCATTTTGTTATGCAGCGATTCTATGTGTATGCATGCAGTTATGGATACAGCACTAATATAATATAAATATGATATGAGTATGAATTTAGATTCTTTCAATACTTTAACTGTTTTAATAAAGGGAACTATCACAATATGTCTTAAAAGTCAGTTCATAAAGTGTCCCATTTTAGCTGATGGAGGTATAGTTTTTAATAGTTCCCTTTAATAAACCAGTAAATTTGACCTTTAAAGACTTATAACTTTTAATACAACTAAACAGTGTTTTTTATGTTTTTTTAATGTTATATAGGTTAATAAATCTCAGCATCTTTTTTAATACAGACCACCAAGTTATATCATTCAATATCTTCAAAAGTTATGAATATATGGAAATGACCTTAGCAACTATCAAATCAGCTTTACATGTCAAGCACTGCTGTGGTCACTGTTTACATCACACAACCATAAACAAGACTGACAAATCAGTTTTATCCGACTCTTGTTACTTTCAACTAGTTCCAATACGAGTTTACATTGTCATATCAAGTATGTTTAGATTATTTCGGTTTGTTTATGATTTATTCGGTTTATTATGAATATTATTTAATAAATGGGAGCTTTAAGAGCTGAATTACACGAACAGCTCACTCTATTGTCAGTATCCAGATCTCCTGTAAAGTGTAAACAAGGGCATTTACCATACTGAGTAGGCACAGGGTCAGGATGATAGGTGAAGTGCGCTGCGTGTCTTCTCTGTGCTTTCAGCTTGGCTGTGCAGTCAGGGGACAGTTTAAGCAGAGTTAACCCCAAACTGCTGTGAACGCCTCCGGTTAACCCGGTTAATGAAGACTTTACGCCTGAAGTTCTCAAGAAGAGCCGCGTAGCCGCCATTGCGCTGGAAACCAAGCAGGAAAAACGTGCTGACGTCGACACTCACGTGGACAACTGCTGCTCTGATTGGCTGAACGCGTGGGAGGAGTTTTGATTGACACCGTACGTAACGTCATCTACCTAGACCCCAAAAATGATCATCCTCGTGTTAAGGACCCCGATTCTAACATTTAAAGGGTTAGTTCTCCCAAAAATGAAAATAATGTCATTTATTACTCACCCACATGTCGTTCCACACCCGTAAGACCTTCGTTAATCTTCAGAACACAAATTAAGATATTTTTGTTGAAATCCAAATGGCACAGCAATGACATTTCCTCTCTCAAGATCCATTAATGTACTAAAAACATATTTAAATCAGTTCATGTGAGTACAGTGGTTCAATATTAATATTATAAAGCGACGAGAATATTTTTGGTGCGCCAAAAAAACAAAATAACGACTTGTAGTGATGGCCGATTTCAAAACACTGGAAGCATCGGAGATTAATGAATCAGCGTGTCGAATCAGCGGTTCGGAGCGCCAAAGTCACGTGATTTCAGCAGTTTGGCAGTTTGACACGTGATCTGAATCATGATTCGACACGCTGATTCATTTATGATCCGAAGCTTCCTGAAGCAGTGTTTTGAAATCGGCCATCACTAAATAAGTCGTTATTTAGTTTTTTTGGCGCAGCAAAAATATTCTCGTCGCTTTATAATATTAATATTGAACCACTGTACTCACATGAACTGATTTAAATATGTTTTTAGTACATTAATGGATCTTGAGAGATGAAATGTCATTGCTGGCTATGCAGGCCTCACTGAGCCATCGGATTTCAACAAAAATATCTTAATTTGTGTTCCGAAGATGAACGAAGATCTTAATGGTGTGGAACGACATGAGGGTGAGTAATAAATGACAGAATTTTCATTTTTGGGTGAACTAACCCTTTAAAAGACATCTATCTTTTATAAAAACCCAAATGTATACACTGAAGTATTAATATTATATATCTAAAATTAGTTTCTTTTAAGTTACATTATAATAAATATATATATTTTTTTAATCAAATTGTATTAGGGCCAGAGCACCGGTGGTGTGAGGACCCTATTGTAATTGCTCTGTCAATTCTTCTTCTCCGAAATGAATCACATTTTTGAGGGCCTAAACATGCTCGAAAACTCATGAAACTGCACACGCGTCAGAAGTGGTGAAAATTTACATCCCATATGGTTTTCAGAATTAGGAGTGGCAAAATGGCTCGATAGCGCCACCTACAAAATTTCAACTTAGCACCCTTCGCGCTACGTTTCACGTAACATTACAACTATGAAATTCGGTAGACAGATTTAACAGCCCAATACCTACACAAAAGTCCCTGGGTGCGAAATTTGAAAAACCAACAGGAAGTGAGATATTTTGAATTTTCTCTGCAAATTTGTTTTTATTTTTTGCCATTTCCACACGTTGTACTTTACCGAACTCCTCCTAGAGCTTTAATCAGATCATCTTCATATTTGGTCAGTCTAATCTAAAGGCTTTTGCGACATTAAATTGCAAAGATCTTGAGTTTTCGCTGAAGGTCTTGTACGTGACGGCCTGACAAAGTTTGATGTTTCACCATGAAACAGGAAGTTGTTGTAACTCGGGCATGCAGTGTCCGATCTGCTCCAAACTTCACATGTTTGATAACAGTCCTGGCCTGAAGACATCTACATGCCAATAGTCAGAAATAGTCAAAGTGTGGCACGTCCTATATTTACACACTTAAATGCATGTCTGCATTCACTGTTCATTGTTTTCCTAAGGCCTCCGGGTGGCGGTGGCCCTGGGTGCGAGGGCCCTTTCACCGCTGATTGCAGCTTTAATTCATTTATTTGAATCCAATTTATTCATTTTAATCATATTGATTTTTTTTTTACATTTGTTAGAGTTTTTCTCTAGACCGTTACTCTCTTGCGGCCCCCGGACCCGTTTGAAAACCCCTAAACCTAGACAGCATTTATTTTTAATCATGACAAAAGTAAAACAGCCATAGTGTACTAATCGTAACAGATTCTTAAACAATGTGAGTTTGGAATATAAGACTGACAAGTATCTTAAAAGTATGTTTATTTGTTGATTCAGTCATTACTGTTATGAAGTACGTTTTCAACATTAAACGTGAAAGCATATTAGTTTTCTTAACATCACAAACTTCTAAAATGTTTGTTTCAAACTAAATATTTTTGGAGGGAAATTTCAGTCATTATGGATTTGGTGTCCACAATATCCCTTTCCAAGCCATTTTTTGTAATAGTTCTTCAAAAAAAGTAAACTCCTTAATGACATCACACAGGAAGTGACATCATTTTTGGAAGGAGAACAGTATAAACAGAACCCCTTCTCCTGGAGGCATTCAAGTATCTTTCTCTTTTAAACAAAATCAATCAATTTCCATTTTAATGGAAATCCATAGAGAAGATGACACCTGTTTTAATCATTAATGGACACTGAAAAGTGATCACGCATTCTGATGAAATAGTGTCATACTGAAATAGCTTTATAGAATATTAAAGGTGCCCTAGAATTAAATATTGAATTTACCTCGGCATAGTTGAATAACAAGAGTTCAGTACATGGAAAAGACATAAACTTAGTTTCAAACTCCATTGTTTCCTCCTTCTTATGTAAATCTCATTTGTTTAAAAGACCTCCGAAGAACAGGCGAATCTCAACATAACACCGACTGTTACGTAACAGTCGGGATCATTAATATGTACGCCCCCAATATTTGCATATGCCAGCTCATGTTCAAGGCATTACACAAGGACAGCCAGTATTAACGTCTGGATCTGTGCACAGCTGAATCAACAGACTAGGTAAGCAAGCAAGGACAACAGCAAAAAATGGCAGATGGAGCAATAATAACTGACATGATCCATGATATCATGATATTTTTTAGTAATATTTGCAAATTGTCTTTCTAAATGTTTCGTTAGCATGTTGCTAATGTACTGTTAAATGTGGTTAAAGTTACCATCATTTATTACTGTATTCATGGAGACGAGCCGTCGCTATTTTCATTTTTAAACACTTGCAGTCTGTATAATGCATAAATACAACTTCATTCTTTATAAATCTCTCCAACAGTGTGTAATGTTAGCTTTAGCCACGGAGCACCATCAAACTCATTCAGAAATAAATGTAAACATCCAAATAAATACTCTACTCACATGATCCGAAGCATGCATGCAGCATGCATGACGAACATCTTGTAAAGATCCATTTTGAGGGTTATATTAGTTGTGTGAACCGTGTTTATGCTGTTTAAGGCAAGCGCGAGCTCCGGGGGCAGGGAGCACGAGAATTAAAGGGGCCGCAACCTATATATCGGTGCATAGTTAATAATGCCCCAAAATAGGCAGTTAAAAAAATGAATTAAAAAAAATCTATGGGGTATTTTGAGCTGAAACTTCACAGACACATTCAGGGGACACCTTAGACTTATATTACATCTTTTAAAAAGAAGTTCTAGGGCACCTTTAAATTCACTGAAGAATAAGATGGCAGTGAAAACATGTTTATGTGTCATATTGCGGTGGAACTAGAATTACTCCCAACTTGGTTTCAAATAAACACTACATTTGGAATATACCTGACAAGGTGTGTTTTATTTTGTCATGTGCACTTTCTTAGATTACATTATTTGGTCAAATAAAATCAGAAACATTTGAGTAGAAATGGACAACAAACTTGCATTTCTTTAATGCATCTAAAACAGAGTGGTAAGCAAGGTGGCACCTAGTGACGGCAGAAGCTCAAAGCCGTTTTGACTGCAGAAGCTCAAAGCTGTTTTGACTGCCAGCGTGTTGAAGGTGAGAGAAAGACATTTGTCTCAGTGGCTCCTGAGTGCTTAGAAACAGTGGTTTTGAGTTCTGGAGGCTTTATTATCTCCAATCCACACGGCATCCTCGTCATTTCCACAGGGTCTGACTGGATGTTTTCACACATTCAGAAACATCTAACTTCCTTCCACTGTTGCACATCTTGGCCAGGTTCTGCCGCGGGAGGGAATGAAAGACAGTTTAAATGTAAATATTGAAAATATTTTTGCTTAAAGGTCACCAAAAATAACTTCCTGATTATTTACTCACCCCAAAGCCATCCAAGGTGTATATGACTTTCTTTCCTCAGTCAAAAAGAGAAATTAAGGTATTTGAGGAAAACACTGCAGGATTTTTCTCCATTTAATACAAGTGAATGGTGCTCAGCATAAACCATTTTTTGATGGTCCAAAATCCCTTGGTCCAGCTCTGCAAAGCGCATTCAAGAGACCACCGAGTTCACGCGATGAGAGCGGGACAAAGGTGAGCATGTGTAGTTATAAAGATTTTTATTTTTTTTTCTCCACTAGAGAAGACCTTTATTCGTCGGCTGGGGCCGTGTGGAGCCCTTAGTTTGAAGCTGCCTAAATATGGATTTTTGGACCGTCAAAAATGGACTACAATAAGCCTTATTTACTTGCATTAGTAATTAGTTGCCTTAATTTCTCTTCGGCTGAGGAAAGAAAGTCATATACATCTTAGATTGCCTTGGGGTTTAAAATCACATTTTTGCGTGAACAATTCCTTAAATGCACACACTTTGTGTTGATGGATTTCCATTTGAAACAGAATGTCATGGGGTGGAAACTTTTTTAAAAGTCACAGCCACAATCTCGAAGACTCTACTTTATTGTTTAGGGCAGGGGTCTCCTAACTTGGTCCTGGAGGGCCACTGTCCTGCAGAGTTTAGCTCCAACTCCAATTGAACACACCTGAACCAGATAATCAAGGTCTAATTAGGCATACTAGAAACTTCCAGGCAGGTGTGTTGGAGCTAAACTCTGCAGGACCAAGTTTGGAGACTCCTGGTTTAGGGAGAGGGACATTCTCCTTCTAAAGAGCAATAAAAGGCTAGTTCACCCAAATATGAAAATTCTGTCATTAATTACTCACCCTCATGTCATTCTAAACCCATAAGACTTTTGTTCATCTTCAGAACACAAATGAAGATCTTTTTGAGGAAATCAGAGCAATTTCGGTCCCTCCATAGACAGCTATGCAACTACCACTGACGCTTTAAAAGTTCATAAAGAGATTGTAAAACTAATCCATATGAATTGAGTAGTTTAGTCCAAATTTTCTTAAAAGACTTGGTCGCTTTATATGAGGAACAGACTGAATTTAGGATTTTATTCACATATAAACATTCATTAGAAAACATGAACATAAGATCAATTGAACTTGCTTGATGCGCGAGAACTAGGGTTGCAAAAGTCCAGGAATTTTCAAGGCTGGAAACTTTCCATGGGAATTAACGGGAATATATGGGAATAAACAGGGAATTGCAGGTTAGCCTATAACAGGGAACAAACGTAGTTGAGAAAACTTGCAACTTAATCTGGTTAAAACAACCAGATTTTATGCAATTTCAGTTTTTAAATTGTTATCCTTCAGAAATCATTCTAATATGATGATTTGATAATGTTGGAAACAGTTGTGCTGCTTAATATTTTTTTATACATTTTTTTTCAGGATTCTTTGACGAATAAAAAGTTAAAGAACAGCATTTATTTAAAATAGAAATCTTTTGTAACAATACCGTACACTACCGTTCAAAATTTGGGGGTCAGTATTTTTTATTTTTTTTTGAAAGAAATTAATGCTTTTATTCAGCAAGGATATGTGAAATTGATAAAAAAAAAGAAAAAAAAGTAGTGACATTAAAGACTTGTGTTGCTAGAAAATATTTCTATTTTAAATAAATGCTGTTCTTTTTAACTTTTTATTCATCAAAGAATCCTGAAAAAAATAAAATAAATAAAATAAAATAAAAAAAATCAGCTTCTAAAAAATATTAAGCAGCAAAACTGAAATTTCCAACATTGATAATTGAGTATCAAAACAGCATATTAGAATGATTTCTGAAGGATCATGTGACACTGAAATAAATAACACGTGCATAACAATTGCTGCAATAAAATATATTTATTTTAAATTAGAATGAATTGGATGCAAAAAAGAAAATTTATTTCATGTTATTATGACCAAACTAAATGTTTATATTTGTTTGTATATGATATATTTTATATAGATTTATATGAAATTTATAGAAATGTTCTCAAAATTTCCAATGAATTCCCGTAAATTCCTGTTAAGTTTACAAATTGGAATATTTCCAAAATTCCCCATGTTAAGTTCCCTTGGAAATTTTCTGGAAATTTAAAAGAAACTTTCCGCCCCTTTGCAACCCTAGCGAGAACAAACCTCTTGTGAAAGCTCAAATGTGCCGCGTAACATGAGAATGAACCTCACTGGTTCTCGAACATCAAGCAAACATGCTTGAGCTTCCATTTACCATAACTGATATAGGAGTTGATCAATGTTTATATGTGAATAAAAGCCTAAATTCAGTCTGTTCATCATATAAAGTGAGTCTCTTCAGTAAATTTGGATTAAACCGCTCGATTCATATGGATTAATTTTACGATCTCGATGAACTTTTTGAAGCGTCAAAGTGGTAGTTGTGTAGCTGTCAATGGAGGGACAGAAATCTCTAATATATTTCATCAAAAATATCTTTATTTGTGTTCCAGAGACGAAAGAAAGTCTTACTGGTTTGGAACGACATGAGGGTGAGTAATTAATGACAGTTATTAATGACTAACACAGCTTCAGTTTACATTTCATGGAGTCTAACAGGTATAAAAACACAACAATACAACACACATAACGCCTGATGTTTGAGCAGCTACATGAGGATGACTTACACTAGTAGCTCTTGCGATACTGTTGGGAGACTGAAGAGCCGCCAGTTCATTGAGGATTCTCTTCAAATCACCGGCACTCGGTTCTGCAGTAAACAACAGTAAAACAACAATAATGATCATATTAAGACAGACAGTATTTGCTTTATGCATGCAGCAAAATTATTTACATTCCTATAAGGATAAGATAGATAATTAGCACATATAAAGGTGCACCAAGTAATATTTAAAGGTGGACTCAGTAGAATTTCAACAACACTGTTTGGAAGTCAGTCGGGCCGACACCAACAACAAACGTCTAACCAATCAGCATTAGGGGGCGTATAACGGTCGAGGAGAGAGAACAAGCAAGAGGAAGATTTGAGAAAAAAACAAAAAACAAAAACTGCAGAACGAGAAATGGGACAATACAAAAGCTCAAAAGAATATCACTGGAATGAATGTTTATGCCTGGGCAAGTGCTTTAGGACCGCGTTTATATTAGAAAAGCTTTCCAGTGCTGGAGAGAGCTAAGAGGGAAGGCCTGAAAACAGATGTGGAGGCTGCTTTGATTCCTTCTCATGTGAGTAACACTGGGTTTTGATTGTCTGGAGCTGCTGTGCCGTTTGCAACAACAAAAACTTGTTTTTTATTTACTCTTGTGTACTGTACATTCATTTTTGTGCTTCCTTGTCGTTCGTTCATCAACTGTGCTTTATTTTTCGTGAAGCACTTTGTTGCGCATCAGCTGTGATAAACAGACATCCACTCTCACACTGCGTGTGTAACAGTGAGAGTTTTGCAGATAAACTACTGCACACTGACGACTGCTAGAGAATGCGCTGTTTAGTGCCATTGTTAGTGCATTTGCCTCGCATGCCAGCAGCGATCGGGCCGGGGTTCGAGACCAACTCGGAGCAGGGTGGTTAGGATTGGAGTGTGAGTTTTGGAGGCGGAGCAATGAAGAGTGGGGTGGGCTTGTTTGGGTTAATTTCAAATATCAAACAAAGTCCAACAGCGTTTTTCAAAATCTACTGATCCCACCTTTAAAACACACAAAAAAAGTTTTAAATAGAAAGAAATTGATGGTATTTTTTAGGGGTTGATCTGTGATCCGTATGAACCAGGCCCCACGGTTCAGAACGCATGTTCGGAGGCACCTTTCAGATGGAAACAATCTCTGTTTTGCGACTCCTTGCGCTTGAAAAAATTTTTTTTGGAACTTTAAATTATGTAAACTTATTCTAATAAGACCCCATAATCAAAATTATGAACTTATAATTGAGCATAATAAGACCCCTTGACCCCATTTTGAGTGTTTACTTATGTTACAGAGTCAGAGCTTTTAAGTTTTAATTACAAGTTCTACAGGGACGTGAACACTTCAGAATCGGAAGTCAGAATCTCGTAATTAAGGTAATTCCATCAAGGCATGAACGTCCTTTAAAATACTACTTTATCATGGTTATACATTCAGCCATTTTTGATCGTGGAATAAATCATGCAGCAAATATGCCTGCAAACAAGCTAATTCTACAATAGCATTGACGTCAACACAATCCATGTTGTATCAACCAGCAAAATTACTTTAAACACCTTTAGATTTGCATTTGCTTTCAGTAAACATTTGTTAATCTTTAGGAGACGGTTGTTTCTGCATATATAGCACATACCTGGCTCAGGTGCAGATTGCAGTTGCAGGTATGGATGATCGAGGAGTTCTGCTATGGAAATCCTTTCTCTAGGATTGCGAACTAAACACCTCTGAAATGAACAGACAGACAGTAAGCACTGTACTAGGAAATTGTTGAGGTCATTAACTGACTACATTTACATGTGCACCAATAATCAGAGCAAGAACGTTTAAAATGACATGAGCAAACCTCTTCACTCCCATTTACATGCGATTTTCATTATTCTGATTATTTGCTAGGAATTGTGGTTATTTTACTATGATTATGGGTACTATGATTATGAGCTTAATCACATTCATTTGATCAATTGTGTTAACGTGATAAAGTTTAATCACAATATCTCTTAAATCATCTCATTATAATCACATTATGAGGGTGCATGTAAACATACTCAATGACTGTTCAGCACAGCCAAACATTCTGCACACCTTAAGCACATCAAGTAGGTCCTTTTCCGGAATATCGGGGAAGTCGATCTCATGGGACGGGTCTATGATGGCATGGATTTTGCTTATCTGATTGGTGATGTTCTGGAATGGAGTCTTTCCATAAGTCATGCAATACAGGATACACCCCAGAGACCACACATCCCCTTTAGCACTGATCTGTAGACAGCAGAGGAAAGAATGACAGGATCAGACCATTATACACTGTTCCTGGATGAAATACATTATCATCTGAGCCGATGATGATTTTGAGGCACTAAAATATGAGCTCTTCTCACCTTTGACCCTGGCTTTCCATTGGAGGACGTGTCTTTAATGGCCTCTGGTGGCATGTAGTTTAGAGTCCCCACCTGATGGACATCATAAAATCAAGTAAATCTCAGTAGAACAGACCAGAAACAACACTTCTCTCTAGATCACAGTTCTGTTCCAACCCAACCTGCGAGTCCTTCATGATGCTGGTCACGTCAGGTTGAATACGGTTGGCGATTCCAAAGTCTATCAGTTTCAGCGAAGCATCCACAATCACAAAATTAGCTGGCTTTAAATCGCTGTGGATGATACCTTCAAATGTAAAAAGCAAAGAAATGAATCCATTAAAAAGTGCAATAATTAAACTAGATTTTTACATTTTCTACAAAAAAATATGAGATGTTTTCTATGAAAAACTCAATGCTATAATGCTAGGGTCCACCCCATGTCTTTATTTTAGATGGTACCCAAAAAAACCCTGAAAACTGACGCAAAACTAGAACACAAAAATAGTTGTGTGTGTTATAATAACTGAAACTAAAGCCATAAATGCATTTTTTGTTACTTGGAAAAAAAAGTAAACATTAACTGAATTAAAATAAAACTTAAAATACTAATTAAACTTTTTTTTATTTCAGCTAGTAGCCAAGGCAATGATTTTCATTTTCATTTAGTTTACCTTGATGTATTAAAGTCCCCCTGTAGTCAAGCATTTTATATCTTAAACCTCACCTTTGATCACCAAAATGACATATTTAAACGTTTTTTCATGTGAAAAATTAATTCCTCATGCCTTAAAATAGCTTGAATGTAACTACACCCCTTGCCTTGTTTATTATATGCAGATCTATGAATATGCTAATTAGCCCCGCCTCCACTCACTCACACCAGCACAGAGATCCACTCAGTCAACTCACTGAGGTAAACGCTGCACAATGGTATCGCTCTTTACAACATCAGACACATAGTAATTTTTAAGATTAGCCTTTCGCTTGACCATGTTATCAAACAGCGAATAGGGTAATGTGTTGCTAATGTCACACAAACCATGTTCCCGTTTGCCATTCCAGAGTCAGAGAGCTGCCTTCTAACAATCAGTATCTTTAGAAACGCTTTGAACAACTCAGAACATCAGTGGAGAAAGGCATATAGTTCAACATAACATCATAATATACATCATACACCCGCTATACTGGTTTGCCTTAAAGCATATTAAAAAAACACCACATAGACATAAACATTAAAAATGTGATTTTCACCACAGAGGGACTTTTTTTTGTTATATTGTCAAAAAATATGGCGATTTTATCAGTAATACTCAAAGTATCGCCCAGCCCTATGTGAACGGCCCTGAATGCTTTGTTAAAAGTATGAGAAATAGTAATCGTGATGGTTTAGAGAGGACGAGAGGTGATGGTCACCATGTTTGTGGATGGTGTGCACGGCCTCCAGCATATTCCTCCAGTAACACTTCCTATCCAGTGGGTTGACGGACTTGCGGTTGCGTAGCCAGGTGTTGAGATCCAGGTGGCCGCACTCCATGAGCATATAGATGTAGCTGTTGGTGATCTCACTGCAAGCAAGCAGGAACACAGCTCATCACACTAGAACTGAAGACACTTACATTGTTTTCCAAGCACAACAGAGTCATGATGCTGGTAAATCACAGACACACTTACTAGTCATAGAGTTTAATGATCTGGTCACTGTACTGTTGAAGATGATTCAAGTGCTCAATCTCATTCTTATAGCTTTCCACTGCCTGGGCATCAGCCTCCTCTAGATTCACATATTTCACAGCGTACACATGTTTCTTATGGTCAAAAACCTGATAGACCTATAAAAAAAATAAAAATAAAAAAAAATAATAATCTATTATTTCTGTTACCCACAATGGATCATATAAAATGGAAAATTATACACTCAACGCATCATTTCTTTCGTACCTTACTGGATCCGCCTCGACCAATCATCTTGAAAATGAAGAATTGTTTGCCCTTTATTGTGATGGATTCATTTGAGAAAGCAGAGGAGGGGGTCTGAAGGGTGAAAGATTGGTACAAAATTAATTAAAGATCACACAGGAAGTGAGGCAGAAATGAAGCCGAAGGCAACATAAAACCCACACTTCCCATTTATCCACCTGACTCCATTCTGGTATGTAGCACTCAATTTTCATGATCCAATCAATTCTTGATGGATAAAGTCAGGTCTTGATTTGGTTAATTCTCAAGATATGAACTTTTCATATCAGTAATTCAATTTTAATAAGTTGCAATAGAATTCTTGATATCAGGAATGCATTTTTTGCTAGTAAACATTGCTTTTTTAAATACAATTACATTAACACTTGTAAAAATGTGGATATCAAAAATGACAAAAATCACTCATGAAAAATGACTCTTGATATTAAAAAAAAACTGAATTTCACCTAGTAAAAAGCTTAATTCTTGATATCTGCAATTGCATTTTCACTAAATACCACAATAATCTGCCATTCAAAGGCAATTACAGATATCAATAATTTCTTACTACTGGTAGCTGATATTCCAGTTTCACTTATATCTATGTACAATCAAATTAATAAAACTGCTCATTTTTTAAATCAATAATTCATTGTCAGTTTCTGGTATCTGTCATGTTACTGCTAGTAGCAAGAAAGCCATTTTATCCATTTTTATGAGTAAAAATTTCCATTTCTAATAAAGAATTTTCAATGTAACCAGGGAAATTTAATTGTTGAAAAGATTCAAATTCATATCCAAACAAATTTATGAAAATATACTGCATTATAACATACATTACGAATAACTTTATAATGCATTATACATAAAGGTTTTGAGTAAAGTGTTATCAGTATTCACTTACAAATTGGCTTACAAAAGGTATGACATATTGCAAATACTACATACATCAAGAATAACAGTTTTTACTAGTCAAAATACAATCTTTGATATTAAGAATTTGATTTCTGCAAGTAGAGCAATTTTTATATATAAAAAAAAAATCTCTTTCTCTCAGTTGATATGAAGAATTACCATTGTTACTATTAAAAACTTATTTTCTGATATCAAGAATTATTTTAAATAGTGAAAACTGAATTGTAGAGATCTATATCATATCCTGCAATATATTAAAATGACTTGCCATAGATCTCACCATACATATTTTTTATTTGGATAATCTATTTCATTCAAAAATAAAATCAAGAAGATAAAGGTTAGGATGCATTAGCATCCCCTGTTGGTAGCTGCCATAACGTCCAATTACGTAGGCACATGTTTCTACATTGAATGCCATTTTGTGAGTCAATGCAAGCAATATATAAAATCACAAAAACTTCATAAAATATTAGCAAATATAGATGATGGAGGTCTCATAAAGGAAGTTCACCAAGAAATGTTTGCTCATGACATGTCACGTTTACTTTAAACAAAAAACAGATAAAAATACTCAACCTGATCTGCATTCTTTATCCCCCCCCCAAAATTTGGTTTCTCTTTTTAATTGATAAGCATCTTTATCTCTCTATCATACATTTCTCTGCCTGTTTCATGTTTTGGCGATACGTGAGCCTCTTTACCTGTGATGGCTGCTGGATATAGGACACCTGGCTCTGAGGAGTGCAGGGCAACTGAGCGTGACCCATTTTCTGTGCCGTCGATGGAACAGACACAATCACTGGCCGCTGCTTCACCACAGGAGTGACGAAACTATCGAAGGAACGGAAACATGGTTAATGCTAAGACATCAAGGCCACGTTTAATCCATGTGTTCTGTTGTGTTATTACCTGTTTGCATTTGGGTCTTTGTAGTTAGGAGTCTGACAGCTGAAAGAGGGGTGTAATCTAGGAGGTGCAGGTGTTCTCAAAGCATGAAGTGAGGATGAGGTGGAAATGGGGTCTGCGGGAGGTTTACGATCCTGAACAGAACCAACAAAACAGATTTATCATGAACCGATCCCAGCTGAGTCCGCTCAGTAATCAATCTGAAGTCAGATATTGAACACAAAAGCGTGAGCTGTAGTCAGACCTCTGGAGATGCATGTTTGTTAATGAGAGTAGGAATCTTCCATTCTGATGAAGTCTCCTTCACAAGGGGCTTTTGCTGCTCCTCAGGAAACTTCGTTGGATTTTCTTCATCCTTTTTGTTACTTAGTGCTACATTTTCTGCAAAACCAAACCATTTGAGTTTAATTTTTTGTTTAACCGGCTTTATTCTCTTTAACCCTAGCACATCCTCAACTGGAAATCTTTGTTTTTATTGTAAAAAAATGTAAATAAAAATCCTTAGCGTTGTCTTGTAGGTGTAGGGTTAAGGCCAATTCACACTGAACCGACAGACGCAGACCACTGTGGACAATCACCAAATTATACTACGTCACTTCTCAGACAATCCTCGACCCAATAAACACTGATTGAATATGTTCAATAGGCAAAAACATGTGCTGACCAAAGCCAGCGGTAACACACTGATCCGACCAAGTGTCAGAAGTGTCTGTTGTCATTGGTTTTTATCTGTTGGTTCAGTGTGAATTGGCCTTTGAGGTTTCATTTGTCTGTAACCATTAGGCCTGTTTCACACTGCAAGCGTAAGCAGTGCGTATTTTATTCGGCGTGCATGTTAACCAACGGATGCATTCACACAGGCAGCAGGAGCAGCGTGTAAGCAGCAGTGAAGCGGGGGTTTCGGCGCCGAGACTATTTTTGCTGCGCTGTTGACGCTCAATTAAAGTGAAAGCACACTTTTGATGGACAAAATAAATAGAATTTCACACAAAAAGTGTTAAAAATGCAGAGAATAAGCATGTGTTTTAACAAGAATTTGAGTATGACAGAAAAGAAAATTAAGAATCAAAAATAATTATAGAAGATTTACCCATTTAAACTTGTTTTTAATTATTCAGTTTGGGTTCAAGTATGGTGTATTTAAAAAAAAACTAAAGTAAACCAGCCAGAAAATATGATATATAAACATTATTTTAATTATTACACAGAGAGATATATAGGCTGCAGCATTCCCAAATCAAACCCGAGTTTGCTGGCTTTTTTCGCCGAGTCTGCTGTCTTGTAAACATGTGCACGCGTCAGATAATGTAAAACACAAAGCTTACCTCATTTGTGTTCAGCAATGGATGACACAAGGCTTTTATTTATTTATTTATTTATGTTTATATGCGAGTGTTGTACACCTCCCCATGTTAACAAACTTTCAAGACCCTCAAGTTTATAAATGACCAACTTATAAAAACAAATTTATAGCTGTCTTTGTAAAGAAATGCTCACTTTATATGTAGCTTCGAGCCGCTGCTATGACGCTGTACAAACGCTTCCAGTGTGAATACTCGCGCGTCTCTGCAGCTGCAGTGACGATGTTGTTGCGCTCAGGCGCCGCTCACGCTTGCAGTGTGAAACAGGCGTTATAATTAACGTGACATAAAAACAAAAGTCTGTAACCCCAGGTTGTTCCAGTCCAGGTACTCCCACTTATGAGGGTGTAAAAAGTGTCCTGTAAATCACTTTGGAAAAAGCATCTAAAAATGGACAGCTTGCTATTTGCTTTATAACTAAATGTAGACAAATGTTAAATACGCTCATCTTCAGATTTATATGTAATAACCTGGGCTGTAAATCTTGATGTGGAGCATATGTAATAAAAATATAATGTTTAAAATAATCATACCCATTAGAACAAAAGACAAATGTGAAGACAAAGAAGTGTTTAAATTAAAAAAAAAATAATAATAATAAATAAATATTGTTGCAAACTAGGGATGCACGATATATCGGACACCATATCGGTATCGGCCAATATATGTTCATTTTTAATGTTATTATTATCGACCCAATAAGAAAATGTGGACAAACAATAAATAATGGATTGTTTCCTTCAGCTGAGACACTTCAGATGCACACCGTTCACAATGATGGTTTGAACTGCTTAAAATATGATTGGAACTACTTTGAAAAGGAAAATACAGTTAATACATTTCTCTTTTTTTTCCTGAAGAGCCAAAATTCACACTGCATAATGAGGAATGCTAATTTTAATGGTGTGATTTCCAGATTTGGAGTCATGTAAATTAACTAGTTCTTATACCTTCATAGGCATATTTATGATGAAATTTTTTTTCTTTTTTTTTTGGACAGAAGTAATATCTTGCAACTTGACAAATATGTATTTTAATATAATTGAAAACATATTTACAAATTGAAGTGATCTTTTAAGGGTTTTGGAGATCACAGATTTCTTTGCAAACCTCTGGTGCTTGGACCACTAATGAAAACATACAAAAATGAGTCTGGTGTAAACGACATTGAAGTCTACCTCAAACAAACTAAAAAAAACTCGACTGCTGGGGACTGTAGGCCAGTTACAGGCAGATCTCCAGTGATTTAATCACTCTCAGTGTCAACACGCTTTTAAATACACAGCAAAATAATAAAATGCAAAAAAAAAAAATTGTGAAAACTGACTAACCTGCAGTGTTCTCTTCATGCTCAGCAGGAAGCAGATGAGTTTTACCAGAGTTTAGATTTCTGATCGCAGTCTGCAGCAGTTCAACAGGCCGTGCGTTTGAGCTCAATGCTTTCTGAAGAATCAAATTACTCTTCCTAGAATTTCCTGAGAGACGTTAAGAACACATCATCATTATAAAGATTTTGGACATCCATGCACCTTTACTTTTAAAGACTTAATGGAACGACTTGACAAACACGGTTTTCTTCCATGTTGACTCATGCTGCATTCACACGTGCATCAAAAGATCCTACTTTACACTTCCTGAGGTCAGTTTTTTTTTTTTAAATACCCAATATCATTAAAGGGTTAGTTCACCAAAAGAAAATTCTGTCATTACTCACCCTCATGTCGTTCCAAACCCGCAAGATTTTTGTTCATCTTCAGAACACATATGAAGAGCTTTTTAGATCTGAGAGATTTCTTTCCCTCCATTGACAGCTATGAAACTGACACTTAGGCACATCAATAGTTCATAAAGAGAAAAACAAATCCATATGAATTGAGTGGTTTAGTCCAAATTTTCTAAAGAGACATGATCGCTTGCTGACAGAATTTACATTTTTGGGTGAACTAACCCTTTAAATGCCCATGTTCTTACTAAACCAACAAAATCTCATGTATTACCTTGTGAGAGCTCAAACTGAGCATGTGCTATATGCACAAAAGCAAAAGCTTTGCAGTGTGATCTGGCAATACTGAAATGATCTTGAGCGTCTTCTGGATCTTCAATTCTGTAGAGGTGGCAAAGAATAAATTACTCAAGATATCAGCTGCTGACTTGATACTCAGTGTAATTTACCAATGCCTTACCCTTTCAATTCTGCAAATTGCACCAGCATTTGAGCATAGCATTCAGTTTTGCAATGTTTCGCCAAAGGAAACCTGGCGAACACTTTAGAGTAGCAGTCCAGGAGTTTGGAGAGAAACGCTGAGTCTGAACAAGGGTCTCCTCTTCTCTCTAGGTTTTTAAGGAAGATCTGACAACTTTCAGGAGAGTTTGTGCTGATGAGCTGGTTAATGTCAGTGGTTTCTATGGAAGAAAGAAGACATCTGAAGTGCACTACAACAAAAAGTTCCTTGAGCAAACCCAAAGTCATATGATAGCTTTGTCTGGGGAACAGACTCAAATTTAAGACGCCACATTTTGGGTGAACTACTCCTTTAAACAGTACGAATCTTAGTTAAAAATTACCTTCCATTCTAGCAGTTTCTTTTCTTTCTGCTCTATGTAGAAGTGCTGTGATGGTGTCACCCTCTTCAATGTCTTCCCTCAAATGATCTGGACTAATCATGGGTGGCTGCATAAAAAGGAGGACACTATTCAGTACTGTATATGGACTTGAAATAAAACAAGGGCTAAAGTAATGACTCTTATACCTTCAGGTTTAATAAACTGTAGGAGTCTCCATCTGGAGTGCCCTTCTTTGAGGAACACATCTGGAATGTTGAGCGGATACTTGAACCACTTGTTTGCCTGTAGAAAACCAAACATTAAGGCTTGATAAAGAACAAGGACATTTGAAACAGGATTATATGACGGTACATAGGCCTGTCGTAATTATTAAACAGTCTGATTGCAGTTATTTGATTCGACTGCAATTATTACAGATAACCACGACTATTGCTCTCTTATAGAAGGTACAGGGGGGAGACATAGACACGGGGTTCCCCCTCGGATGAAATAGTCCTTGAATGCATGCTCACTTTCACTTTTGGTTGGTGGTTTTCTTGGTAGTTTGTGCCTTACTCAAAAAGCATACTCTGGGTATATTGTAGCGAACTTCATTTGATGAACTCCGCTAATGAGCGGTTGTTTCCCCTTTAAATAAAGAGCGAGTACATGTGACGTCATGCACCCCCGGGGGAAAAGGAAAATGTCCGGTGTTATGGAGACACTTTGGCGTTTTTGCTCTTGGTGTCGCTTTGAATCTCCCGCGGTGAATGGACTAACTGAATCTCCCGCTTGTGTATGGAATGTTTGAAACGCTTGTTGAAGCTGTGTATGGAGAGTTATGGTGCATCTATCCTGACGTAAACGGAGACTGACGGTAAACCAGTCGTGCTAGGGAAAGTGTAAGTTTAATTTTCTTTTGTTATTGTTTATTTTAGGGGATGTTGTAAATTCGCTGGTTATTTTGTTTTGTGTTAATTATATTTTATTTGTATTTAGGGGTGGGTTTTATTTCTTTGGANAGAAGGGTCCTATTAACTACGAAATTGTATTGGAAGATACTGGGGAAGATTGTCGAATTGTGCATGTGTCACGAATAAAACCTTGTTACCCTTCAGCTGCGGAACTGCAGGAACTAAGTGATGCAGACATCAAAGTAAAAGGGGAAAAGGAAAATCAAAAGATTTCAGACCTTTTCGTGGACGAAGAGGAATCCAAGGGATTGAGTGATGTTGAATTACAAACAGAACTTGATCAAATTGAACGTCAAAGAGTGTTGAATATTTTTGCACAAGAAAGTGACGAAGAGGAATTCAAGGGATTTAGTGATGTTGAATTACAAACCAAACTTGATCAAATTGAACGTTAAAGAGTGTTGAATATTTTTGCACAAGAAAGTGAGGAGGAGGACTTCCTTGGATTTTAATAAACAATGAACAGTCTATGTATACTTTTTTCAGGGGAGGGGGAGTAGTTTTTTGCTACTTTTTTGGAGTAGCAGTAGTGGTCATTTGCCAGTATTGACAAGTTAAGACTGGGAGACACTAAGCTGACTTCAAAAAACTAGCGGTGACAAAAACCAACGGTGTTGTCGCCTCGTGCCGGCTGCGTCTGGACCAAAAAGCTGTGCTTAACACACAGCACAGACTATAGCCGACTGCAAACTAGCACAAGCGTTCTGCACCGGCATGTAAGGAAATAACTGTCTAAATCAGCAGGTATCAATAGTCTATATTCGTCATTCAAAAGGAGAAACCGAAACAAGGATATACGAGGTACGCAGATATACAAAACGTAAACAAAGCAGCACTCGCTTACCATTTTGAATATCAGTTATGTTGATAACTTTCTTCATTTTAAGTGCCTCATGTTGTTATGAAAATATTAGCATTTCGGGTAGGATAACAACATTATACATTTTAAATCAGACAGAGATAAAGCATTGTGGTAAGATTGCATTTATTTTTAATTTATCTGGATGAATTAGTGAGAAAGTGATTGAGTGGGAGAGAGAGAGACTGAACATGTGTGAATTGCATTTGAGTAGCATCTTTCTACTAATAATGAAGCTGTTCGTTTAATTACTTCAAAAACAGCAATGTTTCCAATACAGAAATCTGTATGAATACAGAAAGATTTAATCCCAGAAGAACATTATAATTTACTGGATTATAGTAATAATCAAATGATATTTGCTTTTGGTCATTTCACCCACCCTTGCACAGATTCATAATCATCTCTCACCTGGAGAAACTACTGCTGTAGGTAACAGGAGCCTCCGGTTTCTGAACACTGTCAGAGTCACTGCTCTCGTTTTCAGGAATAGAGAGAGGCACCATGGGCACTCTTTCTGCCTGTAGGAAGGAACATATGTAAGTACATGCACTTCCACTTTCAAGTGTTGTTTGCTGACCTCTTCTCACACCATACCATGGTCAATCTTCTCTGTTGTGACCCTGCTCTCCATACAGGCATGTTCTCCTCTTGTGGACTGAACTTCTGATCACTCCTGAAATTCAGAATGTTTAACATCATCAATTTCTTTATGGTAAATAAATAATTCTGTCATGTGAAATAGGGATGTCACTGTGTGAAAATTTCACACCAGTATTACCGGTAAGACCCAATCGCACGCGTCCATAGGCCTTTCATTTGCGGACATCAAGGAGCCGCTATTAATATGCGTGGTATTGAAATCGCGTTTGAACACTCGCTTGCTTTTCACTTTCAAATTCTCTATCAGTACTGACCGCATATTTTACAAGATATTTGTCAATGACGCTCAGGATCTGTTACACACCAAATCCTCCACCATCATCCTCCTTACTCTCGTCACATGATAGTGAAATCTGACTCCTGCTGCGACTCTGCAGCTCGTGCTGTATGGAGCAGATGTGTAGCGTCCGTTGTCCACCTGAACTAAATTGTTTATATTTCTACAAAAAAAAGCCAAACGACAGTGGTGGGCGGTGCTACGTAACGTAATCGGTGTACGGCTGAACACTGTGTAACACCAACTACTGAAGCAAGCCTAATGTTTAAACACATATTGCTTTACCACCACAGGCTGTTACATGGATGATTTAAAAAAAATTTTTTTTAAAAGAAATGAATGATTGTGCACTAGGGCTAGTACAATACAGTAAAAGTAAAAATAAAAAATAAAAAGTTTGGGGTTGATAAGATTTTCTTTGTTTTCTCTTGAAAGTCTCTTCTGCTCACCAATCTTTGATTTATTTGATCAAAAGTACAGCAGAAACACTAATATTATGAAATGTTACAATTTAACAATTTAATGAGTGTTCTCCATTTTTTTCAATATATTTTCAAATGTAATTTATTCCTGTGATCAAAGCTGAATTTTCAGCATCATTACTCCAGTCTTCAGTGTCACATGATCCTTCAGAAATCATTCTAATATGATGATTTGCTGCTCAAGAAACATTTCTGATTATTATCAATGTTGAAAACAGTTTAGATTTGTCTTGAAACATTTTTTACAGGGTTCTTTGATGAATAGAAAGTTAAAAACAGCATTTATTTGAAACAGAAATCTTTTGTAACATTATAAATGTCGTTTTTTTAATCT
>RJVU01053528.1:595896-615934 GCA_003731715.1 Anabarilius grahami | reverse complement strand
TACAACTACAAGCATGCTCCAAAATGGACTCAAAAGCATCATGCCTACACAAACCTGATATGTTCTCTTTATCTTCGTGTGAAAGGAGCTGGCGTTTGCCTTCATTTAGATTCTGCACGGCAGCCTCCAGAACGTGCCTGGGTTTAGCGTTCATTTCAAAAGCCTTCTGAAGAATCGAAGTGCATTTCTTAATGTTGCCTAGGGAGAACAAAAGCAACTTCATTAAAAAGTGTTCTCAATAAGCAAACATTTCTGAAAGAGGCAAAAGCTAAATATGTCTTATATTTGTATTTTTAGGGACTGAAGTCACTAATGTCTCCTTACCTTGCAAAAGCTCAAACTGCGCATAAGCAATGTGAACAAAGGCAAAATCCTTACAGTGGGATCTTGCTATATCAAAACTAGCTTGTGCATCGTTTACATCTTGGATGCTGTTGGCAAAGAGAGACATTAAACATGCATTAAAACATTTGACAATTCGTAGAAGTTGTTTATACTTTAAATAAATAAATAGTTCACCCAAAACTAAAAATCTGTCTTCTCATCCTCACATCATTTCAAACCATATGAACTGTATGTTTCATATAGAGAAAAAAAGTGTGAAAATTCTTCAGATACTCCATATATTTGAGCATGAAAAAGGTCTGCAAAGTTCCAAAGCACAAAGTCCCTCCAGCGAGAATTATTTTCTATATCAGTGTCTATATCAAGGCGGTCTCATTTAAGAAAAGTAGCCGTTAGATTGCAAAGAAAGAAAGAAATTACAGTATTACACCTCACGAGGAATAACAGTAAATTTTATTATGGTTACTTTTCTTGAAGAAGACATCCTCAATGACGTATGCAGCCTACAAATGCGACCTCCGAAATGAGACGCAGCTACAGTTTACTTGCATTGTTTACACGTCTGTATTAAAAAAAACAAAAAAAAAACAGGTTGTTCCCCGATGGTGACATCAAAACGTAAGCATCCATGCATTTCACTCATATTATTCTATTTATTATGCGAGTTGTGATGTTAAATAAAGCATTAATAACCCCAGAGTATTTCAAAATCTACTAGGGGTTTAATCTTCAGCTGACTGGCATGAGCCGCCACTGACTCTGATTCTGGCAGGTCACATGGCTGGTGGCTGCCAGTCTGCCTTGGCAAGTGTCAGCAACCATTGATTTTTGGCATATTTTGTGTTTTGCATTCCTTCCTTTCTAGCTCTTGTGAATTACATGTATTATTGTGCATCTGCTGATCTGATTATGTTCTATTACATGATTTGTGTTTTAGATCACTTTATCATAATTAAAGGATTAGTTCACTTTCAAATAAAAATTTCCTGATAATTTACTCACCCTCATGTCATCCAAGATTTTTTATGTCTTTCTTTCTTCAGTCGAAAAGAAATTTAGGTTTTTGAGGAAAACATTCCAGGTTTTTTGCTCCTTATATTGGACTTCAACGGACCCCAAACAGTTGAAGGTCAAAATTACAGTTTCGGTGCAGCTTCAAAGGGCAGCTACCAGACGAGGAATAAGGGTCTAGCGAAATGGTCGGTTATTTTCTAAAAAAAATAAAAATGTATATGCTTTATAAACACAAATGCTTGGCTTCCGCCAGACCGCCTTCCGTATTCTTCAAAAAGCTTACGCTGTATGTCCTACACCATCCCTATACAACTTACGAAACTAACACAGCGCCAGTTTTGTTTTAGCGTAATTTGAATACAGAAGGCGGTCTGGCGGAAGCTAGATATTTGACTTCATAACTTGTTTAAATATGGATATTTTTTATACAAAACGCATCGCTTCGCTTCAGAAGGCCTTTATTAACCCCCCCGGAGCCGTGCGGAGAACACATTTATAATGGATGCATGTGGATGGAAGTGTTTTTCTTCAGCTCATACTCGTGGGTCCTGTTTACTGCCATTATAAAGCTCAGATGGGTCAGGATATTTATTAATATTTCTTTGATTACGTTCATCAGAAAGAAGAAAGTCATTATACCTAGGATGGCTTGAGGGTGAGTAAAGCTTGGGCTAATTTTCATTTGAAAGTGAACTAATCCTTTAAAGGAATCAAATGACCGTGATCATGAATGGTTGCTTACAGATGCTCCGGTTCAGCCAGCAGCTATTAAGCATCCAGTTAACGCGTCACATGACCTGTCAGTGGTGGCTCCTGCCAGCCAGCTGAAGATTGAACCCCCACTCTCAAAAGTGAGAAACTCATTCTCCTCTCATATTTGAAGTTCCTAAAACTGTACCGCTTGTCCTTTGGCTGCACAATATGAGAAAACATTTCTTATATTTCTTGGGTCAAGAAAAAATGTGTAGTTTGCAATATATTTTTCCTCCCCTACCACAAAATACTCGCTGTGCTTAAAGGGTTAGTTCACCCAAAAATAAAAATAATGTAATTTATTACTCACCCTCATGTCGTTCTACACCTGTAAGACCTTCGTTAATCTTCGGAACACAAATTAAGATATTTTTGTTGAAATCCGATGGCTCAGTGAGGCCTGCATAGCCAGCAATGACATTTCCTCTCTCAAGATCCATTAATGTACTAAAAACATATTTAAATCAGTTCATGTGAGTGAACAGTGGTTCAATATTAATATTATAAAGCGACGAGAATATTTTTGGTGTTCCAAAAAAACAAAATAACTTATATAGTGATGGCCGATTTCAAAACACTGCTTCAGGAAGCTTCGGAGCATAATGAATCAGTGTATCGAATCATGATTCGGATCTCGTGTCAAACCGCCAAACTGCTGAAATCACGTGACTTTGGTGCTCCGAACAGCTGATTCGACACACTGAATCATAATGCTCCGAAGCTTCCTGAAGCAGTGTTTTGAAATCGTCCACCACTAAATAAGTCGTTATTTTGTTTTTTTGGCGCACCAAAAATATTCTCGTCGCTTTATAATATTATTAATATTGAACCACTGTGCTCACATGAACTGATTTAAATATGTTTTTAGTACCTTTATGGATCTTAAGAGAGGAAATGTCATTGCTCCCTATGCAGGCCTCACTGAGCCATCGGATTTCAACAAAAAATTCTTAATTTGCGTTCCGAAGATTAATGAAGGTTTTACGGGTGTGGAACGGCATGAGGGCGTGTAATAAATGACAGAATTTTTGGGTGAACTAACCCTTTAAATCTGCCATATAAGGACGCTTTCCTGTCACATATCACACATGCGCACTTCAATAAGCCGACAGAACACAAGGTGCTTACATGCCAGGTGAAATCGGGGTAATGGGCAAAAATCTAGCTCTGTCGATCTGTTTATTCTTAAGCTGTTTATGATATCTCGGCGACATTGCCCAGCAACATTGCTCAAAAAGTTGCCCCGTGTATCATCACCTTAAGCCGTTTATGACCTTACACGATAAGGGAAAATGGTTTAACGCGTTTACATGACCACACATGTTGTCGGCTTATTAAGCACAATCGGTTTAAAGGGACAGTTCACCAAAAAATGAAAATTATCCCATGATTTACTCACCCTCAAGCCATCCTAGGCATCTGGCGGAAGCTAGTTATTTTACTTTATAAAGTTTTAAATATGGATATTTTTCAAATAAAAACCCATCACTTTGTTCAGAAGGCCTTTATTAACCCCTTGTCAGTCTCAGTCGTATGAATTATATTTATGATAAATGGAAGCATTTCTATTTTGGGCTTCAAAACACACCCCCTGTTCACTACCATTATAAAGCTTGGAAGAGCCAGGATATTTTTAAATATATCTCCAATTGTGTTTGTCTAAAAGAAGATAGTCATATACACCTAGGATGGCTTGAGGGCGAGTAAATTATGGGATAATTTTAATTTTTGGGTGAACTATCCCTTTAAGAATACACTCAAATATGTAGAAAATGATAAGCATTTGAACATTCAAGCATGAAAACCTATTCTAGTAGTCCCCAAAAATAAAATCAAGACTTTGTTACCTAGTATGACCTCTTTAATGAAACAACGATCATTATGCATAATGTGGAAAGGATGTTATATATAATTTTAAATCAGAAAGAAACAGAAGATGGAACTTAAGTGACTTACGCTTTTAACTCTGCAAATCTGACCAGCATCTTGGCATAGCTCTCATTCTGACTGTACTTCCCCAACGGCATGCTGGAAAAGACACGCGTGTAGCAGTCGATGAGCTTCGTGAGAAGACTGGGATCCGTTTGTGGATTGCCTTTCTTCTCTAGATTGGTCAGAAATCTCCGGCAGGTGTCAGGTGAGTTTGAACTGATAGCCTGATTGATGTAATCCGTGTCATCTGTATGGAAAAAAAGCTGTAAATTGTCTGGTCTGGTCGACTACAACCCAGAATTCCTGTTTTGACCAATGAATTCCCTTAAATTTTATGATTACTCGATCAAGACTGCTAATAAACATTTTAGAAATTGCTCTCAGAAATATTAAATATTTTAGCGCAGAGCATAATTACAAACATTAATAATGGAATTACAGTAATGTCGATACCTTTATTAATTTCTGTAACATTCCCAAAGAAATCACAAGTTTGATATTCCGTGATAGAGCAAGGTTTAAGTGTGGGTACCCTGAAAATATGATTTAGCACATGCAATACCCAAATCTGAGTTATTACCATCATTGAATAATCGCTTCATCTTGGCCAGCCGTTGACACAACATGGCAATCTGCATCTGTCGCTCTGTACTCTCTTCTTCATCCATCTCTGCACACTACACAACACAAAACAAACAAACAAACATCAATGTGGATGTGCAGATTGTGCACATTACACCACAAAACAAACACAACAAATACTGTACTGCATTGACATCTTTGGAAATAGATGCAGCATATGCATGTATCTGTCTCTGCAAATAAAAGCTTATTTTACTGTTTACATAACCTAAACTATAAAAACATGGTAAAAATGTTATTCATAATGAAAATATAATTTCTTTAGGTGTTTTTAAAAGGTGAAGTTTCTGCAACAGGATCCCAAAAAATATACTATTATTTTAATGCAAATTACAATTTTAGTTATAAAGTTTATATGCAGTTATGCATATTACAACACAAAACAAACATAAGTGGGTTGTTGACGTGACATGGCATTTTCACTGTCACACATGACAAAAATGAATATAATTAATATTGTCATCATTTAAAATGCAGTAAATGGTTAAACATTTCTTTGTTTTACATGGACCTGTTGTTAAAAAACTGCTTTGTTATTAGATTTTTTACATTTTTGAGCCAAATCTCAAAATTGTCCAATGGTGTGACTGTCTCAAGCATGGTTCAATAAATTTTTTATACGTTTATGGTTCAATAAACTTTTATAAATTAAAAAGAAAAGCATACAAATGTTAATACCTCAGGCATAATTCTACAAGTGTCTATTTTATGGCAATCCTTTTTTTCAAAGATACATTTCTAAAAGCGTATAATCTTGATACATTTTGTCACTGAAAACGATGTCCTCCAGTATGACGGCATATCCTGATATTAAATCGGGCAATTCCACATACATCTTTAATTACTTGAAGGAACCCATTCAAGGTCATGTTACTGAAGCCCCTTGTGAAGCCCATGACATGTGCACATGGTTAGTTTCTTCTGTCTCAGAATTGTTCAAATATTTAACTTTTTGGAAGCACTATAAAAGTGTTAAGTTTTGTTGTCCTCTGGTGTGACACCCCTAAATTATATTTTTTTAATTAAAAATGCATGTTAAACTACATAATCATGGAAAATTATGCAAATGTGTCTTGCTAACTGCTAATGACATAGCTGCTTACGAATAGCAAGGCCATTAACTGACTCAAAAGGCTGAAACATCCTATGGTGTGACTAGGGTTGCAAAGGGGCGGAAAGCTTCCGGTAAATTTCCGGAAACTTTCCACGGGAACTTAACCTGGGGAATTTTGGAAATATTCCAATTTGGACACTTAACAGGAATTTATGGGAATTTACAGGAATTTATGGGAATTGGAAATTTTGGGACATTTATATAAATGTATAATATTAACATAAAAAGTATCATATAAAAACAAATATAAACATTTTGTTTGGTCATAACATAAAATAACAGTTATTTATTTTTCACATTCAATTAATTCTAATTTAGTAAATATGTAAAATAAATATTTTTATTGCAACAATTATGTGTTATTTATTTCAGTGTCACATGATCCTTCAGAAATCATTCTAAATATGCTGATATGATACTCAGTTATTATCCATGTTGAAAACAGTTGTGGTGCTGAATATTTTTTGGAACCTGTAATACTATTTTCAGGATTCACTTAATAAAAAGTTAAAACGATAGATACAAAAATAGAAATCTTTTCTAACAATATCACTTTAATATAACTTTTTATCACTTTTATTTAACAATTTGCAACTTGCTGAAAAAAGTATTAATTTCTTTCAAAAAAAGAAAGAAAAAAAATTACTGACCCCCAAATTTTGAATGGTAGTGAAAAGATTTATATTTTAAATAAATGCTGTTCTTTAAATTTTTATTCATCAAAGAATCCTAAAAAAAAGTATCACAGGTTATAAAAGAATCAAGCAGCACAACTGTTTCCAACATTGATAACAGAGTATCAAATCATCATATTAGAATGATTTCTGAAGGATCATGTGACACTGAAGACTGGAGTAATGATGCTGAAAATTCAGCTTTGATCACAGAAATAAATTATATTTTTATGTATATCAAAATAGAAAACCATTATTTTAAATAGTTATGTTTGACAATATTACTGCTTTTTTCTGTATTTTTGATCAAATGTGCATGTTATGGACTGGGGGAATGCACAGTGAATCCAGGGGGTGTGGCCTCAATAGCCCTGCAGTAAGTAGTGTGCTGTGTGAATGTGCAGGGTAAAAATTCAACTAAAATTGCATTAGATATGGTTGTTTTAATCAAATTATGCTGCAAGATGTTCTTTTCAACTACATTTAAGTACCCTGTCATAGGCTAACCTGTAACTTTGCAAATTCCGTTTAGTCCCATTAATTCCCATTAATTTCCCATACATTCCCGTTAATTCCCATGGAAAGTTTCCAGCTTTGAAAATTCCTGGAATTTTGCAACCCTAGGTGTGACAGATAATGTCCATCGGTGTGACGCCTGAGCCGTCACACTGCACGCACTGTAGTTAACAAGTTACTGAATTACGTAGATGCTTACCAGTTAACATTCACTGCATGCATTTGAGCAGTAAATAACATTAGGTAACTGCTGCAAGTGGCAACACAAGACTAAACATCATTGAAAATACTACTCTCACGTGTCAAAACTCAGCATTCCTGAACATCGCACTTTCTGCAACTAATGGTGATTGTTTTAGGCCAGTAATAAACTCTTTGTTCTCAACTAAAGAAAAATCCAAGAACTTTTAAAAAAATAATTTTCCAGAACAACAACAAGATTTTCCAGGACATTTGATATTTTCTCTATTTTCCATGTGTTTTCCAGGACTGGAAAATTTGTTATCAATTTCCAGGTTTTCCAGGACGAGTGGGAACCCTGCTATGGTGTGAGACACAAAAGAACCGCAGATTTGTCTTTATCTCAAAATGATCTTAAAAGAACAGTATTGCAGTAGGGGAGATATAATCATCACTCATCTTAAAATGGTATAATTTTCAGCAGTTTTGAAAGGATGACAGCAAAGTTTGTCTCGTATTTATTGAAAATGTCCAACAAGTCGTGGGGAAAAAATTGTTTTTCATAATTTCATATTAAATAATAGCGCCATATGAAAATAAGTGTCTAACAATGAAGATAAATCTCTCTCATGCTATTTGTATGTTATTAAGAGTTTTTTTCTTCGTTTTTGCTTTGTCACACCATTTACGTTACAGTTCAGTAAAAATGTTTAAAAAACAGTGAAAGAATTACAGTGGTATGCGAAAGTTTGGGAACCACTTGCAGAATCTGTGAAAATGTGAATAATTTTAACAAAATAAGAGAGATCATACAAAATGCATGTTATTTTTTATTTAGTACTGTCCTGAGTAAGACATTTTACATAAAAAATGTCCCTTGTTTGTTCTGAGCAGTTAAACTGAGCTCTGTTCTTCAGAAAAATCCTCCAGGTCCTACAGATTCTTCAGTTTTCAAGGATATTTTGCATATTTGAACCCTTTACAGCAGTGACTGTATGATTTTGAGATTCATCTTTTCACACTGAGGACAATTGAGGGACTCAAACACAACTATTAAAAAAGGTTCAAACATTCACTGATGCTCCAGAAGGAAACACGGTGCATTAAGAGCCGGGGGGTGAAAACTTTTGAACAGGATGAAGTCGTCCAAATTTTTGTTATTTTGTTGAAATATCTTTTTTTTTTTTTATTTAGTACTGCCCTTCGGAAGCAACAGAAGATACTTACATGTTTCCCGGAAGACAAATTAAGTACAATTTACCTTGATCTTTAAATTAAAAAGGTTTTCACACCCCGACTCTTAAAGGTGGTACAGAGGATCTTTTCGTCGACTGAGTTTTTGAAATGAGCGCATGCATAAGAACAACCCCCCTCCTTCACAGCTCTTTTCAAGGGAACGCCTCCCAAAACTCGTGCACGGTGTTTACCACCGGCATTCGCTGTGTTATTAAGCCGGGCACACATTTAACGGCTAGCTAAAACATTCTGACTGTGCTCAACATACAGCGATTGTTTTCTGCTCCTGAAGCAGATTTATATACTTTCACATGGAATTTGAACACCGACTGTAATCGCAGACTGAACGCAACTGGCTCTGACTGGACGCGTTTGAGCGCGATCAGTCATAAGTATCAATTTACATTCATAATCGGCCTTACAATCGTTAAGTGATTCATTATGTTGGACTCACCGCAGGTAACTCATAATCTGCAGTTGTTACTCCTGTCTCCTGACAAAAACATTGCATGCGGCGCCTGTGGAGTGTGGAAAGTTACTGGAGCGCGCAGCCGCGCGTCTCTCACAAGGAACGTCATGGCAGTGATTGACAAGCCAGAGGGCCAATCGTTTACGCGATGATCGCGTAAACGATTGGCTGATGTTTTTAAGGCCCTACCTCGTGCACAGATGATGTATATTAATAATATTCCTTTCAGTGCACCTAATAAATAGTCTTTTATCAGTTAGTAAAGACAGTTTCAAGTAATATTGCAAAAATGTATAAAACAAAACATCCTCTTTAGCACTTTTAAAGGTACAATATGTAATATATTCGCAGTAAAATATCCAAAAACCACTAGGCTAGTGTTATATATTTTGTCCAGCTGATTACTAACAATATCTCTAATGTTTTCAACTACTTGTAAATCATGAGAAAATTCCCATTCTAAACAGTGACACGGGACAGTGCAGTCGCCTGTCAATGACGTCAGTTACCCTTTGTTACCGCCTTTACTGACGTAGAAACCACATGACAACAGTGTCGTGGACTAAAGCGGAAGCAGCGCCGGCGATTGTGTCATAATAAAAGTCCCGCTGCTCGTGAGGCGTTCCTGCTCTGCTTCATACTACAGTAACGTTAATAATTGCATCCATTGACATGTTTTCTTCCCAAGTCCTTATTGCACTGTCTGTTGAGGTGGAGACCACATGTCCCAAGATTCCACACTCAAACTTGCCGTCATCAAGCTACGCCTTTGTTTTGAATAGGCCTCTAGCGACCTCTAGCGGACAAAATTATCACATACTGCACCTTTAATGCACCGTGTTTCCTTCTGGAGCATCAGTGAATGTTTGAACCTTTTTTAATAGTTGTGTTTGAGTCCCTCAGTTGTCCTCAGTGTGAAAAGACGGATCTCAATACAGTCACTGCTGTAAAGGGTTCAAATATGCAAAAAATCCTTGAAAACTGAAGAATCTGCAGGACCTGGAGGATTTTTCTGAAGAACAGAGCTCAGTTTAACTGCTCAGAACAAACAACAGACTCATGAACAACATCACAAAACACACAAACAGTCATAGATCATCAGGTAACCACACG
This sequence comes from Anabarilius grahami, assembly GCA_003731715.1. NCBI lineage: Eukaryota > Metazoa > Chordata > Actinopteri > Cypriniformes > Xenocyprididae > Anabarilius > Anabarilius grahami. The sequence goes on along the minus strand of RJVU01053528.1, from coordinate 605,946 downwards.
CAGTATTAAGAATCAAGGGTTCACAAACTTTTGAACGGAGATATTTTAATAAATTCAGCTACTTTTTTGTCTTGTGGATTATATGTAAACATCTTATATGTAAAATATCTTACTCAGGACAGTACTAAATAAAAAATAACATGCATTTTGTATGATCTCTCTTATTTTGTTAAAATTATTCACATTTTCACAGATTCTGCAAGGGGTTCCCAAACTTTCGCATACCACTGTAATAAAGTTGGTGACCCCTCATATTTTCTCAAACATCAGACTTCGCACTACATTAAAAAATATATGTATTTTTTCTTCAAAAATGGCGTTTTACAAAAAAATAAGCATTTTTCACTGCCTATCAACTACCCAAAGTACAACCCATTTACTGTCCTGCATTGACATCTTTGGAAATATTCGCCATGCCTCAGGCTATATGCATGTATCTGTCGTCAGTTTAAGCATGTCTCATCCAGTGGATCTTAAAGCATTCAAAGAGCACAGATCCTTAATAACTTCCAAATGCTAAGTCTCTTTCAAAGGCCAAGCTTTGCTAGAATAACATTTAAAGTTTGTTTATGTCTGGAGTCCTTTCAGCATCTGAACTCGTTTTTATCCTAGACCTAAACTCTCATCAAATTCATGACTTGACATCTTTATTTTTAGCTTGTTGTGATTTTTAACCTGAATAACGTGTTCGGGAGCTTAGCAGCTATCCGGCTAACCTCACTCTACAACACAACATTCCTCGTTGACAATCGTGCGTTATGATTAAATAATTGCCAATCAACATCTTGACGCATTGTTTGCATTTTGGACGACGTTTAAAGGTATTTTAAAGCAGTATACTTACACTGAGGCGGAGAAAGGATGTAAATCTGACGGTGTGATCGACTAAATGTTTTGTTCACCAACCGTTTCAAAATTCGACACTTCCCCGGAGCTCGCGCTCCTGTTGGTCAGTTTGTATTTCACGTGACCATTTCACGGTCTGATGGGCGGGGCTTTCCTGCCACGTCACACTTTCATTCTTCGCTCGTTCTGGTGACAGATTTGGAGAACAGCTGATAAAATGTCTACAACAAAGCGTTTCTTATAAAGTAGAAGAAATTATCGAGTAAAATATGTACTAGAACGTTTTTAGACTGGTTGATCAACACTCATGTTTGTTCATTGTACATGTAAAGATATGTAGAATAGGCTATAAAACCACAAAGAAACTAAATATAGATTTACAACATGTGGAATTGATATAATGATATTATATTTCAGTGACAGTGAGATGTGAAAAAAATAAAGCATGTCTTATACAGTTATTTTTCTGTACAGTTCCACATGTGAAATGATCTGGCTCCAAACCATTTCGTAAATAAAATTGTCATATATCCTGAAGATACTGACGTGTTAAATGTAGTTCTCTTTGTTTTTGCTTTCTTAAACACTGACAAATAAAAGCTTATTTTATCATTTAAATAATTGTAACCATACAAACTCTTGTTCTTAATTAAAATATAATTTCTTTATCATTATAGTCTATATCAGCCACTTATCGGTCAACCTAAGTTTCTAAAAGACACTTTTTAATTTAAATTTCTTTTTTTTTTATTTTCATAAATGCAAATTATTTAAACCATCACCCAACTTTCTCAATATACTGATACCTTTAAAGTCACCATGAAATCAAAATTGCCAATTCTTATTTTTTATGGAATATTGCAGTATTTATTATAAATGGTTTATCCATGCTCATCATTATTTAAAATTCATGTATCTTGTAATCTTTAATCAAAATAACTTCCCCTCCCTTTTGCAACATCTCCTCTGATGACATGTTTACTGGCGCGAGGGCGGGGCAACCTGTCAATCACGTGTAACCATCCACCAATAGCAAACCACAACCATCCAATCAATTCCCCACAGACGAAATCAAGCCCCGCCCTACATTTGTTCTTGTTCCAGAATAATATATATATATATATACAGTACAGTCCAAAAGTTTGGAACCACTAAGATTTTTAATGTTTTTAAAAGAAGTTTCGTCTGCTCACCAAGGCTACATTTATTTAATTAAAAATACAGTAAAAAACAGTAATATTGTGAAATATTATTACAATTTAAAATAACTGTGTACTATTTAAATATATTTGACAAAGTAATTTATTCCTGTGATGCAAAGCTGAATTTTCAGCATCGTTACTCCAGTCTTCAGTGTCACATGATCCTTCAGAAATCATTCTAATATGCTGATTTGCTGCTCAATAAACATTTATGATTATTTTCAATGTTGAAAACAGTTGTGTACTTTTTTTTTCAGGATTCCTTGATGAATAGAAAGTTCAAAAGAACAGCATTTATCTGAAATACAAAGCTTCTGTAGCATTATACACTACCGTTCAAAAGTTTGGGGTCAGTAAGAATTTTTATTTTTATTTTTTTGAAAAGAAATTAAAGAAATGAATACTTTTATTCAGCAAGGATGCATTAAATCAATCAAAAGTGGCAGTAAAGACATTTATAATGTTACAAAAGATTAGATTTCAGATAAACACTGTTCTTTTGAACTTTCTATTCATCAAATAATCCTGAAAAAAAATATTGTACACAAATATTTTGTACAATTGTACACATTAAATGTTTCTTGAGCAGCAGATCAGCATATTAGAATGATTTCTGAAGGATCATGTGACACTGAAGACTGGAGTAATGATGCTGAAAATTCAGCTTTGATCACAGGAATAAATTTCTTTGTGAAATATATTCAAATAGAATATAGTTATTTTAAATTGTAATAATATTTCAAAATATTACTGTTTTTTACTGTATTTTTAATTAAATAAATGTAGCCTTGGTGAGCAGACGAAACTTCTTTTAAAAACGTTAAAAATCTTAGTGGTTCCAAACTTTTGGACTGTACTGTATATGTATAGTGTATGCATTATAAGTGTAACATATATAATATAACATTATAAGTGAACCTCAAGGAACATGCAAGAAGGTAAATTCTAGATAAAATAAAGACACAAATACTACAGTGGTACTTTCATGGTTTATTTATAGTAATTTAGGAAGTGAAACTTTTGTAAAGGCAGTAAAAAACCACCTTCATATGCACATCATCCTCACAACTGCTGGAATAAATAAATTAAAAAGCAAAACGAGTTCCCCAACTCTTTACTTCAGAGGAGAATGGAAGAAATGTATTTCTGTAAACACAAATGTAATGAGCATTTAATTATTGATAATACAGTAAGAGGAGCATATTTGTACAAGATCAAGGGAAGGCAAAAGCCTTAAACAACACTTAAATACAACAAGGTATGTTTAGGAATGACAGTGCTGTTTTATTAATCATATCTGTAATGAAGAGAGCTAAATGCAACATTTTACAACAAACCATCAATCTAAGCATTACAGTCCTAATCTATCGGCTGGCCTTGCTTGGGTCCTTCCAGCATCCGAAGAGTTTCATCCCACTGTGAAAACTGTTTTGATAAAAGAAACATCTGTGAAGAGGTTAAGGATAGTAAGGCATTCATGCGAAAGATTTCATGTTCAAAAATGAGCTTATTGTGTGCCGTTTTAGCTGCAGGGAGTTCTGAACACATGGCAAGCAGTCAAATATAATTAAGTAGGAGTCTTTTTTAACTTTCACTGCAAGTAAGGATACCATTTTGTTGTATTCTTCAAACAGCCTTTTCACTTCAGCAGACAATTCTTCATTCTGGTCCTGTGGAAATCAACCAGGGATCATTTGTACAGGAAGGAGAATCAGCATGCTTCACGACATGTTCTCATTTAGTGATAGTGAAACCTACATGCTAATATACATATATAATATAATCCTTTTTTTAACAAAGAAAACCCTACTCCACTCCACCTGCAAATGTGCATATGAAGAGAGCAGAGGTGTAAGAAGTATTTTAGTAATAGTGCTTCACTACTATAATTATTATTTTTTTGGAATCTGTATTTACTTGTGAGGCCCCGCCACTTTATTCTGTGTATGCCTCGGGCGGGGATTATTTAAATAAGGAATACTGTGTGTTCGTTCCCAGGAGAAAACTCAAGACTACAATGGAGGCGTTTCAGGGAGTTCAGAAACAATAAAGCTGATATAGAGAATAACTTTGAAACTTTGCAGAGCTTTTTCATTCTCAAACAGCAACATTACACACTAAAGAAAGATGAACATGTAAAATACTTTAAATACTTAAAGGTGGTACAGAGGATCTTTTCGTCAACTGATTTTTTGAAATGAGCGCATGCGTAAGAACAACCCCCCTCCTTCACAGCTGTTTTCGAGGGAACGCCTCCCAAAACTCGCACACGAGTATTGGAACACGAGTGTTTACCACCGGCATTCGCTGTGTTATTAAGCCGGGCACACATTTAACGACTAGCTAAAACATTCTAAGACTGTGCTCAACTTACAGCGATTGTTTCCTGCTCCTGAAACAGATTTATATACTTTCACTGGAATTTGAACACCGACTGTAATCGCAGACTGAACGCAACCGGCTCTGACTGGATGCGTTTGAGCGCGATCAGTCAAAAGTATCAATTTACATTCATAATCGGCCTCACAATCGTTAAGTGTGTGCGCGACTTAAAGCCGCGCACACACTTAGTGGATTCATTATGTCGGACTCACCGCAGGTAACTCATAATCTGCAGTTGTTACTCCTGTCTCCTGACAAAAACATTGCATGCGGCGCCTGTGGAGTGTGGAAAGTTACTGGAGCGCGCAGCCGCGCGTCTCTCACAAGGAACGTCATGGCAGTGATTGACAAGCCAGAGGGCCAATCGTTTACGCGATGATCGCGTAAACGATTGGCTGATGTTTTTAAGGCCCTACCTCGTGCACAGATGATGTATATTAATAATATTCCTTTCAGTGCACCTAATAAATAGTCTTTTATCAGTTAGTAAAGACAGTTTCAAGTAATATTGCAAAAATGTATAAAACAAAACATCCTATTTAGCACCTTTAAAGGGATAGTTCACCCATGAAAACCATCATTTACTTGCCCTCACATTGTTTTAATTCTAAATGATTTTCTTTCTTCTGCTGAACACAAAAGAAGATATTTGGAAGAATGTCAGTAACCAAACAGTTTATGGTCACCAGTAGCCTGGATGCCAGCCGAACTTAGCCCCGCCCACAACATTTTGAGGTCGGGGAGTTCGGTCTGGACTCGATCCGTAGAGGAGTAATTATGCCCGAACAGAAACTGTTCGGACCAATCACATTGTCAGGGCGATGATTGACAGATTATCACCAGAAACGTAATCAGCCACGTCATCAAAGAGCGCTTGGGTTGAATTAGTTTACAACAATGATGGCTGTTGTTGAAGAACTGAGATGTGTAGATTCCGCCATCGCGTCCGTTATAGAAGATATCGACAGCGCATTCATTTTAAAAGATTTTAAAATTCTTTTTACAACACCGGAAAAGATTGTTTACGCTCATCTTTTACTAGTTCCAGCATCCAACTATGCGTCACTCAACACACGTCACATACTCTGTAGCTCTGATTGGTTGTAGGTCTATCCAATTGAGGTCTTTCCTGGATCAGTTGAAATACACCCCCATAATCAAAGCCCAATGGAGCAGTATCAGACTCATATTCTGACTAGAATTGAGTATGACCACGTCAGGCTAGGTCACCAGTGAATTTCATAGTATATTTTTCCTACTATGGAAGTCAATGGGGTCCATCCACTGTTTGGTTACTGACATTCTTCAAAATATCTTCTTTTGTGTTCAGCAGAAGAAAGAAATTAATATAGGATTGGAACAATTCGAGGGTGAGTAAATGATGAGAGAATTTTCATTTTTGGGTGAACTATCCCTTTAAGTACAAATAAATGTAGACTTTTAATTGAGTACATTTTTTGGACAGAGTATCTGTACTTTAACTTGTACAATTCCTCAATACTTCTTACACCCCTGGAAAAGAGCACAGAAGATAATGGAGGTAGAAAAAAAAAAAATAGTTAAATATTTTTTTGTTACCTGCTGTTGAATGTGAATTTGTGACAACCGCTGCACTTTAGTGGTCAACTCTGGAACAGCTGTAAAAACAAGATGAGAGGAAAAACACAGTGTTGTTAATAATACATCCAGATAACCTCAGTCATACTGAAAGAAAAGAGTCACAAGAAATGTTTCCAACCAAAGTTGCGAATTTAACTTATGCACAAAATTGGAATATTGCATAAAACATTTGCAAACAAAGCAGCGTTTCTATCCAGTGAGTCGAAGAGAACAAAATCGTCACTTCCTGATAAACTGATGCTTAATATCACTAAGAAAAGTAGGGGAAGCCACTGTATATAATCATTTTTGTATATTAAAAATTGCAGACGAAGCGCAATAAACGCATTTTGGAGGCAGGTGCCTGCTGTTTGGGAACGCAGTCACGCAAGACAGTTAAACGTAATTATACCGAACCACTTTGACGACAGACTTTGCTCAGGCATTTCAGATGCTGTGCAAAAAGATCAGTTCGCTGGTTAGTCCAGTTATGCCGTCCCATCACGCAAAGTGACATGATTTTTTTTGATGTGCATCGAGGAATTTATTCAGTAAATCTGTTTCCATCACAGTTTATGCGTATGTTTTCTTATCAGATAAAAAAAATTATCCAACTCAAACGAGAGCATAAGTATTTCATGCACATTTTTAGAATTTATGAACATCTTTGCGTTTCAATCCAGCAGATATCCGAAAATATGCATAAAAATAAGTGTATGGAAACATAGCTACTTACATATTTGACAAATACAGCAATAGTCAGTGTTTTACCTTTAATGTGGTTACTGTCCAGAAGAGGCTGCAGATTGTGTACCTGCTCCAATAATGTGGCCTGGGAACGCAAGAACTCTTCCTCTGTAGATATAGGAGGAGGAAAGAATTAAATATTTACAGAAACATCTGATAAACTTCAGTGATGCTCAATTGGTGAATCCCAACTTGCAGGTATTTGACAGCAGGGGGAAAAAATGCTAAATGCAAAAAATAAAATGCAACTAACCATATAGAGTCAGGATAGCAAAATGAATAGGCTTATCAACTTTTTAAAAAGTTAGGAGAAAACACTTCTCATAGGTTGTGTGGCCCACGGTATCTTGAAAAAGAGGTTTTTAATCTCAATGGGACTCTCCTGGTTAAATAAAGGTTTAAAAAAAATAAAAATAAAAATCTATACAGTATTTTACTGGAAATTCATCTGTTACTTGGTCAAATTATCCAGCACAGTGTGACATGCTCTCATTCTTACAAAACCATGAAAAAAAACTTACAATTCTATGCAGACTACATTAAAATACAGGTTCACTTGCAATGAGGATAAACTCATGGTTTGTGCCAAATACAATGTGTTTTGTGCAGTGTATTATTGGTGGCCAAAATCATGACACAACTGAAATTCAAGACACATTTAGAAAAAAAAAAATTGTGCACTTTCTTATTCAAACTATGTCATTTAATAATTGTGCACATTGGCCTATGGAAGCTCATAGTGATACTAATACATTTTAATGTTTGACCTTAAGGGCTGATTTAAAGGTGCCATTGAATGGAAAATTGAATTTATCTTGGCATAGTTGAATAACAAGTGTTCAGTACATGGAAATGACAAACAGTGAGTCTCAAACACCATTGATTCCTCCTTCTTATGTAAATCTCATTTGTTTAAAAGACCTCCGAAGAACAGGCGAATCTCAACATAACACCGACTGTTACGTAACAGTCGGGATCATTAATATGTACGCCCCCAATATTTGCATATGCCAGCTCACGTTCAAGGCATTACACAAGGGCAGCCAGTATTAACGTCTGGATCTGTGCACAGCTGAATCATCAGACTAGGTAAGCAAGCAATAACAACAGCGAAAAATGGCAGATGGAGCAATAATAACTGACATGATCCATGATATCATGATATTTTTAGTGATATTTGTAAATTGTCTTTCTAAATGTTTCGTTAGCATGTTGCTAATGTACTGTTAAATGTGGTTAAAGTTACCATCGTTTCTTACTGTATTCACGGAGACAAGACTGTCGTTATTTTCATTTTTTAAACACTTGCAGTCTGTATAATGCATAAACACAACTTCATTCTTTATAAATCTCTCCAACAGTGTGTAATGTTAGCTTTAGCCACAGAGCACCATCAAACTCATTCAGAATCAAATGTAAACATCCAAATAAATACCATACTCACATGATCTGATGTATGCATGACAAACACTTTGTAAAGATCCATTTTGAGCGTTATATTAGCTGTGTGAACTTTGTTTATGCAATGATAGAGTCGCAAGCTCAGGGGGGCGGGGAGCATGAGGAATTAAAGGGGCCGCAGCCTGAATCGGCGAATTTCTAATGATGCCCCAAAATAGGCAGTTAAAAAAATTTATTTAAATAAATCTATGGGGTATTTTGAGCTGAAACTTCACAGACACATTCTGGGGACAACTGAGACTTATATTACATCTTGTAAAAAAATGTTCGATGGCACCTTTAAATTTATACAATTCACAAATATGGTACTTTACGTCCAATGTAAAATCAGGGTCCTGAAGCAAAACCAGTTGGGAATCACTGATGGGTGAAAAAAATGCGCTAACCTGCTAGAATAAACTCCAATTTCATTGCATCTGGCACAGCAATGAAGTCTGTGAACTGGGGGTCCAAATACTTCAGCAAATCTTCAACTGATAGAAAAGATGAATTGATAAATGATAACACAACATATTATTAACATTCATAGGATTTTGATCACAAACATTGCTGATTAATTCAGAGGCTCTCACTTTTCTTGTGAAGGATCTTGACGCGTTCTCTCTTGTTTGCTGTGTTTGCAAGAGCGCCACTGATCCTCGTGAGTGACTCAGCACACTGAAGGAAGGAAAGATTATAAATCCAACAAAAGGTTAATCCGGTTATATATGAATAATTGCAAACGGACATGTACTTCCCAAAATTTGTTAACCATTTCTGAGTTCACCACTTTTGATTAACTTCTTGCCTTCATTGGTTTGTTATGAATGAGGCTTAACAAATTATTTTTTAAAAGTACAAATATTCCATGTAATCTTGAAATTAGAATGAACTAATAATTATAATAGAATTCAGAAACGCTCAGGACATTCCGCTATTCTGACACATTGTTTCCATCAGACTCCCTTATGCTGCATTCACACAAATACCAGGAATTATTTCCAGAAAAGAATTACACATTTATTTCAATTTAACTTAAAAGCTTGCACGTGTCTGATTTACTGATTAAAACCATTTTAAATTCACAATGAAATCAAAGTTGACAATTCTTATTTTTTATAAGGAATACTGCAGTATTTATTATAAATCATTTATCCATGCACTTTATTATGTTTTAATTCATGTGCCTCATAATGTTTAATCAAAATAACTTCCCCTCCAACTTGCAGCAACATCTCTTCGCTTGTGATGCGTTTACTGGCATGAGGGCGGGGCAACCTGTCACTCACATGAGATCAACCAATAGCAAACCACAACTATCCAACCAGCCAATCAATTGCCCATGAACAAAACAAGCCCCGCCCTACATTTGTTCTTGTTTGTAAAGCCACTTCACTCAAGAAAAGACTATTGCAGCTTCCATCAAGCCAACATTAAAAATGGTATTATATGTGAATGTTCAGTGAGTGGCGGTACATGTGCACTAGTCTGTGTGTTAGTTCAAGGGTTTTCTATCTTTTAAATGCCGAAGACCCCCAGATATGATCATCCTTGTGTGAGGGAAAATTTAAAAGTCAGCTATATGTTTTCATGTATAAGGACCCAATTCATACTATGAAAAATGAATATTATAAATGTGTTTAAAACATTATTTGGAAAATATTTAGTTTCTATTATGTATTATTCTAAAAAAAATTATATTCACTATACTGTACTGTGTGGGTTAGGAACTATATTATTTATAAATAAATAAATATTTTTTAAAAATGTTTATTGTTTTAATAATTATTTAATCAAATGAATTAATTTTATTATTTATATTCACTTTTTTTTT
>RJVU01053528.1:505066-595871 GCA_003731715.1 Anabarilius grahami | reverse complement strand
GCTGCCACGCCCGCAAAACGAACAGCTCTCACTACTGCATCATAACATCCACCAAATGTCAGCATGCACTTTCTGACACAACTAATGCACATTAAATTCGTCAACAAGAATGAATGCTATTATGTGGTGAATATGATCTGTCAAATCCACAACAATAAACACTGCTGAAACAGAGAGCGACACACACACACACACACAGATAGAGGGCTTTAGGCGTGTCTGAGGCGAATCACCTTCACTGGCTTATTGTTTTTTCCTCCTCTTTCTCCATGAATGCGTTTTTCGAGAACTTGAAGGCGAGCATCCAGATCGTCCAGATTGTTTTTCCCTTCCATTTTGTTGTTTGGTAGCTGTTCTCTAAACCGGAAACGACGCTTCAGACAGCGTCTTCTTCTGCGCGTCCCCACCCAGCAGCGGTCACAACGCCGCCCGCCACATCTGCTGCCACCACACGTTCCTCCAGTGAAGAGGAAACATCAAAAAGTGATCATTTTGTAAAAACTTGATATTATTTCATTAAAAAAGTTAAATAATTTAAACAAACACTATGCGCAGAGACAACGTAAATGTTCACACATCACCTTTAAGTCCTTGTCAGTGGATGATCATCAGAGGTCACTGAATAAGTGACCACCCTGCTGAAAAAACCAGCATATGCTGGTTAAGGTAGGTTTTGGAGCTGGTATGCTGGTTTGAGCTGGTCCTATGCTGGTCCTAAACTGGTCCAGGACCAGCATGGACCAGATCAGGACCAGCACTTGACCAGCATAGGACCAGCTCAAACCAGCATATCAGCTCCAAAACCTACCTTAACCAGCATGCTGGTTTTTTCAGCAGGGGCATAAAATCAAAATCGATAATTCTTGTTTTTTTTGTTCCTCATAATATGTAATAAAAGTAACTTCCCCTGTCCTCTTTCAGTAACATCTCATCTCTGATGACGTGTTTACTGCTGCGAGGGCGGGGCAACCTGTCACTTGCAAGAAGGACACGTATTGAATCATGTCTGCTCCAATTTATTTGTGATCACATGGCTACTTTAAACAGCTCCATTAAGGCTTTAAATGATTAGTTCACTTTAAAATGAAAATTCTGCCAAGCTTTACTCACCCTCAAGCCTTCCTAGGTGTATATGACTTTCTTCTTTCTGGTGAACGCAATCAGAGTTATATTAAAGGTGCAATATGTAATAATTTTGCAGTAAAATATACAAAAACCACTAGTGTAACATATTTTGTTCACCTGAGTACTTACAATATCCCAAATGTTTGCAACTATTTGTAAATCGTGAGAAAATTGCAATTTTAACCAAGGCTCCGGGACGTGTGAGGAGTCGCCTGTCAATGGCGTCATACCGTGTTACCTTCGGTTTCCGTTTTTATTTTGTAGAAACCATGGAAACACCAAAGACGCTTTAATGTACAGTACAGACCAAAAGTTTGGAACCACTAAGATTTTTTAGGTTTTTAAAAGAAGTTTCGTCTGCTCACCAAGGCTACATTTATTTAATTAAAAATACAGTAAAAAACAGTAATATTGTGAAATATTATTACAATTTAAAATAACTGTGTACTATTTAAATATATTTGACAAAGTAATTTATTCCTGTGATGCAAAGCTGAATTTTCAGCATCGTTACTCCAGTCTTCAGTGTCACATGATCCTTCAGAAATCATTCTAATATGCTGATTTGCTGCTCAATAAACATTTATGATTATTTTCAATGTTGAAAACAGTTGTGTACTTTTTTTTTCAGGATTCCTTGATGAATAGAAAGTTCAAAAGAACAGCATTTATCTGAAATACAAAGCTTCTGTAGCATTATACACTACCGTTCAAAAGTTTGGGGTCAGTATGAATTTTTATTTTTATTTTTTTTTAAAGAAATTAAAGAAATGAATACTTTTATTCAGCAAGGATGCATTAAATCAATCAAAAGTGGCAGTAAAGACATTTATAATGTTACAAAAGATTAGATTTCAGATAAACACTGTTCTTTTGAACTTTCTATTCATCAAATAATCCTGAAAAAAAATATTGTACACAAAAAGTTTGTACAATTGTACACATTAAATGTTTCTTGAGCAGCAGATCAGCATATTAGAATGATTTCTGAAGGATCATGTGACACTGAAGACTGGAGTAATGATGCTGAAAATTCAGCTTTGCATCACAGGAATAAATTACTTTGTCAAATATATTCAAAGAGAAAACAGTTATTTTAAATTGTAATAATATTTCACAATATTACTGTTTTTTACTGTATTTTTAATTAAATAAATAAAGCCTTGGTGAGCAGACGAAACTTCTTTTAAAAACATTAAAAATCTTAGTGGTTCCAAACTTTTGGTCTGTACTGTACATGTTTTAATAGACAAGGGAACTACTGTTTTGATATATTTATAGACAGAAAACTAAGTATTGTTATATAGCTCAACACGTTTAGTCTTCTTGTTTAAATCTAATTTTCTTGATGTTTGCGAGTACCATGCTTTACCATGCCTCAGAGAAAAACACTATTTTGTCAAGTAGCTAACATAGCATAATCAGATGCAGCTTTATTTTTAGTAACAGTAATACAGCATTTTCTCCATCATACAATACATTTTTAAATTAATTCCATTAATTTTATCAACACAAGCCATCCAGCATTTAATATGATATTCTAAAATCGATCTAGATTACTGCAGTGTGTAACAGTGTCTCACAGCAGCCACCGAGCGAGTAACGCACAGAGTAACGTTATAACATCATTTTCAACACACTCAAATGTATCTAATATGATAAACATTGCTGTGTTACATCATACTCATGACCGGAAAAGCGGAAGCAGCGCCGGCGACTGTGTCATAATAAAAATCCCGCTGCTCGTGAGGCGTGTGTTGCGCAATCGCTCCAGCGGCCTCGTTCAGCTCCCACAACACTCGGTCCTGCTCTGCTTCATACTACAGTAATGTTAATAATCGCATCCATGAACATGATTTCTTCCCTAGTCCTATCCCGATTATTTCCACCGGCTGTGATGTGAAGACCATGCGTCAGGATATTTATTNAACCAGCATATGCTGGTTAAGGTAGGTTTTGGAGCTGGTATGCTGGTTTGAGCTGGTCCTATGCTGGTCCTAAACTGGTCCAGGACCAGCATGGACCAGATCAGGACCAGCACTTGACCAGCATAGGACCAGCTCAAACCAGCATATCAGCTCCAAAACCTACCTTAACCAGCATGCTGGTTTTTTCAGCAGGGGCATAAAATCAAAATCGATAATTCTTGTTTTTTTTGTTCCTCATAATATGTAATAAAAGTAACTTCCCCTGTCCTCTTTCAGTAACATCTCATCTCTGATGACGTGTTTACTGCCGCGAGGGCGGGGCAACCTGTCACTTGCAAGAAGGACACGTATTGAATCATGTCTGCTCCAATTTATTTGTGATCACATGGCTACTTTAAACAGCTCCATTAAGGCTTTAAATGATTAGTTCACTTTAAAATGAAAATTCTGCCAAGCTTTACTCACCCTCAAGCCTTCCTAGGTGTATATGACTTTCTTCTTTCTGGTGAACGCAATCAGAGTTATATTAAAGGTGCAATATGTAATAATTTTGCAGTAAAATATACAAAAACCACTAGTGTAACATATTTTGTTCACCTGAGTACTTACAATATCCCAAATGTTTGCAACTATTTGTAAATCGTGAGAAAATTGCAATTTTAACCAAGGCTCCGGGACGTGTGAGGAGTCGCCTGTCAATTGCGTCATACACGCGTTACCCTCGGTTTCCGGTTTTATTTTGTAGAAACCATGGAAACACCAAGACGCTTTAATATACATGTTTTAACAGACAAGGGAACAACTGTTTTGATATATTTATAGACAGAAAACTAATTGTTGTTATATAGCTCAACATGTTTAGTCTTATTGTTTAAATCTAATTTTCTTGATGTTTTGCGAGTTCCATGCTTTACCATCAGAGAAAAACACTATTTTGTCAAGTAGCTAACATAGCATAATCAGATGCAGCTTTATTTTTAGTAACAGTAATACAGCATTTTCTCCATCATACAATACATTTTAAAATTAATTCCATTAATTTTATCAACACAAGCCATCCAGCATTTAATATGATATTCTAAAATCGATCTATCTTACTGCAGTGTGCAACAGTGTCTCACAGCAGCTGCCGAGCGAACGCACAGAGTAACGTTATAACATCATTTTCAACACTCTCAAATGTATCTGATATGATAAACAGAGCTGCGTTACCTCATACTCATGACCGGAAAAGCGGAAGCAGCGCCGGCGACTGTGTCATAATAAAAGTTCCACTGCTCGTGTGTTGCGCAATCGCTCCAGCGGCCTCGTTCAGCTCCCACAACACTCGGTCCTGCTCTGCTTCATACTACAGTAATGTTAATAATCGCATCCATGAACATGATTTCTTCCCTAGTCCTATCCCGATTATTTCCACCGGCTGTGATGTGAAGACCACATGTCCCAAGATTCCGCACTCAAACTTGGCGTCATCAAGCTACGCCTTTGTTTTGAATAGGCCTCTAGCGACCTCTAGCAGACAGAAAATATTACATATTGGACCTTTAATAAATATCCTGACGCATCCAAGCTTTATAATGAGTACCATACCAATGAGTATGAAGCTGAAGAAAGAGCATCCATAAGCTAGATATTTTACTTCATAACTTGTACACAAACTCATCGCTTCGCTTCAGAAGGACATTATTAACCCCCTGGAGCCGTGTGGAGTACGATTATTCAACAGTCTCGTAATGCAGTTGAGGCAGTGATGGAAGTGCTGAACTGCGTTCACTGCGTCAACTGCATATTCTTGTCACTTCATAATATTAAGGTTGTACCACTGTAGTCACATTGACTATTTTAATGATGTCTTTAATACTTTTTTGGACCTTGAATGATTGCAATTCCATTGCTTTCTATGGCAGATAAAAAATCCTTGGATTTCATCAAAAATGTCTTAATTTGTGTTCTGAAGATGAACGAAGCTCTTACAAGTTTGGGACGACATGAGGGTGAGTAATTAATGACAGAAATTTCACAGTGACTTGCCGCCACCTACTGGCGGTGTTAGTTTCATATTTAAAAGTAGCATATTTAATTTAATTAACCAGAAATATAACATTTAAACAATAATCTGTTAGCATTATTTATGCAACTATAATTGTTGTTTAGATCCATTCATGCCACGTCTGAACTGCATTAAGCGTATAAATAGGGCATCTGCAAACACGTCATCAGCTTTTTTGTCTTCAGGAAGCCGCTTGTGTGTGTTCTGTGTAACACAGCAGTGTGATTGTTTCTGTGAAATCTTGTGTGTTGTCACATTATCTTGTTTGTGTGAAATAGCGAACAAACAGTTTAAGAGATGTGTTTCCCATGTCCACGCTTTATTACTCCTGAAGATGGACACGAGTTTTGTGTTATTTGCTTAGGAGCGGAGCACATGCATTCAGCCTTCAGGGAGGCTGGATGCATTCACTGTTATATATTCTCAGTGAGAAAACTCCGCTCCCGCTTGGCTCTCTACGAGTGCAGGGAGTAAAGCCTCTGAGCCCCGTGGTTTCGGTCCTGCGTCTGCTGAGGAAGCGCCACGACTGTGATAGTGGGGATCTCAGATGGAGCTTGAAGGGGGTTCCCTTGCTTCTCCGACTAACTCTGCAGCTCTTGCTGGCCTGGAAGCTGCTCTTATCCAGCTTCTTCCTGGCTGGATAAGAGCAGTTTGCTCACTTCTAGTCCAGAGGAAGTAGAGTCAGTTTCAGAAAAAAAACAGCCAAGTCTGAAATCCCATATAAAAGCCCCGCAAATGATGAGCCCGACTCAGTCTAGAAAGTTCCGGCCTGAAGCGTGAAGTCTACCGTGGTAGATTATATGAGAGATATCTGCCGTGTCATAAGTCTCCAGCTCCGGTAAGCCTTTCATTTTTTCCGGACCTCCACACTGTGGTTGTAAGGAGGATCTAGGCCGAGTGGATTCCATAAGCGGGTCTTTATTAAAGGATCCAAGCATAAAATCCAAACAATAGTCACAACTCGTAGTCAGGTCACAGGCTTTGGTTGAAACACAGGCAAAACAATCCAATGGCAGACAAATCCAAAACAGTAATCCAAAAACGTGAGTCAAAAGAGCAAAAGCAATGGTCATAACAATAATCACGGAGGCATGGAAGAACGCTTAGTAGGGCAGTGAACTGGCAATACTTCGCAATGTGGCAGTGCAAACACATGGCTTAAATACAGGTTGACAGGAAATGACAAGACAGGAACAGGAACAGGAAGTGGCAGAGTTCAATATTCAGGTGAGGGCTCCCTCTGGTGGACTGGAGCCTGATCAAACATTTCAGAGGTGGCAGGTTTATGGAAACACCCATACTCTGCTCACACAGTCCCTTCGAATTCAAGCAACATGAATATCAAGGGGATGTGTGAGCAGGACTATGGACAGATGCTTTGGGTTGAAGAGAATTTGGCTAGCTATCTCTCCCCGGGGACATCCTCATCTTTGAAGGCTCCCATTCTGCCATTCTGCCATCCAAACCATGCCAGACAACATTGAGGCTGGTTGGCAAATCATATGCGGTGGAAGGTCAGGCCAGTGGTGCCCTGCACACCATGACAGTGCTGCAGGCATACCAGGTCGACCTACTTAAAGACTTGGACCAAGGCGAGGGTCTATCTCAATGCTCAATTGGCCATTTCATGGCAGCTGTGGTGGCAGTGGAGAAGCATTTGTGGCTCAATCTGTTGGGCATCAGGGAAAGTGATAAGACTGTCCTTCTCGATGCCCCAGTCTTGCCTTCCAGACTTTTTGGCACTGCCACTGAGATGGTGGTGGAGACGTTTAGGGAGGCGAGAGCACAGTCGGCTGGCTTTAAGAAGTTTATCCCTCGTCGGGTCCAGGCTCCTCTAAAGCCTTCTGGTCTTTCTTGTCCTTCTCCGGGAACGAATTCCTGGAGGGAGGAACAGAAGGCGAGTGTGGCGGCTCAAGCCCCTCCTCTGAGGAGTAGTGGGAAGAGGCACCGCACAGGGAGGATGTCGGAATTGGACCTGAGGGCCGTGATTTTGGCTAGAAGGAAAAAAAAAGCTCTCATCCCCATCTCTCTTTTCCTTGCTGGTGGTCTCTTTATTTCTGTGACTCTCCCCTGTGGGGCTTATGAGAGAGCCATTTTTTACCCGCTGTCTATGTTACTATAGCTGCGTTTTCACCGCTGGAACTTTCCCCAGGAGCTAGGGACATTGGGGTGGTACTCTGGTTTGTTTCAACCACAGGAACCAGGGTCAAAATGAAGTTCCGGGTAAAAAATTCCCCCTCAGAAAGTCCCTGCTCATGAGGTAGTACTTTTTTAATGTTCAGGAACTTTCGGGGGTGGGGCACTGAACTTGCTGATTGGTTGAGTTCACGCAGCATTTTGATTGCTTGACTCCACGCAGCATTTTATTTCAACCACCATTTTTAAAGCCAGTTGCAGTGTGTGCAGTAAGAGTTGTTTGTTGTAGCCTGATGTTGTAGCCTAGCGTCAGCGTCGGCTGTGTCTGGACCAAAAAGCTGCGCTCGAACACACAACACAGACTACAGCCAACTGCACGTCTGCACCTGCTTGTTAGGAATTAACTGTCTATATTAGCAGGTATCAATAGTCTATATTCATCATTAAAATGGAGATTTCATTCTTGTGCACTGACTCGTTCGTTAAACTTAACATCCAATCAGAGTTCCCACTCTCACCGATGGCCCCGACACCGATTCAACATGTTGAATCGGGGCAAGCTGCCACCGGTGTGAGCCAAACGAGAGCCAACATGTGGAACACACCACAAAAACTAGCCCGACAGATGCTCGCCGACTGCCGACCTTTGTTTGGTGTGTCCCGGTGTAATAGCAAATTGGGTCCCCCCTATTGGTTCAAATTGCTTTTAATAGGTACTCTCTTTAGCGCCTGTTTACAATTCCTACAAAATCATGTTATGATAAATGCTGTTTCAAGTACACTATAATGACCATTTATTATTATTAGTTTGCTTATGTACCAGCATAGCATACAGATTCCCGATTAGCCTGATAATTTAGTTTATACACGCATTTGCACTTACCCTACATGTATTCACAACGATCTTTAATATAATTATGTGTTAAATTAAGTGTTAAATGTCCAAATATTTCAGTTATAAATAAAACAAATGAATGATGTTCAATCATTCACTTTAATAGACTAGTATAATTATTATTTATTAATTAACAGTTAATCAAGTGTTAGAAATTACATTCACTTGGGTTTTTTTATGCACTAATTTGTTTTCTTACGCATTATATAGTAAGCCTTATGGGTATTTTAAATTAATATCATTTGTATATACTCAGGATAATCATTAACTGACAGCTTGTGGAGACACGATTTCGAGGGAGGACCCAATTTGTCATGACACCGGCCTTTAGGTGGAGCCTGGCAGACATGGGCTGTTGCTTGTTTTAAAGGGGTCCTTGATTATGATTTCACTTTTTTAACTTTAGTTAGTGTGTAATGTTGCTGTTTGAGCATAAACAACATCTGCAAAGTTAGAACACTCAAAGTTCAATGCAAAGAGCGATATTTTCTTTTACAGAAATCGCTTTTTAAGGACTACAACAAACAGCTGGTAGGGACTACAACAAGCTTCTTCCTGGGTTGGTGACATCACAAACCCCAAGATTTACATAAATCCCGCCCCCAAGAACACACAACAAAGGGGGTGAGGCCATGTTGGGCTGCTTTAGAGAAGAGGAAGAGTGTTGTTGCCATGCCGTCATTTTACGCCGGACTGCTACACAAACTAGGGTCAATTCAACGCTGGATTTGCACAAAAGATTAACATGACGGCACATGCTAGTGGATGAGTTGAATCAACTCCACAGCAACTACATAAATGTATTCACTAACCGTTCAGAAACGTCCAGTTTCATTCTAAAAGTTGTAACTTCTTCCTGAGTCTCTCCATCAGTGTCGACTCCGGTTTGAACAATGTAAGGATGAACACCGTTACTGACAATCCTCATTTTGGCTGCGTGAGATTCTCCAGCTTTGTTGTTGTTGAGCAACCGAAGCGCGAGCTGTTAAAGCTCCGCCCTCTTCTGGGAAGCGGGCCAAAGGCAGCAGCTCATTTGCATTTAAAGGGACACACACAAAAGAAAATGGTGTGTTTTTGCTCACGCCCAAATAGGGGCAAATTTGACAAGCTGTAATAAATGATCTGTGAGGTATTTTGAGCTGAAACTTCACAGACACAATTCTGGGGACACCAGAGACTATATTACATCTCGTAAAAGGGGCATTATAGGTCCCCTTTAAACAAAAACTCACTTAATTTTTTTCCCAGAAAACAAGACATAATATCTTATGGCATTTTACTACTTTAGTAAATACATCTTGATTTAAGATTTTTTACATATTTGGACAGGAAACAAGACAAAAATACTAAGAAAGAAAAGCAGTGAAACTGCTTTCATTGTCACCTCCCCCAGTTTTGTGTTTTTTAAGCAAGGCTGTGCTCCTGAAGTTGGCTGTGAGGTTGAGCTGGGCAGATGTAAAAAATGTTTGTTGCCCTTCTTAGTTTTATTCTAGGAGTTGAGATACGATTATGCTCCCGGGCGGCCCAGTTTCTTCCATTCTATATAGGGGCTAAGTNTTTATTAAACATATTAATAAATGTTAATTTCCAACATATTTTGAGTTCATTTTAAGAAAGAAATACAGTAATTTTTTAACAATATTTGGGTTAAATAAAACTACCCAGCAGGTTGGGCAAACATTTAACCCAGCCGCTGGGTTAAAACAACCCAATCGCTGGGTTTGTCCATTTTCAACCCAACTTGGGTTGTTTTTAACCCAGAATTTTTTAGAGTGTGTGCTCCTGAAGTTGGCTGTGAGGTTGAGCTGGGCAGATGTAAAAAATGTTTGTTGCCCTTCTTAGTTTTATTCTAGGAGATACGATTATGCTCCCGGGCGGCCCAGTTTCTCCCATTCTATATAGGGGCTAAGTCTCCAGGGGCTGCAGCCTTGCTACCAACTAATTTTCATCTTTAATAGGAAATTGATGGCTAAAGCAGCAAATTAATGAATGAAACAAATGAAACGTTATTTTATGCAGGGTCCCTCTACATTTTGGAAAGATGATTTTTAAAGTACATTTCCATAAAAACTTCAACCTTGTATTGGAGAAAACGTCTACAAGTGCTAATAAAGTGTACCTAATGAATGAGCTAAATGCTGAATTATTATGCTGGGGTGGAAGATTTCAGTCAAAATGGCTTCTGTTCTCGCTGTTATCACTGTTATCATTAATATTCAAGAATTAACTATAAATAGTACAATAAATATTTAATTTTGTTTAATTATGGTATTTAAGGGAAGACACTACAGGCAAAAACACTGTTTTTTCAGGCACCTGTCAATTTTGAGATTTTGCATTTCATAAAGTGTTTTTTCAGACTGGTGGAAAGAAAACATCCAAAATACACTTTTAAGTGTATATGTTATAGCACTTTATCTATTTGCATCTATAGATTTCAACTACAGTAAATATCTTTAAAGGCCATTTTCTCAAAATGAGTTTTTTCTCCTGCTCCGAGTCACAAATCTCCACTTCAGCAGAACGTACATACACCAAACTTTACATTTTTATTCCTATCTATATTCCGAAGGTTTTTACAGAGGGATTTGTTGATATATAATTTGCTTGATTTTATGCAACATTTTATTCCTAAAAAAAAAATTGTGAAAATATTTTTTTTTTCTGGCTGTTGATAGTATTTTCTGGTTTATGGAGTGATAAAAAGAGATATCCAAAATTCCCTCTGTAAAAACCTTTCAATTTAACATGTTCAAAAAATTAAACGAGAACTGTGAACTTGACGTCATCCAATATTCCGATTTTTGTTCTAGAAATTTATGCAAATTAGCGCATATTTAATTAGACAACGCCTCATTTGCATATTTAAACATTACATTTTAGAAAACTTGTAATACAACATTTTTTTGCACTTTTTTATTGTAATCAGTCACCTGGGGTAGTACACTCTAAAAAATGCTGGGTTAAAAACAACCCAAGTTGGGTTGAAAATGGACAAACCCAGCGATTGGGTTGTTTTGACCCAGCAGTTGGGTTAAATGTTTGCCCAACCTGCTGGGTAGTTTTATTTAACCCAACAATTGTTTACAAATTACTATATGTCTGGCTTAAAATGAACCCAAAATAGGTTGGAAATTAAAAATCAGATTCATAATTACTAGATGCAACAATAATAATCAAAAAGATGAGCATTTATTAATAAGCAATTTAATAAATGTTCATTGTTTAAATATTATTCAAAAAAAGTATTAATAAATGTTTGTTTATTAAACATATTAATAAATGTTAATTTCCAACATATTTTGGGTTCATTTTAAGCAAGAAATACAGTAATTTTTAAACAATATTTGGGTTAAATAAAACTACCCAGCAGGTTGGGCAAACATTTAACCCAGCCGCTGGTTTAAAACAACCCAATCGCTGGGTTTGTCCATTTTCAACCCAACTTGGGTTGTTTTTAACCCAGCATTTTTTAGAGTGTAAGTATGGCAATATCTATTAGTTAATTTTTTTTTACCCTATTCACCTGGGGTGTCTTGCCTTAAAAATAAATGATTACAGTCTGTGTTATGTGAGGGTGGATATGTTTATGTAATGCTTGACAAATTTTTCCAAGCATGAAAACACAACAGTTTTGAATCAACTCTTCTGAAAACTTAAAAGATGTTAATCACAGTTAAAGTGCCCGGATTAAAACAGTAAACCTATCCAATATACTAGTCACTCGTGTTTTATCAAACATCACATCACCAACTATTAAGGGCTGAGTAGAGATTCGATGCTTGAATATCAAGAGAATTGCACCTGTGTGGCGCATGCGCAGTAGAGCATCCTCCTCATTCATTGCTGTCTGAGTCTAGGGGAGCGACCCGAGAGCCGCAGTGATGCCAGCAACCCTCTAGGATGCTCCACACGCGGATGCTTTTATTACCGTCTGTTTCAGCCACAGGCCTTTGAGCAGATCCGGATAAATCCGAGACGAAGGTGTTATTCCACAGCACGGAATAACAGGATCGCGCGACCTTGCGCTGAATGTCATTAGAAAGGGGTTTTAATCTCGCTACGGTAAGAACGGAAATCATCATTACCGCATGCGCTCACGACGCTAAATGTGAGTCTGATGAGATATTTGGGGGTATAAGAGCGAATAAACTAACTAACATATCCCTGTGGCGTTTGCCGCATCGCAACGTTTGCTCGACTGATCCCTGATGCTGGATCGCATCTCTTGATGTTTACCTGTTTAGATGAACTGATTAAAGGTTCTTCTAATGATGAACTGATTTGGGAGAGGCTGTGATGGCGTTTGATATGCGAAAAGAGCAACCTTCATATACTGTAGGCCTATACAGTGAATCTCTTCATGAATAATGTGTCATTATTACCTTTGTAATTCAGATCGTGTCGAGTAGATCTTTGCTGACACGTGCTGTTCTTTGTGCTGAATTACACCCCACCTCCCCATCACAATAAAGCCCTTTCCCATCCCACCATCACTGGAACAAACAACACACCATCATTGATTGTATTAAAGCATGGCCACATGGTGTTTTTTTACCACTGCACCAACATATCTTTCTTCTGTGTTCTCAGACCATTCAGATTTGAGTCTCGGCGATGGATATTTTAAAGCATATAATCAACGACACTGTGGAGTTCTACAAATGGAGTCTCACTATTGCAGGTAACTGGTCTTGACTTCGCTGCCCTGACTGTGATACGTGATATCATGGCAGAGCTCCCATCAAATAAAGCCGGGAGCAGAGGCGTCTGATTAGATTTTGACCCTTGAGACATGCTCAGCGGCTGCAGGTTTCACTTTGAGCAAGAGCAGAGTTCAACGAATATGAATGTTTGAAATTATAGGATACAATGCTGGAAATTATCGATTGGACTAGAAGTGGAATAGATAAAGCACCTGTCAGAAGAATTGAAACATAATTTGTTAATGTTTTTGAAAGAAGAAAAGCGGTACGTAAAACGGTAATATTGTGAAATATTACTACAATTTAAAATAATTGTTTTCTATTTAAAAATGTAATTTATTCCTGTGAATTTTTCAGCATCGTTACTCCAGTCTTCAGTGTCACATGATCCTTCAGAAATCATTCCAATGTGCTGATTTGATGCTTAAGAAACACTTCTGATTATTATATATTAATATTAAAAACATTGTTTTTGCTGCTTCATATTTTTGTGGAAACATAGACACCATTTATACATTTGTGGTAAGATTAAAAAAGAGAGAAATTAAAATTATTTATTTATCAAGGATGCTTTAAATTGATCAAAAGTGACCGTGAAGACTTCCCGTTTAGTAATTTCTATTTAATAAATGCTTTTATAAATTTAAATAAATGCTGTCCAACTTTCTATTCATCAAAGAATCCTGAAAAAAAGTATTGTTTCCATAAAAATATGAAGCAGCACAACTGTTTTCAACTCTTTTGAGCAGCGAATCAGCATATTAGAATGATTTCTGAAGGATCGTGTGACACTGAAGACTGGAGTATATATTCATATACAGTACAGACCAAAAGTTTGGAACCACTAAGATTTTTAATGTTTTTAAAAGAAGTTTCGTCTGCTCACCAAGGCTACATTTATTTAACTAAAAATACAGTAAAAACAGTAATATTGAGAAATATTATTACAATTTAAAATAACTGTTTTCTATTTGAATATATTTGACAAAGTAATTTATTCCTGTGATGCAAAGCTGAATTTTCAGCATCATTACTCCAGTCTTCAGTGTCACATGATCCTTCAGAAATCATTCTAATATGCTGATCTGCTGCTCAAGAAACATTTAATGTGTACAATTGTACAAAATATTTGTGTACAATATTTTTTTTCAGGATTATTTGATGAATAGAAAGTTCAAAAGAACAGTGTTTATCTGAAATCTAATCTTTTGTAACATTATAAATGTCTTTACTGCCACTTTTGATTGATTTAATGCATCCTTGCTGAATAAAAGTATTCATTTCTTTAATTTCTTTTCAAAAAAATAAAAATAAAAATTCTTACTGACCCCAAACTTTTGAACGGTAGTGTATAATGCTACAGAAGCTTTGTATTTCAGATAAATGCTGTTCTTTTGAACTTTCTATTCATCAAGGAATCCTGAAAAAAAAAGTACACAACTGTTTTCAACATTGAAAATAATCATAAATGTTTATTGAGCAGCAAATCAGCATATTAGAATGATTTCTGAAGGATCATGTGACACTGAAGACTGGAGTAACGATGCTGAAAATTCAGCTTTGCATCACAGGAATAAATTACTTTGTCAAATATATTTAAATAGTACACAGTTATTTTAAATTGTAATAATATTTCACAATATTACTGTTTTTTAATGTATTTTTAATGAAATAAATGTAGCCTTGGTGAGCAGACGAAACTTCTTTTAAAAACATTAAAAATCTTAGTGGTTCCAAATTTTTGGACTGTACTGTATATTAAAATAGAAAACAGTTTTTTAAAATTGTAATAATATTTCACAATATTTCTGTTTTTACTGTATTTTTGATTAAATAAATGCAGGTTTGGTCAAGTCATCTTCATTTATATAGCGCTTTTCACAAAGCAGCTTCATAGTGATAATAGGAAAATTAATGGACATTAATTAATTAATGCTTGGTGAGCAGAAGAGACTTCTTTCTTTTTTTTTTTTTTTGAAAAATATTTGACATACTGTGTCCTAGACACAGTTTCCATGCGATTACACCGCAAAAGTTGCATTTCCCCATTTTTAAAATGTCATAAATGTATTTACACAAAATCAAAACACATTTTATCACACTCCTGAATGCTTCATTTTGGACAAGTTTCTTCATTTCTTTAGTTATTTAACTAACAAAAAGAAAATCCATCACAGCTCTGTAGATTTCACTGAGAATTTGACTTTATTTTACCAGCAGTTTTTTTTAAGCCGGATTCAGACTGTACGATTTTGGCCGTCTGAAACGAATTTTGTGAATCCTAAAAGATTCCTCGGATCCTTTCCCAAATTTTGAAGTCTTTGATCATTAGTTTGACATGTTCACTGACAGACGATTATTCAAAAACCAACAGGAGCACTGAACCTGATGACGCAGTTAGTGAGACAGCAACAAAACACCACTTTGCTCCACACACACCGTCTTCGTTTTTTTTCTAGTTTTCTTTTCAGGAGAAGCCATGATCAAAATTAACACTAGAGACTGTTTTTGTGTGCTAGCCACCATTTCTATCCGCATGTAAATGCAGTTCACAGTCACCGAACGTGTCATGGATTGATGATGTAAAACTCCAGACGAGTCGTCTTGTTTGCATCCGTTTTTAACATGTCTTCACTGCTGTACATGAATGACAGCTGAGATCCCACAGCGGGATCATGTTCGTACAGTCTGACAAGAAACAGTCTGATTGAACAAACTGATCGAATAATTGTGAATGTAAACGCACCTCCATAACCTACACGGGAAAGGGAAACATTTTTGTATTCGCCAGTCGGGGTTTTTATCGTTAACTAAAACTATTAAAGCTGAAATAAAATAATATATAAATATTAGTTGAAAATGAAATTGATTAAATGAAATTAAATGAAAATGAGAAATGTTACCTTGGCAATAAACTGAAATAAGTTTATGTTGAAGCTCTAAAATTATTAACTGGAAATAAATAAAAAATGAAATTGATTAAATTAAATGAAATGAAAATGAGAAATGTTACCTTGGCAATAAACTGAAATAAGTTTATGTTGAAGCACTAAAATTATTAACTGGAAATAAATAAAAACTAAAACTGAAATAAAAATAAATTAAACTTAAATAGCAATATAAAAAAAAAAAACAAGAACATAAAACTAATAAAATGACAAAAGCACATAATGACATAAAAAAAAAACTAAAATTTACATGAAAGCTTTTATTTTTATATTTTTAGTTAATTCAAAATATGAATAAAACTATAATAAAACTAAAATAACACCATTACCATATAAAAGTTATGCATTTTATCCTTTTGAAAAATGATCACAGATATTATAAGATAAATTGAACAAGTATCACATTGATTTACTTTTATTTTGCCAGGAAACAGGACAATCTGATACCAGTGCAATTAATGGACATTTGTAGATTACAGATAAAGCCCAGTAATGGGATTTGATGTGTGTTTGTAGACAAGCGTGTGGAGAAATGGCCTTTGATGGACTCTCCGCTGCCCACGCTGGCTATCAGCTCCTCATACCTGCTGTTCCTCTGGCTGGGGCCGAAGCTCATGCAGGGCCGAGAGCCCTTCCAGCTGAGGAAGACCCTCATCGTCTACAACTTCAGCATGGTCATCCTCAACTTTTTCATTTTCAAAGAGGTGAGTTGACCAGAACTGTCTGCTTCTCAGAAAACTAGTTCACTAGTGTTTGTTTCTATTTCATTGTTTTGTTTTGTGTTTTTTTTTAGCATAGTTTTTATGGTTCATTTCATTTATAATTTTTATTTAGTTTCAATAGCCTATATGTTTCAGTTTAAAGGGTTAGTTCACCCAAAAATGAAAATTCTGTCATTTATTACTCACCTTCACGTCGTTCCACACCCGTAAGACCTTCGTTCATCTTCAGAACACAAATTAAGATATTTTTGATGAAACCCGAGAGTTTTTTTTTTAATCTCCCATAGAAAGCAACGCAATTACCGTCATTCGAGGTCCAGAAAAGCTACTAAAGACATATTTGAAACAGTTCATGTGACTACAGTGGTTCAACCTTAATGTTATGAAGCGACGAGAATACTTTTTGTGCGCAAAAACAAAACAAAAATAACGACTTTATTCAACAATATATTCTTTTTACTGTCAGTCTCGTATGCAGTTGATGCAGTGCAGCGCCTCCAGGTTCTACATCGGAACGCCAGCTCAGTATTGGCCAACGCTGTTCACGTGATCAGCACGACGCATACGTGTGATGCTGACGCAGGAGCCGGCCAATAATGAGCTGGCGTTCTGACGTACAGCCTGGAAGTGCTGGACGTAAACAGCGTAGCAGAAAGACATGGGAGAGAAGAGATTGTTAAATAACTTTAAGGTTGAACCACCACGTGGACTATTTTAACGATACCTTTCTGGACCTTGAATGACGGTAATTATGTTGCTTTCTATGGAAGTTTTTTTTAAAAACTCTCGGATTTCATCAAAAATAACTTAATTTTCGTTCTGAAGATGAACGAAGGTCTTACAGGTGTGGAACGACATGAGGGTGAGTGATAAATGACAGAAATTTCATTTTTGGGTGAACTAAGCCTTTAAATCTGCCTATGATGAAAACACACCATAGTTTATTAGTAACTTCACAGTCATCAATGCCAAACAACTGCAGTCTGTTAATGTGTTATGAATGTACCATTACTGCTATGTTTAGCAGTAAATTGTAACTGCTATTTCTCTGTAATGTGTATGTTCAGTTTTGGTTTTGGTTTTTGGTTTGTGTTCTGCTCCTGAGTTCCTAGTTAGTTTCCCTGGCTGTTAATTAGTTCCCACACACCTGTTCTGTTTTACCTTGATTACTCCCTGTGTATTTATACCCTGAGTTTCCTCTGTTCAGTTGTTCGGTATCATTTGTGTTTGTTGAAGTGATGTTTTTTTTCTCCTGCGCTTCTTTGTCCATATCTCCAGTATTTTCCTGTCCGTGCGCGTTGCTTACCACAGCAGCCGTAACACTCTCTTGGGTGTTTATGATTCAGCAACATCAGCTTCATTTGGACAGAATACACTGAAGTCAGGCTGGAGAAATGAATTAAATCAGCCAACATTGATTGAAATGTGAACATTATTGTCATTTGCTGATGAGATTCTATTTAAAGGATTAGTCCACTTTTAAATACACCTTTCCTGATAAATTTACTCACCCCCATGTCATCCAGGATGTTCATGTCTTTCTTTCGTCAGCCGAAAAGAAATGAAGGTTTTTGAGGAAAACATTCCAGGATTTTTCTCCTTATAGTGCATTTCAATGGCTACCAACAGATTGAAGGTCCAAACTGCAGTTTCAGTGCAGCTTCAAGAGCTTTAAACGATACCAGATGAGAAATAAGGGTCTTATCTAGCGAATCCATCGGTCATTTTCGGAAAAAATACAACCGTTTATGATTTATAAACAAAATATCGCCTTGAACGTACTTTCCGCATTCTTCATAACGCTTACGCTGAATGTCCTACGCCTTCCCTATTCTACATACGGAACTAACGCGGCGCCAGTTTCGTTTTTTTCCGTAAGTAGAATAGGGAAGGTGTAGGACATTCAGCGTAAGCGTTATGAAGAATGCGGAAGCGGAAAGTACTTTCAAGGCGATATTTTGTTTATAAATCATAAACGGTTGTATTTTTTTTGAAGATTTCCGATCGATTCGCTAGATAAGACCCTTATTTCTCATCTGGTATCGTTTAAAGCCCTTGAAGCTGCACTGAAACTGCAATTTGGACCTTCAATCTGTTGGTAGCCATTGAAATGCACTATATGGAGAAAAATCCTGGAATGTTTTCCTCAAAAACCTTCATTTACGAAAGAAAGACATGAACATCTTGGATGACATGGGGGTGAGTAAATTTATCAGGAAAAGTGTATTTAAAAGTGATAAGGGTCTTATCTAGAGAAACGATCCGTCATTTTCGGAAAAAAATACAAATGTACATGTTTAATAAACACAAAATATCGCCTTGAACGTACTTCTGCTTTCCGCATTCTTCAAAAAACCGGCGCTGCGTTCGTTCCGTAAGTATAATAGGAAAGGCGCAGGCGGAAGTACGTTCAAGATGATCATTTGTGTTTATAAAGCATATACAGTTGTATTTTTTTAGAAAATGAGTGATGGTTTCGCTAGATAAGACCCTCATTCCTCGTCTGGTATCATTTAAAGCCCTTTGAAGCTGCACTGAAACTGTAATTTTAACCTTCAACCGTTTGGTGCCCATTGAAGTCCACTATAAGGAGAATAATCCTGGAATGTTTTCATCAAAAACCTTAATTTCTTTTCGACTGATGAAAGAAAGACATGAACATCTTGGATGACATGGGGGTTAATAAATTATCAGGAAAAGTTTATTTAAAAGTGAACTAATCCTTTAACAGTCGGTCTCACACCCCCGCCATGTTTGTAGTTTTTTTTAAACAATTTTTATTCATGTTTGTAGTTCTAATCGAATCCTAGTCCAGTGCGCAATGGATTGTAGTGCTGCCATGTTATCTTTACATAAAATGTACACAGTTTGTAATAAGACAATCACCTTAATGAATTGTTCAGTATAAACGTGCAGTTATGAATTACAGTGAGAAGGTTCTAAATAGAAATGACGACATATATGTTTGTTCGACTGTATTATTTTGATAATGAACAAGCTGCGATGTCACGTTTGCAGCGCTTTGTTGTGTGTGCGTGAGGCGCCGGCGCGATCAAACCGCAGTCTTTGCAAGGGACTTGCCTCATCGGTTCGTGGCCAGGTCAGATTACGTCAGAGTTTGTTGGAAAAACATACCACACTGCTCAGACATTCCCCGACCCAACAAATGCCGATTAAACATGTTGAGTCGGGTGAAAACAAACTCACAGGGGTATCACACTAGCTGCGTCTCATTTCGGAGGCTGCGTCCTGATCCAACAAACTCCAGCAGACGCGTTTGTTGGCGTTTATCTGTGCGGTGTGAACTTTAGCCGCATTCGTGTGGAACTTGCTAACTAGCACATTATTAGGAAAGGTGATTTGCAAAGATTCATAAAAAAAACTTTAACATTACTCACGTCTTCTGGAGGTACTAATCCATCCTTCAGGAACTTTTTAGCAAAACATAAACTTTTTAGCGCAGACATAAACACATATAGGTAGATCCGGGGCCACATTCCCTTCAAAAACAAAATGAATCCACTGCGTCTTCAGCGGCTCAGATGTCGAGAGTAAAGGACTGAAAGTATAAGTTCATTCTTATATCCAATAACAAAACGCCTCAGTCGCTTAGGAGACATTCTTGTCTACACCTGCGCAGCGTCGAAACAATGGCGGACTGTTTACAGCTCACTCAGGGCGGGTCTATGCTAAAACAGCAGTGTCCGTCAAGAGTAGTGGGAGGGGCCTGTGCAAAATGATGTCATTTTTTCAAGATTCTGTGAACGGCTTGATCTGACAAAGTGCTTATGATTTGTGGGGATTTAAAAAAAAGCACTGGGTGGATTTTTATCATTACAGGGTGGTTGTGTACACACACTGCCAACACACATTTATGTCCAAACACCATGTAAAAGTGGATTTTGCATCCGATGTCCCCTTTGAAATAATTATTATATTCAGAGTGTACTGCACTTCGGATTTTAAGGCTATGTTCACACTGTCAGTCCAACTCTGATTATTTGTGTATCTGATTAGAATCTGATCTAAAATGATTGACATCCACATTGTGTATCGCAACTTTTTAGGTCTCATTTGTGATCTGATTTTCCGGAATATCTGCATTGGTTTCTATGGCAATGACGTTGCGTTGGTAGGTATATGCCAAAAACAACAATAACAACCGCAGCATGGAGGGGTTTGCAATACAGATGTTGTCTTATTTACAACCTGACAATGAAGCCGCCGCCCTGGACTACTGCATCTTCTGAGGCTGCAGCAGAAACATAGGAGGCTGATATGAGCGGCTTAATTCTGTGCTGTTGTCTCCGCCGGTCTCAAAACATGTCATCGTTATATTGTCATTTTCTGCACGTCCAGCACTTTGCAACAGCGCAACCTTGTCTGACGTTTGTTTTATGTTGCATGAGAAAGTCACATGAACCATGCGAATTCCGATCAGAGCAGTCAGACTGAAATGGATTTCAAACCACATATGAATGTACAGTACAGTCCAAAAGTTTGGAACCACTAAGATTTTTAATGTTTTTAAAAGAAGTTTCGTCTGCTCACCAAGGCTACATTTATTTAATTAAAAATACAGTAAAAAACAGTAATATTGTGAAATATTATTACAATTTAAAATAACTGTGTACTATTTAAATATATTTGACAAAGTAATTTATTCCTGTGATGCAAAGCTGAATTTTCAGCATCGTTACTCCAGTCTTCAGTGTCACATGATCCTTCAGAAATCATTCTAATATGCTGATTTGCTGCTCAATAAACATTTATGATTATTTTCAATGTTGAAAACAGTTGTGTACTTTTTTTTTCAGGATTCCTTGATGAATAGAAAGTTCAAAAGAACAGCATTTATCTGAAATACAAAGCTTCTGTAGCATTATACACTACCGTTCAAAAGTTTGGGGTCAGTAAGAATTTTTATTTTTATTTTTTTGAAAAGAAATTAAAGAAATGAATACTTTTATTCAGCAAGGATGCATTAAATCAATCAAAAGTGGCAGTAAAGACATTTATAATGTTACAAAAGATTAGATTTCAGATAAACACTGTTCTTTTGAACTTTCTATTCATCAAATAATCCTGAAAAAAAATATTGTACACAAATATTTTGTACAATTGTACACATTAAATGTTTCTTGAGCAGCAGATCAGCATATTAGAATGATTTCTGAAGGATCATGTGACACTGAAGACTGGAGTAATGATGCTGAAAATTCAGCTTTGCATCACAGGAATAAATTACTTTGTCAAATATATTCAAATAGAAAACAGTTATTTTAAATTGTAATAATATTTCACAATATTACTGTTTTTTACTGTATTTTTAATTAAATAAATGTAGCCTTGGTGAGCAGACGAAACTTCTTTTAAAAACATTAAAAATCTTAGTGGTTCCAAACTTTTGGACTGTACTGTAGCTTGAAACGGATTTGTTAAAATGTGATTTTTGGCTGCTTACATGTGCTAAATCTGATCGGATTTCAATGGGATATGCACAAAAATTTGGATTTGGACTGACAGTCTGAATGTAGCCTACATTTTGGGACACACTAATTCTAATTTTGAAAACTATTTATGATGGATAGTATGTAATGTGGGATGCAGCGTTAGTTTTTCATTCGGTAATCAATTTCATTAGTGAGACTAACTTTGCAAGATGTAGGTCTTAGTTTGCTCTCTCTTATGCATGAGGTGAAGAAACGAATGATTGGGAATTGTCTTTACACCAATCGCAGCTCAGATGAAACATTTTTTACATCACATTCAGTGCCGTTCCCTCAATGAAAGAGTCCAGATGTCAATTTTTACCCGTTCTATTCCAGCTCTTCCTTGCAGCACGGGCGGCCAACTACAGCTACATCTGCCAGCCCGTCGACTACTCAGATGATCCTAATGAAGTGAGGGTGAGTGTGCTTCCCAGATAGGATCACAATGTCACCCGTTCTGAGAACTGAAACTGGACACGTAATTCTGCTCTCCAGTTACTGGACTAAAGCATGTTACCAGAGCGGGATAACCGGGGTGTTCGGTTTCACTCTGTGACTTCAGATCATCACATTCACAAACACCATCTGACTTTCTCAAATACTAGTGTATTTGTTTCAGCTAGGCTGCGCACCATTTTAAATGCAAGTGTAGTTTTTAATAATGCATTTTTCAGTATGAATTAACCATCATGTTATCATGAACACAACATATTGAGTATTTCCAGAAAGATTAAATAATATTAATACATTTAAGTTGTATTTTACAATCAATGATTGATGGCTGTGTTGATACTTTTAAAGTTTAGAGAAATATATAAATATCAAGGCTCATAACTGTGTGAGGAGGACATGGATAAGAGCCATATGTACTGAAAAAAGTGAAACTACCAAAAATAATTATACTGACCTGCGTTAAGTAACATTTTGGCTTGTGTCTAAAGAAAATGTATTGATTAATTATGGTACACTGAATAAATGGAAAAACACAGATTCAATTTACTCATATTATTTGTGATCTACGGAACAAAATTGTGTTTCTCTTCTAAACGTTTTTGCTTTCAATGAATGTAATTCTGTAAACTGTGCAGTCTACTCGTCACAACTGGTAAAACAAGAAGAAGAGCAAGGGATCTATTAGCAGTCATAAAACTTTAATAATCACAAAAACAAAGGACCCGCTACTGCTGTAACTAGGGTTGCAAAATTCTAGGAATTTTCAAGGCTGGAAACTTTCCATGGGAATTAATGGGAATAAACAGGGAATTGCAGGTTAGCCTATAACAGGGAACATAAATGTAGTTGAAAAAACTTGCAGCATAATCTGGTTAAAACAACCAGATTTTATGCAATTTCAGTTTTTTAATTTTTATCCTTCAGAAATCATTCTAATATGATGATTTGATAATGTTGGAAACAGTTGTGCTGCTTAATATTTTTATAAACTGTGAATCCTTTTTTCAGGATTCTTTGATTAATAAAAAGTTAAAGAACAGCATTTATTTAAAATAGAAATCTTTTGTACCAATATACACTACCGTTCAAAATTTTGGGGTCAGTATTTATTTTATTTTTTTTAAAGAAATTAATGCTTTTATTCAGCAAGGCTATGTGAAATTGATAAAAAGAAAAAAAAAGTGACATTAAAGACTAGAAAAGATTTCTATTTTAAATAAATGCTGCTCTTTTTCATTTTTTATTCATCAA
Organism: Anabarilius grahami; assembly: GCA_003731715.1. Lineage (NCBI taxonomy): Eukaryota > Metazoa > Chordata > Actinopteri > Cypriniformes > Xenocyprididae > Anabarilius > Anabarilius grahami. The sequence continues at coordinate 572,165 of RJVU01053528.1, read as the reverse complement.
AGAATCCTGAAAAAAGAATCACAGGTTCCAAAAAAATATTAAGCAGCACAACTGAAATTTCTAACATTGATAATTGAGTATCAAATCAGCATATTAGAATGATTTCTGACGGATCATGTGACACTGAAATAAATAACACACGCATAACAATTGCTGCAATAAAATATATTTTTTTTTACATATTTGCTAGACTAGAATGAATTGGATGCAAAAAATAAATAACTGTTATTTCATGGTATTATGACCAAACTTAATGTTTATATTTGTTTGTATATGATAGATTTTATATAGATTTATATAAAATTTATATAGAAATGTATATAAATTTCCCAAAATGTCTAATTAATTCCCATAAATTTGCATAAATTTGCGTAAATTCCTGTTAAGTTTCCAAAATGGAATATTTCCAAAATTCCCTGCGTTAAGTTCCCTTGGAAATTTTCCGTAAACTTTCTGGAAATTTACCGGAAACTTTCCGCCCCTTTGCAACCCTATTTGTGACACAAGACAACTCCGAACCAAGAGTGAACCAAACTGAAGGTTTCAATACATGAGATAATAAGAACTGAACAAGAAACAGGTGGCAAACATTATCAGTAACCATGGGAACAAATGAGAACATAATTAGAAACCATGACAACGAAGTAAAACTGGAACTAAACGGAACAGGAAACTAGGAAAAATTGAATGAAATAACTAAGAGTCTCTAAACACAAAGAACCAAAACCATGACACTACTAGAATTAATTAATTAATTTAGAATTTTAATATCAAAATTTAAAGGCTTAACTCACCCAAATTCTGTCCTTAATTACACACCCTTGTGTCGTTTGAAACCCGTAAGACTTTCGTTCATCTTCAGAACACAAATGAAGATCTTTTTGATGAAATCTGAGAGCTTTCTGTCCCTCCATAGACAACCTACGCAACTACCACTTTAAAGTGACTCCAGTGGTTAAATGTCAGTATTATGAAGCAAAGCGAGTGCTTTGTTTGTGCAAAAAAACGTAATTTACCACTTTATATACAATTTATTAATGTCCAGCGCGTTCACGAGAGCACCATGACACACGCGTGTTGTGTCGATGCGAGAGCAGACGTTGTTGCGTGAACGCGTGTTGGAGATTAATATAGTGGTAAATTATGTTTTTTTGCACAAACAAAGCACTCTGAGTCACATGGAGTACTTTAATGATGTCTTTACTACCTTTCTGGGGCTTGAAAGTGGTAGTTGCGTAGGCTGTCAATGGAGGGACAGAAAGCTCTCAGATTTCATTAAAAATAACTTTGTGTTCTGAAAATGAATGAAAGACTTACGGGTTTCAAATGACATAAGGGTGAGTAAATGATAACAGAATTTTTATTTTTAAGTGAACTTTAAGCTTTGAAGCAAACCATAAATATAATTTAAGAAAAACTAAGTATTTTTGGTCCAAAGTACCATTTTTTTTTTTCAGTGTTTTTTACAAAGTTACTTTAATACTCTATAAATAATACTTGAGTAAAGATACTGCAGTTCCTCACGTCTTCTCTTGTGATGGCAGGTGGCCGCAGCCTTGTGGTGGTATTTTATTTCTAAAGGTGTGGAGTACCTCGACACTGTGTTTTTCATCTTGCGTAAGAAGTTCAACCATATCAGCTTCCTGCATGTCTATCACCACTGCACCATGTTCACTCTGTGGTGGATTGGCATCAAATGGGTCGCCGGTGGACAGTGTAAGTATTAAATACACAAGCCCCACACACAGGAATAGAAAAAACCCTCAAGTCGTTACAAAAACATATTGAACATTTTTCAGTAGAACACAAATGAGAAATACAGACCATGTGTGTCAAGCTCCGAAAAGAACAACACCATAGAAGATGTTCATACTGTTTGATTCATGACATGCGCTATATTACAAGTGTTCTCATACAACAAATCTATCAGATTGAATTTGAAGATGTACTGATAATCTTCCACTCATATGAAATGGACTGAATGTGCATTTATCTCTTCTGCAGCGTTCTTCGGGGCTCATATGAACGCAGCCATCCATGTCTTGATGTACTTATATTATGGGCTGGCCGCATTTGGTCCGAAAATACAGAAATATCTGTGGTGGAAGAAATATCTGACAATCATCCAAATGGTAAATGGTCACGTTTTACACGCATGTGTGAAAAAAACAATGGCACGTTTGAGAATGATGTGGAATACGAGGTTAATTCTTCAGTTAGGGAAACTTTAGAAAAAGATTCTAGTTAGGACAGATTATTATATTATTTTATATAGGTTCTCTTCAATTACTTTATCCAAATTTTTTATTGTCAAATTTCCAGAATTTCTCTTTTTCTCTTTACTCGATTATTCTTTTCTTAAGTATAATTTTAGAGTATCATAACTTCCCCTTTGTAATATATTTATTAAGTGTTAAAATTAAAATGTTTTTTTCCTTGCACTTTTTTCCCTAGAAATCAAAAAATACATATTTTCCATTTATTTGATATTTGTAGTATGCACACAATTTATTAAAAGAAAATATATTCTGCTGTCTTCAATGCTGCTGTCATTACCATCACAGTATAAAGCATTTTATACAACAATTCAGTTTTTCCAAAAGCATTTAAGCAGAGCAACTGTTTAAACATCAGAAATGCCATTTATTTTAACCTTAGTAGCTTTATAACGTGTGACTAATCAGTCGTTCCAGGACGTGATAAATGTTTTAATAGATGAAACAAACACTGCTGTTCAAAAGTTTGGGTCAGTGTTTGTAACTATGAGTAATTAAAGACATTTTTATATGATTTAAGTCAAAGTTGCTGAAAAATCACAAATTCAATCGCATGTAATATGATTTAAAGGATTAGTCCACTTTTAAATAAACTTTTCCTGATAAATTTACTCACCCCCATGTCATCCAAGATGTCCATGTCTTTCTTTCTTCAGTCGAAAAGAAATTAAAGTTTTTGATGAAAACATTCCAGGATTTTTCTCCTTATAGTAGACTTCAATGGGCACCAAACGGTTGAAGGTCAAAATTTGTTTCACTGCAGCTTCAAATTGTTCAACACGATCCCAGATGAGAAATAAGGGTCTTATCTAGTGAAACCATCGCTCATTTTCTGAAAAAAAAAAAAAAAATTATATAAGTTTTAACCTTAAATGCTCATCTTTAACTAGCTCTCTTCTTCTTCTTTACTAGAATTCCGGCAGTGTAGACACTGCTAAGTGTATTACTGCCCTCCACAGGTCAAAGTTTATATACTAGCATATTGCATATAAAAATGAGCTCAAAACTTTGGCCTGTGGAGGGCAGTAATACACTTAGCAGTGTCTACACTGCTGGAATTCTAATAGAAAAGAAGAAGAGAGCTAGTTCAAGATGAGCATTTAAGGTTAAAACTTATTTAATTTTCAATTTTTTCAGAAAATGAGCGATGGTTTCACTAGATAAGACCCTTATTTCTCATCTGGGATCGTGTAGAACAATTTGAAGCTGCAGTGAAACTAATTTTGACCTTCAACTGTTTGGTGCCCATTCAAGTCTACTATATGGAAAAAAATCCTGGAATGTTTTCATCAAAAACTTTAATTTCTTTTCGACTGAAGAAAGAAAGACATGGACATCTTGGATGACATGGAGGTGAGTAAATTATCAGGAAAAGATTATTTAAAAGTGAACTAATCCTTTAATTGCTTATGACATTTGACCAATAGGTGGTGCTGTTACCAAATTAATATTTTGTTGTCAGTGTGACGAGACAATGACACATACAAAGTTTGGTGTCAATACTGCCTCAGAATCAGCTTGGCATCATGCCTTAAAATTTGTAGCTGCGTTATTCGAAAATGGTTTGGCCAATCAAAAAGCTATTAATATCTTTTTGCCGGCATGGTCGGAAGATGATCTGAGCCGAATTTGGTGAAAATCAGACCAATAGTCTAGGAAGAGTTTCAAAAAAGTAGGTTTCCAAAGAAGTTCAAAATGGCGGACAGCAAGTTCGACTGTATATGACTTAATGGTAATACTTTAGTATGGGGAACAATTCTCACTTTAACGATTTGTTTATTAGCTTGCATATTGGCTGTTTGTTAGTACTTATGAAGCACATATTAATGCTTTATTCTGCATGACCATATTTTACACTCCATAATCCTACCCAATACCAAAACTTAAACAATACAACTACCTTACTAACTATTCATAAGCAGTAAATTAGGAGCTTATTGAGGCAAAAGTCGTAGTTAATAGTGAATATGTGTTCCCCATACTAATGTTTTACCGACATAGTTGTTATCATTGTTCTCGGTATGTCTCAAGGAATCTATAAAGACCAGTTCCATTAAAATAGGCAAAAGTAATCTATTATTAATCTATAACTATAAAAAATCTATTAGCATTTTTTGAAATGTCATTATAAATTTTGAACAGAAAATGGCGCTGTTCCGATCCTTTTTGAGAACCTTTAGGGCTTGGTCCTGATGACAAATACCGAGTTTTGTAATGATATGCTAATGCATTCATAAAATACAGCATTTTACAACAAAATTAAAAATGGCCGATATGGGAAAATTGGGTATCATTCGACTCGTTATGCAGCACTGAATCAAAAGAGTCCAGTTTTAAAGGGCAAACCTTTCAGAAGTTAGACATTTTCATTACTTCTGACCAGTAGGTGGTGCTGTGCCGAAACGCTGCATGTAGCCTCTGGCCATACTTTTGTTGACACTTGCCAAGACTTGTTTCAATACACTAAAGCGTTGCGGTGATATAGCCTCACATCCATTTTAACGGGCTCTTCGTCAAATTCGTTCACTTGTTTTTCGAGAATGGTTGGGTTTATCAAAAAGCTCTTAACTTTTTGCCAGCATGGTCTGAAGATAATCCGAGCCAATTTTGTTGAAAATTGGACAAAAGTCTACGACAAGTTCAAAAAAAGTACTTTTTTTGGGGGGGAAATTCAAAATGGCAGAAAATAGCCCTTATGGTTACGTGTAAGTGCAAATTTGGACAGTTGGTGGCAGTAGAGGGATTGGGTTAGAGACTCCAAAATTGCTGTGGTTATTGTTGAGACTGTCCTCTATCTGTGTGCCAAATTTCATAATATCCTGCAAACGGTTCTATGGACTGCCAAAGACTCATTCGTGGAAGAAGAAAACTAACAGATAGAATAGATACCTTCGCACCTTCAGTGCTTGGCTCCAAAATACATTCACATTTAATATAGTTCTTTTAAATTATAATACTATTTCACAATATTACTGTTTTTACTGTATTTTTGATCAAACAAATGCACTTTGGTGAGCATAAGACACCAAACTTTTGAACAGTATAGAAAATTTTTCCACATTTTTCAGTATTCTAGTCAAAAGTGCCACTAATTGAAAATCAGCCGATGTATCTTTGCATCTTTTATCTTCTTCCCCAGATCCAGTTTCACGTCACCATTGGCCACACGGCTTTGTCGCTGTACTCTGACTGCCCGTTCCCGAAGTGGATGCACTGGTGTCTGATTGGATACGCCCTCACCTTCATCATCCTCTTCGGCAATTTCTATTACCAGACGTACCGTCGGCAGCCCCGCCGCGAGGCCGCGTCCAAACCCGGCAAAGCCCTTCACAACGGAGCCTCTAATGGAGCCCTGACGTCTAGTAATGGAAACGCTGCCAAGATGGACGAGAAGCCGGCAGTGGCTGAGAGCGGGAGGAGAAAGAGGAAGGGCAGAGCAAAGCGCGAATGAAACGGAGGAGAGGGAAGCAGACACGGCCAGACCTCCGTTCACGAGAGACCGCGCTGAAAGATTGATCAGCTCAGATCAATCCCAAATTGTTACGACCAAACCGTATGGCCACTTTCTGCTGCAGAGAGGGAGAAATATGAGCCTAGATGTAGAGAGACTGAACAATATGATATCTTTCCATATCGCCCTCCTTAAGTTTAGTACATTATTCTATGTATCTGCCTTTTTTACACCGCTGTTCTAATGCCAGAAAAGACCCGAGTCTCATCAGCGTACAATGATTAAGACTCGACGATATCAGATGGGTTTTTCATCATTTGTCGGAGTGGGGTCCAAAAGTTCTGCTATTTTGCAACACAAAATACTGTATTATCAGCACGATCTGATCTAGATCCTGACGTTGATGTTCTCCAGCATGATTTGAGATGATCCAAAGAGCTTCAATGGAAGAAGAAAATCGCTCATTTGATTAGTCACAGAAATAGTGCATATTTCTTCATTTTACAGACTTTTGGACCCCACTTTATATCATTTATTTGTAAAACATATTCATGTGTTTGCTTATTTGAAAGTTTTGTATTTTATGTAAGTTGTGTGTTGTTTAGCCATTGGCAGGATATATTCCCAACAGCACTGTTCTTTAAAACATAGATCATGTGGCACTGCTTATTTCATCTTCTTTCAAAATTAGGGATGCAACTTACCAAGGCCATCGACTGATAATATACAGTAGTGGGCAAAAGTGATGTCCGGCCTTGGAAAATTGACATCTTCACCCTTTATTCAAATATTGTAAAAAATGCGTTCAAGATTTTGTAAGCATATTGAGTAGTTGTGCTCTGAGTCAGTTGTTTTATTCGTGATTATAACGCAATGAATCATGCCAAATTGTGCGGACATAATTTTTGGCCAGCCAGGCTGGCATACAAAGAAATTATGAACATGCAAAAACAAGAGAACCAATGGAATATTAATAACTGAATATGTATGATTTTTCCTGTGAGCTTTTTGTTTTTCTATGCATTTTTTGGCATTGTAAAATAGCAACTGTAGCTGTAGTTGTAGCTGTTTTTTTGCCAAATAATTTTGTCAGATAAATGACTTAAAGTTTAGTGTTTTGTTCTTCCCTCATATATATATTTTTTAAATATATAAAATATTTTCCTCATATTTTGATGGTTCAGTTGGACTTGTAGGGTCATTAAAAACAAATATCCCTTCCGGACATCACTTTTAACCACTACTATATCATATATATATAAACATTTCTGTTGTCTGTTGTCTTAAAAACAGTGTTCACAATCAAATCTCTCATCTAGAAATGAAATCACACATTGTAACATCTAACATGGATGATAGGAAAGATAAATACAAGTTGCAATACAGTGCTTTTGTGGCCTGGCATAGAAAATAATCTACTGACTGAAAAGAATCAAATATCTGCTTCCATTATCAGCCGATTCAGACCAATACCGATCATTTAAAACCTGGTATTGGCACAGACTGATATCATGCATCCTTATGAGTACTTTTTGATATCACAGGGTTATCATCAAACATCTCACAATATAAGATAGCTTTTAGTTTTCATTGGGAAATAACATCACATAAGCTGAAAATGGGATTGGGAAATATGTTTGTAGCTGCAATATTGCATTGTGCGTAAATAAAGTCTTGAGCTCCCTGTCATTAGTTTTGAATAGTTCCTAAATTCCTAAAATATTTGTTTTGTCTTGAATTTTTTATAATGTTGTATATTCGGTGCAATTTTGTACATTGTGCTTTTGAAGACGCAATGATCATCAACTACTCATTTTCTTTTCAAATGACAGATATACATTGCTGTATATAATAATAAAATAAATGGCAATGCATAGTCATTGTTATGTGACGTTTCATTTCTCAAAAGCCTCTCTCTCACTCGTGAGCAGGAAATAAGTGGCTGGCATGACATTTCAAACAGCACCCTGCTGTGTAACACCTGGTAATTAGCATTTTACTAATTTTTTGTGTAAATGTTGTTATTATGACTACTTATTATTTAAGAGACTACATGGAACGTGTTATTTTAAGAAAAAATTGGACGCTTTATATTAAGTGTCTAACATTTAAATTAGGCTAATCATTTGATACAATGCACTTATTGTGCACATACATTTTTAAATTATATTTGTACTTGCATTATATTTAAAAGAAATACCTGCATGTAATTACAGCTGCAATTAATTTATTTAATTGCATCTATAATTATATGGTTGACTCTTCTCTTACACCTACAGGTGCTGGTCATATAATTAGAATATCATCAAAAAGTTGATTTATTTCACTAATTCCATTCAAAAAGTGAAACTTGTATATTATATTCATTCATTACACACAGACTGATATATTTCTTTGAATTTTGATGATTATAACTGACAACTAAGGAAAATCCCAAATTCAGTATCTCACAAAATTAGAATATTACTTAAGACCAATACAAAGAGGATTTTTAGAAATCTTGGCCAGCTGAAAAGTATGAACATGAAAAGTATGAGCATGTACAGCACTCAATACTTAGTTGGGGCTCCTTTTGCCTGAATTACTGCAGCAATGCGGCGTGGCATGGAGTCGATCAGTCTGTGGCACTGCTCAGGTGTTATGAGAGCCCAGGTTGCTCTGATAGTGGCCTTCAGCTCTTCTGCATTGTTGGGTCTGGCATATCGCATCTTCCTCTTCACAATACCCCATAGATTTTCTATGGGGTTAAGGTCAGGCGAGTTTGCTGGCCAATTAAGAACAGGGATACCATGGTCCTTAAACCAGGTACTGGTAGCTTTGGCACTGTGTGCAGGTGCCAAGTCCTGTTGGAAAATGAAATCTGCATCTCCATAAAGTTGGTCAGCAGCAGGAAGCATGAAGTGCTCTAAAACTTCCTGGTATACGGCTGCGTTGACCTTGGACCTCAGAAAACACAGTGGACCAACACCAGCAGATGACATGGCACCCCAAACCATCACTGACTGTGGAAACTTTACACTGGACCTCAAGCAACGTGGATTGTGTGCCTCTCCTCTCTTCCTCCAGACTCTGGGACCCTGATTTCCAAAGGAAATGCAAAATTTACTTTCATCAGAGAACATAACTTTGGACCACTCAGCAGCAGTCCAGTCCTTTTTGTCTTTAGCCGCTTCTGACGCTCTCTGTTGTTCAAGAGTGGCTTGACACAAGGAATGCGACAGCTGAAACCCATGTCTTGCATACGTCTGTGCGTAGTGGTTCTTGAAGCACTGACTCCAGCTGCAGTCCACTCTTTGTGAATCCCCCCACAGTTTTGAATGGGTTTTGTTTCACATTGCTTGTACACTTTTTTCTACCACATCTTTTCCTTCCCTTCGCCTCTCTATTAATGTGCTTGGACACAGAGCTCTGTGAACAGCCAGCCTCTTTTGCAATGACCTTTTGTGTCTTGCCCTCCTTGTGCAAGGTGTCAATGGTCGTCTTTTGGACAACTGTCAAGTCAGCAGTCTTCCCCATGATTGTGTAGCCTACAGAACTAGACTGAGAGACCATTTAAAGGCCTTTGCAGGTGTTTTGAGTTAACTAGCTGATTAGAGTGTGGCACCAGGTGTCTTCAATATTGAACCTTTTCACAATATTAAAATTTTCTGAGATACTGAATTTGGGATTTTCCTTAGTTGTCAGTTATAATCATCAAAATTAAAAGAAATAAACATTTGAAATATATCAGTCTGTGTGTAATGAATGAATATAATATACAAGTTTCACTTTTTGAATGGAATTAGTGAAATAAATCAACTTTTTGATGATATTCTAATTATATGACCAGCATCTGTATACCAGTGGCATGCAGTGGTGTTCTGAAATGAGGAGGCACATTTTTTATTTATTTATGAATCAATGTAAATTCATGTGCATTACTCTTAACGTTGACACATCTTCCTTTTTAAATGAACATTACAGTACATCAAAAAAGAAAAAAAAACCAAATGTCCCTGACCTATACCCATATCATCAAACCTGTCCCTAACCTTAGCTCTACCCGTATTCCACCTCAAAAATGTTTTTTATTATTAATGAAGTAAGTGTAGTAACCTAAAGTGGGACCAAATAATTTGTCACTATTTAAAGAACTATTTAAAGTTGGTATTAAATGGAAGTTGCGATCATCTTTTCTTCCCTATTGTGACATAATCTGAGTGAAATGGCTTCTCGAAAAAGAGCAAATGTAGGGCGGGACTTGATTTTGTCCATGAGGAATTGATTGGATGGTTGTGGTTTGCTATTGGTGGATCTCATGTGAGTGACAGGTTGCCCCGCCCTCGCGCCAGTAAACACATCATTAGAGAAGAGATGTTGCTGAAAGAGGGAAGATATTTTGATTGCCTATTATAATAAATAGGAAANAAATAAAAAAAAAAAAAAGAATTGTCGATTTCATGGTGACTTTAAGTGACCTGCAAAAAACTAACAATATTATTACAATTTTTTTTTTTTACAAATGAAAAAAATTAACATAAAAACTAACCAAAGATCAGTGTGTTCTTCTGTATCCTTTCCGCTTTTTGGCTTCATTCAGTAATATGTGATGTTTTTCTTTTCTTTTCCCAGTGGAGACCTCTTCTGTTCAACGGCAGTAGCACAAGCGGCCTCTCCTCTCCATCTGTTCTGTTTCCGGTGTGATTTCCAGAGACACGCCAGTGGATGAGCTGCATTCTCTTCGTGCTGCTCCGCCCCCTCAGTCATTCACAGACCACCGGGGTCTCAGAGGACCAATCAGAGCGCTGCCTCTCCTCCTCCTCTTCCTCTGCAAAGACAAAGGTTTCCATGGTAACGGTACACACCTGTTTTAAATGCAGGCTTGTCTCTCTGACTGATGGGATTCACCATCTGCTCTTCTAACATCGTGTATTCCTAATAATTATTTTTTGATGCAATGCATTAATACTACACATTTCGTTTCAGCTGTTATCAAAAGAAATGGGAGTATGACAATTCTAGTATTAATGAGTCATTCCTTGAAATAGTGTAATTAAAGTCATTAATGAAATGTATATATACTTCATATACCATATATAAGCATATATACTTCTTGTATTAAATACTGTATAGACTATACAACAATTCTATATAAAAAACAATAGTGGATTTAGCATCAAATTGTTAAAATGTATGTTTTTAATGTAACCTTATCCCTTTAAATGCTTTGGTCAGTTCAAGAATAATTTATGCAATTGTATATTGCTTATTTGAAAGAATTAAAAATGCCGTTTCATGTCTATCCATGTATTATTCAACTGGTCGAGGTTGATACGGGATTTATAAAGTAATTAGTAATGTGTTCTGGCATTTATTTACACTTAAAGACTAAAGATTCTTTGTCTGAAAGAAAGTTTAAAATCATACAGACATTTCATAAAATGACTCTGATGCAAAATGACTTACTGTAGGAAAGCAAACTAAACATTTCTGTGTAACAATTCTTGTCAAGTATAAATTCTCGCTCTCCAAACTCAATAAGAAGTGGTTCCTCATGTGACCTAGGAAGGAGACAGGCTTCCTCTGTTCTGTTGAAAGGGTTCTTCCCTACGGCAGGATGCAGCGGCTTGAACTCTTTGCTCTGATTCTCCACGGATGCCACAGTAATGTAATCCTCTTCCTGCCTGTCGGACGCTGAAAGGATCTTTTTTTATTACTCCTATCAGAAAGGCGAAGTTCAGCCAGTCACAAATACAGTAAGCCTGAACAAAAACACTAAACTACTAAAGAATGCAGAAAATAAGGGAGAATAAAAGCCCACAGAGATACACCATGTAAAAGTACACAACTGTTCAAAAGTTTGGGGTCAGTAAGATTTTTAATAAATAAATGCTGTTCTTTTGAACTGTTTGTTTTGATCTTGTGTATATGAGCTCTTCAGTTCCTTCAGTTCATTGTCTGGTGTTGATTGTGTGTAGACACACTGTTTCGTTGTGTTTTACCTGTGTGGGTTACCTGAGTTATCTTTGTTTAAATAAATTAAACTATTATTTTGACCTTCTGACGCATAACGTGACAGAACACCAGATCCGGGATTATGGATTTCTCATCGGTATTTATTTATCTTGCCCATGAGAACCTACCTGTAGCAATGTTAAAGGCTCAGGGAAGAAGAAGGCGGGAACCAGCGAACGCTCAACATAAACTTTAATCCCAAAAATAAACAAACAACAAAACCAAAGTAAAGCGGCAGCCCCTCACGGACAACTGCCGCATATAAACATAAAATTACAACAAAAGTCCAGGCCTGGTGCTCTCTCATCTTGCACTTTCGTCACTCCTCCTTTTATCTTTCCGGAGTTCCTCTGTGAGACTTGAGGACGGTGTAGTGTGCAGGTGACGTTCATTAGCACTTGCACCACCGGCCTTGCTCCATTCCCACGGCTCTCGGCCCCGCCCTGCTTGCAACAGTACCTATGTAACGGAGGCCAGCTAGTAGTCGCTGTGTGAGTAAACCTCACTCCTCTGATCTCAAGAGATGCTCTAACGACTGACACCAGAGGTTGCAACATTTAGCCTCCTAGTTAGAGTGTCCGACTCCCATGCCAGAGACCCAGGTTCGAGGCCTGCGTAGAGTGGGGAGAGTAGGCCCAGCAAACTGCATTTGATGATGAGACTTTGACATCTCTGTATTGGATTGAGGAGAACTATCACAGCCCTTTTGACCTACTGGATATGAAAGAGGGTATTTTGAGAGATGCTGTCCTCAGATGTCTGCAGTGAGAGTGTCCCAGTGTGAGTCGGACCAGGTGTGTGAGCCGGCACCACCATGCATCGCCGTGGGATATTTAGTGAAGTTCGAGGGTGTGGAGGAAGACCCCGCTTACAATCCCGATGCTGAGGGTGAGCTACGACTAGACTCTATGGAATATAATTATTTGGATATGGATGTTTTGCTGAATCTCCCATCCCCACTGGTTCTGCCCACTACAAAACCTGTTTTGTTGCCCAGTACCAAGTCTGTGTCATCTTCGCTGATCCCACCCAGCCTCCCACTCCCGTCTCCTCTTCCTGATTCAGCCAGTCTGTCAGCCTCACCTCCGCTGGTTCCCTTCAGCCTCTAGACTTCTCCTCTAATGCCAGTCAGTTGTGTGGATCTGCCTTGGTCCTTTCGTGTCCAGCTACACCCAGTCAAGTGGATCCCAGCTTCTGAGCCTATCAGTCCATGCCTTGGCTCCTCCCTCCCTCCCTCGGCTCCACCAGATACCATCGTCCTTACGGCTGAACGGGGCTCCCTCATCCCTCCGGCTACACCTTGGTCAGACATCACCTTGCCTGCTCCACGGACTTACGGGACTTTAGACTTTAGCTTCGTCCTTCCACCCCTTCGGCTCCAGTGGGCTCTTCCTTCCTTCTGTCTCCGCCTTGGTTCTCAGTCCCACTGGCTCTGCTTCATCTGGCACCCTCGGACGCTTGTCACAGTGGCTCCGCCTTAGTCTCCTAAGACATCGGTGTTGTTTAGTCCCATCAGCTCTCCGTCTTCACCCTGGTCTCTTTTTCCAGTGGCTCCATCTCTTTCAGTTGTCCCCCTGGTGTCATCAGCCAAGACTCCACCATGGCTCCTCCCTTGGTATCTTCTATCTTGGGGGCATACTGTAACAGTTATGCTCAGTTTTGGTTTCATTTTCATTATGATTCAGTTCCTGTTTTTCCTGCCTTAGTTATCTTGTTAGTTTCCCGCCACTAGTTTTTTACTATGGTTATTCATTAATTAGATCACACCTGTTTGTATTCTGTTTGTTATCTTGTATATTTTCAGTTCCTTCAGTTCATTGTCTGGTGTTATTTGTGTGTAGACGCACTGTTTCGTTGCGTTTTACTTGTGCGGATTACCTGAGATATCTTTATGTCAGTGGTTCCCGAACTGGGGTATGCGTACCCCTGGGGGTACGTGAGGTGACAGAAGGGTGTACGTGAACAAAGTGCTGAGTCTTGCTATTCGTTTAACTCTATCCTACCTTAAAATAACATTAAAACATTACCTCATCTTTTGTGGTGAAAACTGACTGCATCCACACAAGCAGTGTGTATATGACAGATTGCGTGCAGAGTATTGCCGCCTTAGCAAATCACACTACATTACTGTTGTTCTCGACAATGCACTTTTGTAAAAGTGGGGATTTAGCACTTACACATATGAAGAACAATTGAGATGGATTGAGATCGATTTAAGACTCAAACTTTCGATACAAAAACATACCCTGTGTGAGTTCTTGTATTTATTGTGGATATTTGTTCCCAAATATCCACATGCAAACGTGACATTGATTATTATACAACAGGTCAACAAACAAAACGTGCATTTTTAACACAGTACTGTCAGTATTTACTCTAATTTGCAACAAAATAATAGCTCCAACGAAAGCAACAGCAGAACATCAGAACTGCTGCCACAGCTTGTTCAGCTTTGAACAAATCGTGAGAGTCAATCATTCAATGATTCATTCAAAAATACAGCTAGGCTGCGTTCCACTCCACTTTTAGACATGCACTCGTGAACTTCCCTAAACACTTCCCCTCTGGAATTTTGTGTTCCACTTCATGGAGTGGACGAGGGAAGTTTATATGGACAAACCCTCGTCCCCTCAATTTTGACAGAGGGAGTGAGTCTACTCCGATGTACACTTCAAGCAGCTTTATATCCCACAATTCAACTTGATTGTAACGTTACATCAGATCGCGCTTAACTGAACTGTATGATAAATTAATTATTTTGAATTACATAATAGTATATAATGTCGAGATTAAATCGCATAATACTTGTAGCTACCTTATATTCACAGTCAAAGTTTATACTATTGATTTTTTTTTTTCGTTTGTGTAATTTTATTTTTCTCCATCAGCTCATATACCTATAGGATTTTATATATTTTCTCTAACAACTTATATGCAGTGCATTAAACAAATTTATAAGTACAAAAGGGGTTTAAATAATAAATCAGCCATAGTGAATTCCATGTGATCAAGGCTTAGTGCGTTCCATTTAAACCTCATGCACGAGTTCCGCCAGTAGTGGGCACTCATACAACGTAAGCAATGACGCACATCTGAGTCCACGAGACAGAGGGAAGTTAGCGAGTGAAGGGCATAATAATTTGGAGTGGAACGCAGCCCTAGTTGCTTCGTTACTGAATGAATAAATGACTCAATGACTCCCTCATTAAGACAGTGACTTACCGCCACCTACTGGTGGTTTTAGTTTAATATTTAAAAGCATCACTTCCTTTTTACCATCATTGCATATTTCTCTATTGAACTTTTTTTTAAAACATTTATTTTACAAAGTTGTTCATAAAGGTAAAGAAATGCAGTGGAAAATCAATTTAGGGGGGCAAATATTGTCCTTAAATGGAAAAGGCAGAAGAGAGGGGTAAGCAGAAGGATGGTAAACCCCTCAGGGGGTAGGCTACACCACTCTAAAAAGTTTAGGAACCACTGGTTTAAATAAATTAAACTATTATTTTGATCTTCTTTGTCAACCTTCTTCATCTTCGGACCCATAACATGAACTCATAAACTAGAAAACAGTAAACTTTTGAACAGTAATGTACATAAAAACCAGGGTTTTATGTACACTGGACTGGTCCAAGTCAAAAGAATCCACCCCCATGTCTCTTTGATATCAGTCACTCGGTCAATCAATGGGATTTTTTATATGTTTTATTGTCCACCAGGTGGATGATGGATGATGATTTACACAATGAAGTTTAAAACTCAAGGTTAGGGGTTTGTTTCAATCCATATGGATGATTTATGCTCAAATTAAATAAGCAAGTCTGTCATATAGTTACACTTGATCATTGTAGATCTCCAGCTGCCATTACACTGAATAGATTCATCTCTGATGTGTTCTTCTAATGGCAGCAATTAGAGACCATTCCTTACGTTACCCAGCTGCTACACGGCCCTGTCGTTCAGCTACCAGCTGGCCAGAGAGGGCCATCCCCCTTCCCGCAACGGCACACACACTTTATTACAAACCTCAATTAAAGCATCTTGTATGGAACAAATGCACTGACCGTAATACTCTTTGCTAGTGAATCATGTAAACAATGAGTCAAAGGCAAAAAGTGGTAACCACACATTTTCTCAAAATTTTAAATCTGGTCCTGTCATAGACGGGTTTGACTCCACTGTGTTCAGATTCAGAGAAATTAATTTCAAACGCATCAAAATTCAATCAAACAATTAGAAGTCTTTGTAGGGCAGTATGACTGGGCAAGAAAGGAAGACAGCAGACATGACTGATGCCAGTGTGTGTGTGTGTGATGGAGTCCCAGATGGTGTGTGTGACTGCAGATGCACTGGGGTGGAGCCCAAAGTATTGATCATGTCAGCCTGGAAGAGGAGAGAATAGAACATAAATATTAATCAGGAAACGTTTTTAGGAAGTTACTCGATATTTAAAAATCAAGATTTTATGCTGTAAAGATTTTTATGTTGCAATTGCAACAATGTAATTGTATGCTTTACCATTTTAAGGTAAACAAACAAGAGATAGATAGATTTGGATAAATTGAAATATACCACAATTATTTGATAATTAGGCCAATTTAACAATTTTTTGAAACATTACATTGACTTTTTAAATAAACAGACAGACAGATATATAGATATATAGATAGATAGACAGATAGACAGATAGACAGATAGATAGATCGATAGATAGATAGATAGATAGATAGATAGATAGATAGATAGATAGATAGATAGAACGTCTCTGTCTGATGCTCAAGTCTCCGCCCAGATGTGACGTCACCTCATGAATATTGATCCATTTTAATGGTGGTTTTACAACGCTGTACACTGCCATTATTTTTTGCCTGCGCCATGAAGATGAGAAGATGAGATGTTAAAAGGTAAGAATTGTGTTCATTTGTTATTATGGGATGTTTAAGTATGTTGTCTTTGCGTCTGTTGCTCGGCAGGTTACAAAGAAAGGCTTAATCGATTCATTCACCTTGGAAAGGTTATAAGAAAACACCTCATCGCAACGTCAATATTAAAAACCCAATCAGTATGAGAATGACAAAAATCAAGTCTCGGTTTACATGGACACGACCCTGTAGAATCTAAGAGGAACATTTTAACGATAGCCTCAAGGCTTAGCCTAACTAAATTAATGTAAACGAGCCTGGTGCTTTAGCAGTGTCTCTGCAGATAATTTATGATGCTTCTCATTTACATTTGAATCTCAGCTGCTGACACATGATCGATGTCTTTATTATTTTGTAATTCTTTTTATATTCCCGTCCATATGAGTCGTCATGATATCACTTGGGCCCATATGGAAAATACTCGGTACAGTGAATGAAATAGGCTATTTTATCAACAACAACAACAACAAAAAAGATGGGTACCTCAAATAATAGTCTGTTCTAATATTATCAGAGACTTGCTGTAAAGGTTTATATGCATAAGAATAGGCCTATCTGCTATATGAGCCCCACCATCACAACATCTGATCTGCCACATCCTCTGACTTCAGACAAATCAATCAGATCGACACCCTTGTTATTCAAGTCAGAAACATTGCTCAGTTACATTAGCTAGAAAGAGTTAGATCATGTAGAAATAGATCATTAAAGTAACAATTGCATGTTACACCATCTTGCAGTGTAATTTCTCCATTAAAGGGTTAGTTCACCCAAAAATTAAAATAATGTCATTTATTACTCACCCTCATGCCGTTCCACACCCGTAAGACCTTCGTTAATCTTCGGAACACAAATTAAGATATTTTTGATAAAATCCGATGGCTCAGTGAGGCCTGCATAGGGAGCAATGACATTTCCTCTCTCAATATCCATTAATGTACTAAAAACATATTTAAATCAGTTCATGTGAGCACAGTGGTTCAATATTAATATTATAAAGCGACGAGAATATTTTTGGTGCGCCAAAAAAAACAAAATAACGATTTATTTAGTGATGGCCGATTTCAAAACACTGTTTCAGGAAGTTTTGGAGCATAATGAATCAGTGTGTCGAATCTGCTGTTCGGAGCGCCAAAGTCATGTGATTTCAGCAGTTTGACACACGATCCGAATCATGATTCGATACACTGATTCATTATGCTCCGATGCTTCCTGAAGCAGTGTTCTGAAATCGGCCATCACTAAATAAGTCGTTATTTCGTTTTTTCTTGTGTTCCGAAGATTAACGAAGGTCTTATGGGTGTGAAACGGCATGAGGGTAAGTAATAAATGACATAATTTTCATTTTTGGGTGAACTAACCCTTTAATGGCCATATTCTAGGATGTTGAGATGGGCTGATGGAAAATCTGCTCTGGGTTAGTTCACCCAAAAATGAAGATTCTGTCATTTATTACTCACTCTTATGTCATTCCACACCTGTAAGACCTTTGTTCATCTTCAGAACACAAATTATAGTTATAGATATTTTTGATGAAATCCGATGGCTCAGTGAGGCCTGCATTGACAGCAAGATAATTAACACTTTCAGATGCCCAGAAAGCTACTAAAGATATATTTAAAACAGTTCATGTGACTACAGTGGTTCAACCTTAATGTGAATAATGAGAATACATTTGTGCGCCAAAAAAACAAAATAACTTCTTTATAGAACAATATCTAGTGATGGGCGATTTCAAAACACTGCTTCATGAAGCTTCGAAGCTTTACGAATCTTTTGTTTCGAATCAGCGGTTCGGCGTGTATCAAACTGCCAAAATCACATGATTTTAGTAAACTATATCGAAATTTCAATGGTTCACCACTGGGGGGCGTGACTTTGGCAGTTTGATACACACTCCGAACCACTGATTTGAAACAAAAGATTAGTAAAGCTTCATGAAGCAGTGTTTTGAAATCGCCCACCACTGTTGAATAAATTGTTATTTTGTTTTTTGGTGCACAATTTTCTCGTCGCTTCATAACATTAAGGTTGAACCACTGTAGTCACATGAACTGTTTTAAATATGTCTTTAGTAGCTTTCTGAGCATTGAAAGTGTAATTATTTTACTGTCAATGGAGGCTTCAGATGTCATCAAAAATATCTTAATTTGTGTTCTGAAGATGAACGAAGGTCTTACGGGTGTGGAACGACATGAGGGTGAGTAATAAATGACTGAATTTTCATGTTTGGGTGAACTAACCCTTTAAAGCTAGTTTCTAACTGGTCACTGTTGCTGGTAGACCAGTAAAAAACAGTTGCCAGCTGGTCAAGATGGTTTTTGAGCTTCTACACGCTTTAAAGGCATCTGGATCTTGGAAGAGGGATGGTACTCTCTTTATTTTTTAAAAGAGTAGATCAACCATTTCAATTCCATTATGATCTACACGCGACTACATGCCCATTTTAATAGCCTAAATATAACATTGAAGCTGTTTCCCCCCTCACAGCTGCAGGATAAGATGGATCTTGCACACGTGAACTCGCGCAGATGACAGAATGGACTCTGTGGAAAGCAGCAGTATGAAGCAGCAGCAGCAGCGCGCGTCCTCGCCAGCCAGATTCAAAGACTCGCCGTCAAAAGCGGCTTCCAAAAGCGCGTCTGCCAAAGCCGCCGCGTCGAAGCCAGGCGGTAAAAGCAGCCGCAGTAACTCTCCAGTCACTGTCCACACCGGCAAAGACAGACACCCGGGCAAAGGCGCGGCCGCTGTCCACGCCACTGGTGCTGAAAGCCCGACTCTGAGAAGGGCGGAGAAGAACAAGAGCATCGAGGAGCGCAGCAGTTCCTCTGAGGAACCCTACGCCGCCGACGAGTCGCTTTTGGGAGCCGATGCCGCTCGGGTGGTGTCCGATCAGCCGAGCTCTACGAAATCCTCTCAGGGCAAAAGAGACAACGCGAGAGCTGATGGAGGCAAGCAGACGGCCAAGAGTGCTGTAGGATGCGGCCCGGGCTTCTGGAGGGAGGGATGCTTGCAGTCTGAACTCATACAGTTTCACATGAACAAAAGCTTGAAGAAAGAAAGCGGCATGGCAACGAAGACGTCGAGCTCGCCGGTGACGGAGCCGCTGCTGCCGCACGCGGACGCGAACCGGCCCTCGGAGGACTTACCTCCGCCAAACCAGGAGCTGCAGGAGGAGATCGAGAAATTAGAGGAGGAGAACGATTACCTCAAGGTAGGAAGAGATAATACTGATGGTGCTTGTGTTGGTGGTGTTTTTAATGCGAGTGGAAATATGGTTCTATATTAAAAACTAATAATAGCTAATGCATGTTGTACACGACTGTTGTAATGAACATAATTTCATTTTTTTTTAATTAAATTAATTTAGATATTTTCTTTTGCATCACATAAGTCCATCCTGAGAACAAAGAAAAAATATTTAAAGTAGTTTGGCGTAATATTTTATTTATTATTTCTTTAAGAAATGGTAATTAATTTGATTGTTTTTTTTATTTGATTCATTTGAAGTATTTAAAGAAAATTATTATTAATAATTGAAAAATGTTTGTCCACCAAATCAAAGTATGATGTAACCATCATACTTTGTGTTATCATTGTGAGTAGAAAACAAACAAATCTCTTAAAATATCAGATACATTTTTTTATGTTAATATGGATGGTAGATTAGTTCATATTGGTGTAACTACAAGAAACATTTATGACATATATTTTCCATTACATGATTAGAAAAAAAACGTTTACCTTTGAAAAAAAAATTCAAAACTTCTGCTGAAAGTATAATAAAGTTTTTTTTTTTTTAAACTAGTGCTGTCAAACAATTAATCACGATTAATCGCATCCAAAATAAAAGTTTGTGTTTACATAATATATGTTTGCGTATTGTGGAATTTTATTTTGTATATATAAATACACTCACATGCATGTATATATTTAACAAAAATATATTATATTTACATATAAAATATTTATATATAATATAAATTATATATAAATATAAATATTTATACAACAGTTCTTTCTGGTTCTTGAATCTGATTGGCTGAGAGGTCTTTCCAGCTATGCATATTCTACCAGATCACCACGGGAACCGTTTCACCCTTTGAATCACTCCGCTGTCAGCATTCTCACAGCGAGAGTCATGGCGGGCGAGCAAACACCATATTTTTATAGATACTACTGTTATTTTGTAACAATGTAGTTTTAAGAATTTTTTAGCCGAGAATATAGTTGTTTAGACCTCAGATTTGCTATTTATATGTAAACATGGCGCCTATTTGAAAATTAGTTTAGACGTTTTCGGAGATGTGAGCCCCAGGCCGTCAGCGACCATTCAGCGCTCATGTACCCACAGAGAACAGCTTCATCTCGGCCAGTCCTTCGGGAATTTGCCGCTGGCTCTTATGTAGATAGTGTTTAAACATGAGGTATAATTCGTTTTGGGTATTTCAAATGGGCAATCTTTGGGCTTATTAATCTATTACTTGTTCCAGAGGTAATAGATTTGGCTTAAGGGCTATATTAAGTTTCATAACTTTATATTTACATTGAAATTAAATCCTGTAAGTTACTAACTAGAGTGCTGCTTTTGTACATTTGACTGAACTGTTTGTTAGTGTTTATTTCCTATTTTACTTCTTATACTGTTATAATGGCTATAGTTGTTAATTTAAATACTATTGGTTAATAAATAATATTATATATAAATAACATGGCATTTTTGGTATTAAGAAAGAGTCTGTTAATGATTTCGACTTCAGTGAAAGTTACATTAATATGCCATTTGATGGCGGCAAAGACTGTCTTTATGAGTGAGTGAGTCAGTCACAAAGACTTTTATATTGAAATGGACTGAAACAAGGAAACAAGGATGTTGTTTTTACTTTAATCAACATCTTACGAGACGCAACTGACAAATGCATTGACTAGCGCTGTGATGGGAAATCCTCTCAAATGTTAAAAGGACAAAGACAAAGATATCACTTTCCTCAGAGGACATTAAATCAGATTTTGTGATTATGAATATAAATTTGACCTGAAGAATATCAGCTAGATGCAGGTAATACACTCACTCAGGCGATCTCTCTCTCAATATACTCTACATATTACAGTGAGTTTCAATAAAGTGACTCATCGTTCCTTCGTTACTAGTTCTAAAGTGACGTTTTAGATTTAGTAACAGAGGTTTGGTCTCAACTGTTAAACTGTCATCTTGAGATTTGAATCCGTGGCGGAAGGAAGTAGTTCCTCACAAAAGAGGGTTTTTAAAGACACACCGTTATTTCTTATTTATTTACACACTCATGCCATTGAACTGTTGTATAAACACAATATCACACTCGGAGCCTTGCGATATGGCTCTATATCAGCACGGCTGTGATTACCTACGGCCGAATCACAGCCGTGCTAATATACAGCTATATCGCACGGCTATTTCTATATTTACATGTATGTGTGTATTTAATTAATATACACAGTACGCACACATATATTATGTAGAGACAAACTATTATTTTGGATGCGATTAATCGCGATTAATCATTTGACAGCTTTATTTTAAACCTAAATAAATAAAAAGATTGTTTCCAACCATTTTATTATTATTATTTCCAACAACTTGATTGTTGGCATATGAATTTTAAACTAGATTTTTAAAAGAGTACTCCCCTTATACATTGCTTTTTGTCACTAACCCACATAAAAAAGATTTTTCGCTCTTTTAACATGACTATGACATGAACTTGTGATTTATTAGCATGAAATTGAAGAAATGCGAGCAGAGATGGATGAAATGANGACTCAACGTTCCTTCGTTACTAGTTCTAAAGTGACGTTTTAGATTTAGTAACAGAGGTTTGGTCTCAACTGTTAAACTGTCATCTTGAGATTTGAATCCGTGGCAGAAGGAAGTAGTTCCTCACAAAAGAGGGTTTTTAAAGACACACCGTTATTTCTTATTTATTTACACACTCATGCCATTGAACTGTTGTATAAACGCAATATCACACTCGTAGCCGTGCGATATGGCTCTATATCAGCACGGCTGTGATTACCTACGGCCGAATCACAGCCGTGCTAATATACAGCTATATCGCACGGCTATTTCTTAAATATTTACATGTATGCGTGTATTTAATTAATATACACAGTACGCACACATATATTATGTAGAGACAAACTATTATTTTGGATGCGATTAATCATTTGACAGCTTTATTTTAAACCTAAATAAATAAAAAGATTGTTTCCAACAATCTTACCTAGTACTCACCTTATACATTGTTTTTTGTCACTAACCCACATAAAAATGATTTTTCGCTCTTTTAACATGACTATGACATGAACTTGTGATTTATTAGCATGAAATTGAAGAAATGCGAGCAGAGATGGATGAAATGAGGGACACGTTCTACGAGGAAGATGCCTGTCAGTTGCAGGACATGCGGCGTGAGCTCGAGAGAGCCCATAAGAACTGCCGAATCCTTCAGTATCGCCTGCGAAAGGCGGAGAGGAAGCGAATGCGATATGCAGAAACAGGTGAAATTGACGGGGAGCTGCTGAGGAGCCTGGAGCAAGACCTAAAGGTAGAGGAAAATCCTAAAGACAAACTATGATGCCTGTAAGCAAATCAATGCACAGGTCAGATATGATATTATTCACTTTGCTGCCAGCATACCTTTTCACTGTACTGTCAAAAAAGTAAAAAATACTGAACCACAACACAACAACGAATGAGAGATGTGTCAGTAACAAGACAACGACATCCCTAAAATGTTCTTTCCTCTACCAGGTGGCCAAGGATGTGTCTGTGCGACTGCACAATGAACTCGAGAATGTGGAGGAGAAACGAACGAAAACTGATGAAGAGAATGAAAGACTGAGGGAACAGCTGATTGAAGTTGAGGTGACAAAGCAGGCTTTACAAAATGAGCTGGAAAAGACCAAAGAGGTGAGAGTATACAGATGTCAAACTAAACAGGGAGCCATTTTAACTAACCAGTATAATGAACTATATATAACTAAGATTTGTCATCTCTCCATACATATTTGAAATATGCACAGACACATGTTTTCAAAGCATCAAATGTTTTGAGAATATATATATCTACTGCAAACACTGAAAAAAATTATACTTTGGACCAACTTAAAATTCTCTAAACTCTAATTTGTTTCAGACAAATGTATTACTTTCACTCAAATTATATTTATGGTTTGGTTCAGACCTTAAATTTGATTTTATATGAATCTGAAATATTTCTTTTTCCCAAGACAAAAACATTCAAACGAAGTAAAAAGATTATTTAAAGACCATACCATACTTAATATATTTTTTTTAGGCATAAGCCAAAATGTTAATATAATACGACAGCAGCATTTTCACTTAAGATAAAACTAAAAACATTTTTTACTTACTATAAATAAAAGCAACTTCAAAAGACCTTAATTTATAGAGTGATGCAGGTGTGACTAATTCGCCACTGCTTCCTTCGAGATTTTCTTAAGGGTTTTTATAATGGGGGTTTTCAATTTAAAGTAAAATAAGGTCTGTGGTAAAAATGCACTCTTAAAGATGCTGGGTTAAAAACAACCCAAGTTGGGTTGAAAATGGACAAACCCAGTGAATGGGTTGTTTTAACCCAGCGGTTGGGTTAAATGTTTGCCCAACCTGCTGGGTAGTTTATTTAACTCAACTATTGTTTATAAATGACTATATTGCTTGCTTAAAATGAACCCAAAGTATGTTGAAAATTAACATTTATTAATATGTTTAATAAATGAATATTTATTAATACGTTTAATGAATAATAATTAAACAATAAACATTTATTACATTTCTTTTTAATAAATGTTCACCTTTTAATTATTATTGTTGCCTCTAGTAATTATGTGTCTGATTTTTAATTTCCAACCTATTTTGGGTTCATTTTAAGCCAGCCATATAGTCATTTTTAAACAATATTTGGTTAAATAAAACTGCCCAGCACATTGGGAAAACATTTAGCCCAACTGCTGAGTTAAAACAACCCAATCACTGGGTTTGTCCATTTTCAACCCAACTTTTGATTTTTTTAACCCAGCATTTTTTTGTGTAACTTGATGACATTTTGTTCTACACTCACACCCGAAACATTCTTATCTAGCATTCTTATTAGATACATGCGTTTTTTTTTTAAATAAACAAAACTGCTTCAAAATTTCGATATGGGTGTGAGTAATTTTACTCATAAATTGAAAACCCCCATTATAAAAATCCATAGGAAAATCTTGAGGGAACGAGTGTCTTTAGGGTTTTGAAATCACACATGCATCAATCTATTGTGATGTTTTTTATAAATGTGTGTCATATTTTCTTTTATATGCTTAAAAAAACATCAGAAAAATGATAAAACCACAATAATTTCTGCAGCCAGTAAAGCTAGCGAGTATGTGTTCTGCACATCAACACTGGTGTCAAGCGAAAATACTGTATAAATAAAATAGTTTATTGTATTTTTATTTGTATCTATGGGGAGTGTTATTTGCTTTTAGACAAACTGAACAAAACCATGATATTTGATTTGACCAATATAAAAATGCACTTTAACTAAATGACACAGTCATTTCACTTTCTTCAGTGTAAACAATGAATCTCCATCATGTTTATTCCAATACACTGCAAATTTTGAACATGTGAAAATATTTCTATCAGCTTTCTCTAAAACGAAGAGGAAAAGATGTACAGAAATCAGAGAAGAGGACTCCACAAACCCCAAAAGAGGTAAGAGACATTCAGATGTTGCATCAGGAGTATAGCAGCTTTTGTAAGAGTAGAGATTTCTAAGTCCCCCCCACCCACACACACACACATATACACTTTTCGGGAAATAATTTTAAGAGTTTTGTTTTGCTTGGCTGTGGTTTAAGCACAAGCAGAATCCTTTGCCAACCAGTTGGCAACATAAACAAACGTGCAAGCGGGGCCGGCGCCAATGGGGGACCCCCAAACGAATTACTGTGTAATTCGAATTAATTTTTAAATATATCTCAGATTGTGTTCGTCTGAAAGAAGATAGTCATATACACCTAGGATGGCTTGGGGGGGGGAGTAAAGCTTGGGGTAATTTTCATTTTTGGGTGAACTATCCCTTTAAGTTGGTAGAGTGATTTTAAAAAAAAATTTATTTTTATTTGAATAAAACCTTAATTTAGATTTTTCCATTTGTATAATTTTTTCAGTGTAAATATGGCAAATACGTCACCTAAAAATTTTCATTAGCCAAGCAGACTTTTCAGAGTCCAACCTTCCTATGCCCTTTGATTTGCACCAACAGTATCAATGCATTAACAAATTGACAGCAACTTCGACACCATTTTCCAATCTATATTTTCTTCCATAGGAGGAAAATGAAGATCTAAAATGCCAGTTGGCCTTCATCAAGGAGGAGGCTATCTTAATGCGGAAGAAAATGGCTAAAATAGACAAAGAGAAGGACCGTTTAGAGCAGGAGCTCCAGAAGTACCGCTTCTTTTATGGTGATGTAGACAGTCCTCTCCCCAAAGGCGAGGCTGGAGGTCCCCCCACCACCCGAGAGTCCGAACTGAAGCTCCGTCTGCGGCTGGTGGAAGAAGAAGCCAATATTTTAGGTCGCAAAATCGTGGAGCTGGAAGTAGAAAACCGTGGGCTGAAGGCAGAGTTGGATGACATGCGCGGGGATGAGCTGGCTGGTGGGACGACAGACCCGTCGTCCAGAGAGCAGAGCGAGGCGCTGTCTGAACTCCGGCAACAACTGCAGTTGGTGGAGGACGAGGCTGAACTTCTGCGCCGTAATTTGGCTGACGTGGAAGAGCAGAACAAGAAAATGACCAGCGAGCTCAACAAGCTCAAATACAAGGCAGGGTCATATGAGGGCTCACGCTACAACAGCGGGGCGGTCGATGCCGCAAAGTTTGAAGCTCTCCAGGAAGAGCTGAAGGCCGCCAGGCTGCAGATCAACGAACTGAGCGGGAAGGTGATGCAGCTGCAGTATGAAAACCGTGTGCTGCTGTCCAACATGCAACGCTACGATCTGGCGTCCCACCTGGGCATCCGCGGCAGCCCGAGGGACAGCGACGCAGAGAGCGACTGTGGCCGCAGGGAAAGCGATGATGACTGCTCTCGGCTCCCGCCGCATCGCAAGCGTGAGGGTCCCGTCGGTGGCGAAAGTGACTCCGAGGAGGTCCGCAACATCCGGTGCCTCACTCCTACTCGCTCCCTCTACACCCCAGAGGGACGTTTTTTATCGAGAAGCTTCAAAGACCGCCAGCAGATGATTGATATCCGTGTGGAGGCGGAAAGATTGAGCAGGACCATCGATAGACTCATTGCTGACACCAGCACCATCATTGCAGAAGCTCGTGTTTACGTGACCAACGGTGAGCTGTTTGGAAGAATGGATGATGATGATGAGGGCGGACGAATACGAGAGCACGAGCTGCTTTACCGCATCAACGCTCAGATGAAAGCTTTCAGGAAGGAGCTGCAGAACTTCATCGACCGCCTAGAAGTCCCAAAACCAGAGGATCAAGAAACTGAAGAGCCTCTATCAGTAAGTACAAGACCTACACAAGCCTGTTTAAAGTGCCCCATTATGCTTTTTCGGATATTACCTTTCATGTAGTGTGGAATATAGCTGTTTGTGTATGTAAAAAGTCTGCAAAGTTTCAAAGATCAAAGTGCACGACAAATGTTATTGTCTCCTAATTCGGATTTGCTTGAAATGAGTTGTCAGTAATTACAGTCTTACTTCCTGCTTGAACCTACGTAGGTTTGTAACACATTTGCATAAAGACAGCCTGTTGTCAAGGGTGGGTGAAGGGATGAGGCGAGTACTGCAAATATGGGCTTTTTATTAATCAAATAATAAAAGAAAATGAACAAAAACTACCCCGTGGGGGAAAACATGACCCGCTGGACAAGGCAAGACAGGACAAGGCAGGGAACAACAGGGAGCAGGTAAACATGATGCACATATGACAATGATCATTTGATGATGAAATTATGTTGTTTTTTTTTACAAAGTTCAGGAGACTTGCCTCTGTTCCATAACATTTTTCCGGCATCCCCCCACCACCCCATCTCCTCACTTCTAACTATTCTTATCCCAAACTGGGATGGGGGGAGTACTCTGGGTTCGGGTCAAATTCCGAGCTCGGAGCACTCCCTTCGGACAGCACGCCAAATATGCATAACCTTTACTCTAATTATATGTAAGTGTGAACTGGTTAGAGGTGGACTTGTTTCTCCTCCTTCGGTGGGAGGTTGTTGGAGAACTGGAGGTTTCACTGTCTGATGGAGGAAGGCCCGAGCGAACTCGAAACCACACACTCGCAAAGCAAAACCAGAGTGCATGAGAATGAGCGAATGCTTATCCCTTGCACTCATAACAGAAGACAAACACATGGAGCATGAATGTCTGAACCGAAACCAAACTAGACCGAAGTGCCGGGATCCGAACACCACGCTCCACACACAAATCAACACAAGTTGTCACCAAACAAGAATAAACCAGACCCAACAGGACCCTGACACCAATGGTCTTCATTGGCTGCCTGTGAACAACGTCTACTTTGCCCTACAACACTGTAGTTGTAGCCGAGGCCTGGAAGAATTTGGTTTGTGTTGTCGACATGTCTAGAAGATGCAGTTTTCAAGGCAAATCCACATTGCATGCACTTCCAAAGGATGAGGTCTCTCACTGGAATTGATACGATAAAACCGACACCATCGTTACTGTTCGTATCACTGTGTACCTAGAGCTGAGGGAGATCCGGAGCTGAAATTCAGATATAGTAATGGGCATTTGGTTTCTGACACGTGATGTAAGCGGTAGACTAATCACAACAGACTGGCCCGTCTGACCAATCAGAGCAGAGTAGACCAATCACAACAGACTAGGCCATCTGACCAATCAGAGCAGAGCAGGCTCTCGGAAAGGAGGGGTTTAGAGGGAATGAGTTCTTTATTGAACCACTTCAGACTGAGAAAAGAGGCAATGCTGCAATGAATATTATGAGAAAACTAAAGGGTTTTTTGATCTTAGATGCATATAAACCTATTGTAGGAAACCTCCAAAACAAAATTAGGAGCCTTTAAAATTGCATAATGGGGCACTTTAAAGGAAAAGTTTAATCGAAATGGACATTCAATCATTATTTAATCATCCTCATGTCATTCTGACCTAGTATGCCATTTTTTCAACAAACAAGACATTTTGAAGAATCATATTACAAGTTTTTTGTAATTTCATCTGCCAAGCTCCAAAAAGGACAAAAAACACCATAAAGCATGTTTAAATGACTTACACTGACATTCATCAAGAAGTTTTGCGTGATGAACATACTACATTTTATATTGTTTATATTCAATGATAACATTTCTCATTCTGCTATAGATCTCAAATCAAATATAGCACCAGTTTTGGCCTTTTGACGAATTATGTTTGAAGACGTTGCTGATGATGTGACAAAATGTGCCATGTTTGACATGTTCTTACAAAATAATGATTTCAATTTTGTTCTGTTTGTCACACGAGGCAAAAAGTAAAAAAAAGGCATATTCTTCAAATTTTAAATAAACTAATGCATACAAACAGTACATACATAAAATAATTGCATATGGGTTTGGAACAGTGATGAGTAAATAATGACAAAATTGTCATTTTGGGGTGAACTATTCCACTAATTTCTTAAATATAATATGGTTTGTTGAATGGATGATTGTAATATTCACCTTTTTCCCCCTCAATAATCTTGATCATATAATGAATATTGCACTTTTCTGCCTCTCTTTAGACTCACTGCTCCTCTCTTTCTTATATTTCCTCTCCCATTTTTCTATCATCCCAGATGTTTCAACCTATTATTTTGCTTATTCTCATTCTTGTTTTATTCTCATCTTTATCGTATGCCACTATTTTCAAGTTAGTCTTTCTTTTCACTCTTTTCTTTGTTCTGTAATCTTCATTTCTTTTATTTATAGTTTTGTTACTTTTATGTACAGTTTTGTTACTTTTCTTTTCTTTTTGTTCTGTTTTCTTAGTTTATCATATTGATTTTGGACATGTCATCAAGGTTACACACAGGACAGGAAGCGATGATCATTTCAGGCACAGACTGCAGTCACTCAACCAAACACAAGCATCCACTCACAATCAGCGATGAAAGATGAGCTGCTTCACTGTTTGTAGAGTCAGTTTATTTGGTGAGTATTTTTTTTGTGTGTGTATTTCATTAATTTATTACATTTAATATAGTGTAAATCATATGTATTAGCATTGTGTCCTGATTATCTGAATATTTATATAGAATATGAAAGCTTTAATTTTTGGACTTAAAGATGTTAAAACATCTGAGCATCCTACATTAGTAAAAAAAATTGATTCTTTACAGCATATAATCATTTCCCTCTTCATTTAAAAAAGTTGTTGATGTTACATTACATGTGATAAATGTCCTGGTTCTAAGTATCATATTTTAACAGATGGCAAAGGGAACCCTCTTTCTGAATCTCCAGTGCATTTTTTAAAGAACATGCAACTCTTTTGGCATCAGGCTGTAAAACACATTTGAAATGTGATATATATCTCTGTTTGTTTTCCCTTACAAAATAGAAGTATACTTCAAGTTCATTTTATTAAGTATACTTAAGTAATGTTCAAGTATATTTTTAAGTATACTTTATGTGGTAAGTATACTAATATCAATGTGCTAGTAGTATAGTGTACTATTTCAATACTGCTTGTGACTAAATTGGCCCACTTTTAGTATATAAAAGTATACATTTAAGTGTACTATAAATGTAACAGTAGTAAACTTTCAGTACACAACTAGTTCACCACTGTCTCATTTGTACTGAATCTGTACTACAAGTGAACTTATAAGTATACTAGTAGTTTACTATTTTAATACTTGTAGCACATTTAGTATATGAAAGTGCACTTTGAAGTATACTCTAAGTAAACTACTAGTTTGGTAGTTTTACACTGCAAGTATACTTGTAAGTTTTCTTTAAGTGAACATAACATACTTACAGTTTACTATTTATATAATATTTTTGCACTTTAAGTGTACTACTATGTTCCTATTTAGGTATTATTTTTTAATACTTGAAATATACCTTTAACTGTACTTTAACTCTTTCCATTTTAAAAACATTTTTATTCTAACTTCATGCATCCTTTTTTATCAACACTTGAATGCGGCTGTTTCATAAAAAAAAAAAATCTACATTTTTAACAAAAGGCTGAGAAAATCGCATTTTTGTGAAAGACTACGTCCGGATGGGATTCAGAATGATGATCAAAACACAGATGGAGTAGATTGAGTCCATCAGCACCTTCGAAGCTTCACAGTTGTTTCCTGTTCATGGCTTTAACATTTCATGTTGTAACGTTAGGCAGTTTGATTTTTGTATAATATTGATAATCGCTTTATTTTACATTTGCGTTAACAATTTTCCAACACTTGTTTCTGTTTCTTCTTCGCCTGTGTTTTGATCAGGAGAGTCTGTCCTCTTTCAGAAGAAGTGTAATAGCGCCCCCTACCCTATAACAACGAAAACAGCCAGGAAATTCAGTCAGTGGCGGGGAAAGAGTAAAGTAGGTTTGAAGTAAATTCCTATGTGGACTAGTCTACACAAAAATTCAGATACTCAGAATTATGAACATCTGTTTACTTTAGAAATCAATATTTTTCAAACAATGTAAGTTTATAAGACAGTATGTAAAACTATGTGAAAAAGTATTTAATAGGCTACTCAGTCAAGAGACTGAACACAACTAGAAACTTAAAAATACTTTTAAGTTTATCTTGATCAAAAGATTGAGTACAAGTATACGCCAAATAAACGTACACTTTTCTGTAAGTACAAGTCGAGTATACTTAAGTGCAATTTTAAGTATATTTCTGAGAAGTACATAAAAAGTAGTATTTCTTAGTTTAAAGGAAATATACTAATAGCACACTTGAATAACTTCTTTTTCATAAGGGTTAATGGTAGAAGATCTCAGTTATGATGACTATCTACTGTACACAGTGCCGCGTTAAGCCTTCGCGGGGCCCTGGGCTAACCAATGCAAAGGGCCCCCCCTCCCCCNTCTTTTTTAATGCACATTTTATTCCTAATAAATTTTCTATTAGTTTCTTCTTTAAATATGTTTCCATCACGTTTTATGTGCAGTTTATTTAGTTGAATAAAAAGTATCCACCCCAACGAGTGTACAAGTTACATTTATTCACATCTTATGCAGTATCTTAAAATGTGCACACGTAGACGTTTTTCTTTTTTCAGAAAACCAATATGACTCATTTAAAATTCTGTACTACTTACATTACTGCATGCATAAGTTTCAGAAACCCACTTTAAAAATGACTATCAAATACAATAGATCATCGTTAACCTTTCTTTGTCCATTTATTCAGCTTGAATGATTATACAGCTAATGATTTTAGTAGTAACATTTAACATAGATAGGCTTTAGCAAGTTATTGACAACATTATTTTTATTATATTTCATTTTTATGAACATATGTAGACGGCTTCTGTCTCACGCACAAACGCGCGTGCGAGCCTTTAAAAATATTTGGGTGTGAAAGATGCGTTCAGCGTGTGCACTTCGCTGCACACTAAAGTGGACTTTTCTTTTCATTTTCAAGCACTCAATTCACTTTCGCATGGGCTGTTGTACAGTACACAAACGCCCGAACGAAGTATACCTTGGTGTTAAGCCTGGCTTAATTACGGGCCACCGATCCACCCAGGCCCATATGCACGTGCATACCCAGACGCTACGCCACTGTCCTGGATGTATTCCTGCGTGCGTGCCCGCTGCGCCTGTGACTCTTGATTCGGGTGTGTGAAAACGATGCATTTTAAAACGAAAAAGAGAATTGTCTCGGGGGCCCCCCAGTGTTCGGGGCCCTGGGCTGCAGCCCATGTTGCCCATTACCGTGCGTTCACACCACCGAGAGCATTCGCCTTGGCCGCCCTGCCAACAACGCTGTACTGTTCGTTCAAACCGCCACCGACAAGTTGCGGCAACCAATCGGAATCCTCTCAAGCGAGGACCTCTACATTCCGATTGGTTGCCACCGAACCGCGTCATAGCTCATTACCATAAAGTTGACTTGATTTCAACTCTCCTCGACGCTCCCACCGTCCAAGACGCGCCGCGCCGCTTTCGCCGGAGCTCGCCGCCGGCTCTCATTGAAAATGAACGACTTCCTGTCACTTTGACGCTCTCGCCGCCGGCGGTGTGAACACACAGTTGGGATAACGCGGCCCTGACTGTACACTGTAAACAGTGAATACGGGCAGCAGTTGTTTCCTACTTTTCTACTGATTGTGAACCTTAAAAATGAAGATTCTTACTGTTTCTGTTGAGATGTTTGTGTTTTCTGTCTTTTTTGATTCTTGTGATGATCATGAAACGGAAGATCATCTTTGCTTGCCTGTTGTGAGGTATATTCGAGTGAAACGGCTTCTCGAACAAGAACAAATGTTGGGCGGGACTTGATTTTGTCCATGGGGAATTGATTGGATGGTTGTAGTTTGCTATTGGTCGATGTCGCGTAAGTGACAGGTTGCCCCACCCTCGCGCCAGAGAGGGAGGGGAAGTTATTTTCAATAAAGATTACATGAATGTAAAAAGTAATGATGTGCACCGATAAATCATTTATAATAAATACTGCAGTATTCCATTAAAAAATAAGAGTTGTCATTTTTGATTTAATGGTGACTTTAAAGTTGGACGCTGAATGACTCGCGCTCAACAGATAGACCTACAACATAGTTACAGAGGTAAAAATACATGTGAACTCTTACATCAGTGAGCTCAGAGTATTTTAGGCTCTTGACTCTGAGTCTGTCGGTGTCATTTTCAGTCTGAAGCGCAGTAAGCTAATGGATAACTTCAATATGCAGTTCACTAGCTTAGTTTAGTAAAGAAAAACAATGTAGAGTGAGAATTTATAACCTGAGGGACACAGTAGTTGAGAGGATACCATACTATTTTCAGTGTGAAATCGGCGAATGACAGGCTGACCTTGTCGTCCTTTATTGACATGGAAGGAACAAATGCGCCCGGCGCAGAGAGCGCAGGCTGGGCTGCGGAGGAGATGGCAGAAATGGCTGGTTTCGGATAATAAATAGTGTGTTTTTTTATGGGGGACTGTAACCGCAAATAGTTTTAAAAAGAGAGAGGCTGTTATTCGTGACTGAAAGATGTGGAATGCGTTTGGAAATGGATCAAGCGGGTATGTGAGCAAGGCGCAAGGCTGGGAGTTCGTCCCGTGCTCTCGTCTCGAGAGGCCGGGTAAGAAGGTCCAGAGTCCCGCACGGGTTCGGTCGTTCCCGAGCAACCTTCTGGAGCAGCTTCCACCTGGACCTGCTGCTGCATCCGATGCGACTCGCGAACAAACCCCGAGTCAGGAGCTACAAAGTCCACACACACGCCTAAAAAAGAAATTCGAGGACTTAAAAAAGCGCTTCGATCACGAGAAAGAGGAGTGGAGAATGGAGAAGGAAATGCTTTTGAGACAAGTTGCTGATATTCAAGTACAAACAAGCATGTGACAGCAGTGGTTTTGACCAACCAGCAGAGTGCATTTCTCTGATTGTGCGTTGTGTTTGCAGGGTGGAGAGAACAGAAGGATATTGTTGGATCTGAAGTGTGTTTTAGAGGAGGTGCAGTCGGGGGTGAAGCGTGAAGAAAGTAAACGGGGTGAGCTGGAGCTGCAGTACATTCAGGATCGATGCGCGTGGGAACTGGAGCGATCAGAGCTGAAAAGGCGCATTACTCAGGTATGAAACATATAGCCTCTCTATTTCTGCGATGGGGGTCTTTTTCTAAGGGTGAGTTTATTTTTGAAAGTAGACCAACAGAAAGTGTTGAAGCTGCTATTCAACATTTGCACCGTATTTTCCAGATAGTTAATTGAACACAGACTAT
Source organism: Anabarilius grahami (assembly GCA_003731715.1). Classification (NCBI taxonomy): domain Eukaryota; kingdom Metazoa; phylum Chordata; class Actinopteri; order Cypriniformes; family Xenocyprididae; genus Anabarilius; species Anabarilius grahami. The sequence continues at coordinate 537,556 of RJVU01053528.1, read as the reverse complement.
AGCGGGGCATGTTGCCACACTAGACGGGGTAAGTTGTCACAATGCGAACTTGTTTATTGATATTGATTTGAGACGAATACGTTTTTGGGGGATATGAAATAGAACCTTTAAAATTACATTTTAAATCCTTGCATATCTGTATTAAAAATGAATTATACAAATGGAGGGTAAAAACAACCCAAGATGGGTTAAATGCACAAACCCAGCAATTGGGTTGTTTTGACCCAGCTGTTGGGTTAAATGTTTGCCCAACTTGCTGGGTAGTTTTACTTCACTCAGCTATTCTTTAAATTACTAGAGTGAACAATTTTTGAATAAGCAATTTAATAAATGTTTATTATTTAATTATCATTTATTAAACTTATTAATAAATGTTCATCTATTAAACATATTAATAAATGTTAATTTCCAACCTATTTTAGGTAAATTTTAGGCAAGCAATTTTTAAACAATAGTTGAGTTTAATAAAACTACCCAGTACGTTTGGTCAGAACTTTAACCCAACCGCTGGGTCAAAACAACCCAATTGCTGGGTTTGTCCATATTTAACACAAACAAATTCAGTAAAAAATGGAAAATGCAAAAATATCAAACCAGTTCTGTTATTTTTGCCAACAGAAACACAAAGGATAAATTATTTAATAAATAAAATAACAGCAAAAAAAAAAAAAGTGAATTCTGCTTCTTGAAAAAAATAGTAACAACTAAATTAACTGGTTTTAATGCAAAAATATTAACTGAACGAACCTAGACTCTAAAAAATGGGTTAAAAACTACCCAAGTTGGATTGAAGATGGACAAACCCAGCAATTGGGTTGTTTTAACCCAGCGGTTGGGTTAAATGTTTGCCAAACCTGCTGGGTAGTTTATTTAACTCAACTATTGTTTAAAAATGACTGTATTGCTTGCTTAAAATGAATCCAAAATATGCTGGAAATGAACATTTATTAATAAGTTTAAAGAATAATAATTAAACAATAAACATTATTAAATTGCTTATTAAATGTTAATCTTTTGATTATTATTGTTGCCTCTAGTAATTATGTGTCTGATTAATTTCCAACCTATTTTGGGTTCATTTCAAGCCAGCCATATAGTCATTTTTAAATAATAGCTGGGTTAAATGAAACTGCCCAGCACAAACATTTAACCCAACCACTGGGTTAAAACAACCCAATTGCATTTTTTTTTTTTTTTGTACATACACCTATACCAGCAAAAGATTTTTTGGGGGGTTAAACCAGGTAGAAATAGCGCTTTAAGGTATGGTTACCACATTTTACAGTGTAAGAAAAGTTTTGCACTAGATTTAAAAAAAAAAGTTGTTTAAAAATTAAAAATCTAAAAGTAAAGTTTGGATTAGTTTGGCATAGATAGCACATAGCTAATGTCAAAGTTTTTAATAATTATTTGTTGGTTTTTTAATGGTTGTCATTGAGCATAGCTCAGAGATTGCATAGGCTTAATGTAACACAAACACTATCAAGTGCAAATATATCCTGTCAACAGCAGCTCTGTGTGTAAGCGGCCACAGAACACCAGCTCTTTTGCAGTATTAGATAATATATTTCATCAATGAATGGAAAAGAAATTCAGCATGTCACAGTTGCAAATGTAAGAGCAATATTCAAGCAAACTAATGCGGAAACTATGTTACCGAACTAAAAATAGCATTCACCTTAGTGCATTTTCCCTCTCATATGGAATGCTTTCATTTCTGTTTGTGACATCCTTATAAAGACGCTGTCCAGATCGTCTTGTATTTACTATCCATTGTGAGAGAAGATTTCAATCTGGTCTAGGGCTTTATTGTAAGTGTGAGCTAGTGACTCAGAGCAACTCCTAATACAGGAGAACAGATGGCATTGTTGAGATGAAGAGGACAGGAGCTTTGGATTGTTGTGTGAAGGCGTATCTTGTGACGGACTACACCTCAGGAGATAGGCTATACTAGACACAGGACTCCATACACTGCTGCGCTCCAAGTTACTGCAAAAATATACAAAAGAATAACCTAATAATGGTGTTCTAGTGATCTTGTATCGATGATTTGATGTTTTACATTGTGAAACTATGGAATCATCTGTCGCTTGACCACAACTGCACTTGTTTAAATTCAGAAAATGATTTGGGGTTTAACCACACCAATCCACCCAAAGTATTGGTTGGTGCAGAGAACAGAATTCAGGGAGGGGTCGAAGTGAACTGTAAAAAGTTGTTTTCTTTTCAGTCCACATCCTACCACAGCACATACTTTTGTCCCAGTGGATTTCTTAGGTTTACCACTAGGCTTTCACAGCAGGGTATTTGCCAGCATATTTCTGAGCATATTTTTGATCTTTAAAACAGAGATGAGTTGCTCCAGGGCCCCACCCTTAGGAATGTGAGATGCTAAAGGATTGGTCTTGCTGTCTATTAATAGAGAGCTGTTTTTGTGACATTGTTACACAGAGTGCACTGCAACCACGGTAATTATATTTTAGTCTTAAAACTAGCAGCACACTTGCACTCTCAACTCTGGTTACATGTCACATCAGTGTTTCACATGCTCTTTGCTTGTAAAACACATGCTGCTAGTGCACCCAGGAGAACGCACAGGTTTAATGACAGTGTGCCAGAACATTTTAGTACTATAAGAGTGCACTGTTTATACAAACACTGCTTTGCTCTGGTTCGTTGCTATATGAACCATAAATAAGATTCACCTATTTTTGTCTTTGCTGTTGCCCATGGAAGAGCATGCAGGTTTAGTTCAAGACTTAACTTCACAGCTGAGTTGTCAGCTATATTATTAAGAATTTAAAGGGGTCACGAACTGCATTTTTTTATGTTTCCTGAGGTGCACTTATAATGTTAGTATGATTTTTACATCAAAAATCGTCATAATATAGAAATAGAAGTCATTTTTCCTAACCTGATTTTAGCCCTCTGATTTGAAGGCTCTGTTGGAAGGGGCGTGTCTGCTGTGAGACTTCAGTGTAAACGCCCGCTGCTGTGATTGGCTAACATCTTTGCATATGAAATAAGAATTACATGTGGAATTCTCTTGAAATCTTTTACTATGTTTTACTATTACAGCTCTCAAGGTTAACTAATGAAAAGTGTTGATAGCATTACATTTAGATCTATGGCATTATATTTAGATTGTGGCATGACAGGTTGCAGCGATGAACACTGTAGCCAATCACAGACATGTCTGTTGAGTGCATGAATGCAGATCTCATCATTGCAACTCGATTTCTGCACTCTCATGAATGCTTTCATCATAACTAACAGTGCAAACACGATGTAAATAAGACGTTCATTGTTCATTGGCGACATTAGGGGGGGGGCAAATGCCCCCCCATATTTTTCCTGATGTGAGCCGTCAGCTCCAGTCCACTACAATTTGCAGCAGTTAAGGCCCTTTCAAAGATACTCGTTTGCCCGCGAGCGTGGAAAGACGCATTCAGCGCATGCACACGCACAACGTCTGTGGTCATAAAAATTCGGCTGCGCGGCCACTGTTGAAGTACTGAACACTGAACGGTCCATGCATGTGGATTTGGATAAAACAGTTAATCACTTTGATGCGATGCCTGTTCAATGCCGTTTATCTCTTCACATTGGCGTATAATGGACGGGTATGCAGGGCTATTAAATTGTTCTTCTTATTATCATGCTACTTTTATTATTAAATTAATATTGCAGTTCATTTGCCCCGCGATATCATAGTGCATCGCCGCATAAACGACTCGCTGCGAGGATAATAAAATATTGGTTAGATAGCTTACTCCTCATTTAAAAAAAACAACAACTTGTTTAACATGAAATACTTCTCGATTCATGAAAAATACTATTTTTTTCTAACTATTACAAATATTAAGAAAATAAATTAGATTCATCTCGCATCGTCTCTGAGAGAATATGCGCCGTTAATGCAGCGTCGGATGCCAAAATCTCAGTCAGTTTTTACTTTCAGTTTCTGTAGTGAATAATTGACTGGCGTGTGAGACTTCTTCACCCGCATAACTCTCATGCAAAGTTTGCACATTGTTTGTGTGATATCCACTAGCTCGCCTTCATGGTTTAAAATGGAAATATTTTCAATATTGCGGCGTGGCATTTTTCTTAATCACCAGTTATCACCAAAAAGACGTTTTGTACCTGCAAAAAAAATAAAATGAAGAAATGTAGAAATGTACCAAACAAACAAATAATGCTCTACTGAGACATTCACATACTTAAAAATAAATAACATCTTTCCTAGCATTAGGATCCTTTCATCACACTATTATGTCATAATGTGAAAAAATTCCAAATGATATAATTTTCTGAGCTTGGATTCAATAGAAGCTGTTTTTGGACTAATGAGGAAGTTTTGGAACTTACAGGATGTTTTAATAGTACAATGGCCTCTTATATATCAAAATGAAGGAAAATTTGGTTTCTCAAATCATGACCCCTTTAATACTCACTGTAGGTGATTTAAGGCACTGACCTATTGGGGAGCTGTCGGTTCTGTTAATCGGCCAAGCTCATTTCACATGACCTACAAGTCTGATTTTGTCGGGCGTAGTGGAATAGTGGCATATGTTCAGTAGACTGTAGTTTGAGGTTTGGTAAGTTTTTTAATGTTCTTAACATTCTTGAGTCTCTAATGAACACTGAGGTTGCTGCTTAAAGGATTAGTTCACTTCAGAATTAAAATTTCCTGATAATTTACTCACCCTCATGTCATCCAAGATGTTTATGTCTTTTTTTTCTTCAGTTGAAAAGAAATTAAGGTTTTTGAGTAAAACATTCCAGGATTTTTCTCTTTAAACTGGTCATTGATCCATATTTTAAGACCAAGCATTTTGTGAATCCTGTGTTAAACTCCCCGAGGTTTGAGAAGCAGTCGTCAGTAAAATGATGGGAACGCAACAAAAGATTGTACTGCTGTGGTATTGTTGAACAAATAAATTTTCCCTGGCGTCTGCGTGTGCAATAAGTGGGCGGGCAATATGCAAATGTTTCGTTGTGACGTCACAACGAAACGGCTTGGGATTTGTTTTACAAACGACTCGTTTAAATTGACTCAGAGTCGACTCTTACTTTTGAGAGACAATAACTTTATATACGGTGCACTTTCAGGAAAACATTCCAGGATTTTTCTCCATATAGTGGACTTCAACAGCTACCAACGGGTTGAAGGTCCAAATTGCAGTTTCAGTGCAGCTTCAAAGGGATCTACATGGGCTCTACAGGAATAAGTGTCTTATTTAGTGAAACGATCGGTCATTTCCTAAAAAAAAAAAAAAAATGTATGTACATTTTAACCACAAATGCTCATCTTGCACTAGCTCTGCGACGTGCATAATCACGTTGGAAAGGTCACGCGTGACATAGGCGGAAGTATGGCAAAAAACTCCATCTGATTTTCTCCTCCAACTTCAAAATCGTCCGACATCGTTGTTTTACCTTTTTTTGTAAAGGCCGTTTCGTTTGACTTAGTCTTTGCACGTTCACTTTGTAAACACCGGATCCTTCCAGATACTTCCGGCTACGTGTTGCGTGACCTTTCCAACGTGATTACGTAATGCGTGGCACATCGCAGAGCAGTGCAAGATGAGCATTTGCGGTTAAAAAGTATATTATTTTTTATTTTTTTTTAGAAAATGACCAATCATTTCGCTAGATAAGACCCTAATTCCTCATCTAGGATCGTGTAGAGCTCTTTGAAGCTGCACTGAAACTGTAATTTGCACCTTCAACCCGTTGAACCCCAGTGAAGTCCACTATATGGAGAAAAATCCAGGAATGTTTTCCTCAAAAACCTTAATTTCTTTTCGACTGAAGAAAGAAAGATGATCTTGGATGACATTGGGGAGAGTAAATTATCAGGAAATTTTAATTCTGAAGTGAACTAATTCTTAAATTTGTGAAAACTAAAGAACAGCATTTATTTGAAATATAAATCTGTAATAAATCATGTAGACTATAGGTCTCAATGACATCAATAGCTTCCATCAGCTGCAGAGTTCAATCAAGCTCTGTGATAAATATGGTTTTAGTGTTTGCTGTCTAGTGAGCTCTCTCCAGGATCATCGTGGGGTCAGCATACCAATGTGGCCTCTCCATTACACACAAAACTCTTAGCACTAGTCTGAGCTGTTTTTGTCAGTAGGCTTAGGCTGGGCATCCAAGGCCTTTGTCATGACACAAGGTCCATTTCATCCTGTTGGCAACAGGTTTCTCACTTCATGTTACTTCCTGTTCAAATGTTTTATTTTCTTTGTACAACTGTCCCATACACCCATTTCCTCTTTGATGGTCAGCAAATCCCTGCCTCTATTCCCCCCACAGCTAGAAGTGCGGGGATGTAGCGTGTTGGTGGAGACTGTGAGGAGTGAAGAACCAGGGGACACTCTGAAGCGGGAAAGAGTGGAACAAAAGAGGCTGCTGGCAGACACTCACAGTGCAGCGATGGACCTCCGCTGTAGGCTGGAGAGCAGTGAGAGGGGCTGGGTGAAGGAAAAATCTGAGCTGCTGGAACGCTTTGAGACTGAGAGGAAGGAGTGGGAGAACCAGCTCATGGATATGCAGCGGAAGATTGAGGAGGTGAGTCTGCGGATATGCGCCACTCCCCACATCTCAGCAGAAAGAACGATATCTTATTTCAAATGAACTGATTCCCTTTGTGCTCCTGTTTACTTCCATGCTAAATGAAAGCTCTGCCAGTAAGGATAATGGTAACACCTAAAATTGGAAGCGATGAAGTCATATTATATAAACCTTGGAATTTCAAGTGACTGCCAAAGGGAGTTTAGCTCAGTGGCGACAGGCCTTCATCAGACCGAAGCTCAGAGCTCCAAACTAGTCGTAGTGAAAGTGCAAACATCAATGCATTTGGCAGATGCTTCATCCAAAGTTCATTCAAGCTATACATCTTATCAGTATGAGCATTCCTTTGGAATCAAACCCACAACCTAGGTGTTGCAAGTGTTCTACCAGTTGAGCAGCATGTCTTAGGTTCAATAATGGAACTTTCCATTGGTCTGTCTACGTGTAATCCCATAGAGCCTGACCAAAATTCTAAGGTCTAGACCAAGTTTAGCTCAAACACTGATCAAACCACCTACGTGTCATTTTCTAGTAACTCTGAAGACCTTTATTAAGCTGCATTTCCACCGAAATTACCTGGAACAATTTGTCCCAGGAACCTTTTCCCCCAGACCTGTTGCTGTCTGCGTTTCCATTGTGGTCTAAAGTACCGTGAAGATTAGGCAAATTAGTCCGGGGAAGTTGGACTGCGTGTGACTTTCCAGTTCCCACTAAATTTCGTCTTACGCATTTAAGCTTAATAAAGCCTGAACCTCGTCGTTGGTCCATCTGTCCAGCAAACAACTCATACTGCATGCACTGCAACAGACTTTTAAAAATGGTGGTTGAAATAAAATGGTGCGTGGAGTCAACCAATCAAACTGCTGTGTGAACTCAACCAATTAGGGGTGCATTTTTTTTTCACTCTTCAAAAATGGTGCTTAAAATTTCTTAGCAAACTACAATATGTAAATGACATTTGTATATATTCAAAATAAAAGATATACATTGTACTTAATGTCAGCTTGCTTATTTTGTTCAAATAACAATTTATTAGGTCCACGTCATAAAACAAGAAACTTTCCCTGCATCCCAATGTCCATACTCTCCATCCTAAATAGTATGTGAGATTAAAATAAGTGTGTCCCAAAGCATATTATGTTGAAAAAGAGTATGCCAAAAGTCCCTGGATGGTCTACTATTTCCGGTAGATTTTCAAAGTGTGGATCCGTGCACACTATAAAGGCTAATATTGCCCACAACCCATTGCGCGTTGGACGAGGATTCAGTTCAGAACTACAAACACGAGTAAAAAGTGGTAAAAAACTAAAAAACATGGCGGATATGCACAATCGACGCTGAGAGGTTTGAGTGACTAATAATCAGTTCAACCTAATAGAAAATATTTGTATATTGTATATGTTATCTGTGTTATTTTTCATCTGCAAATACCAATGTGGACTTTTATAAAGATCCGATTGCCCATTAACTTTTAAACTCATATATCATTATGCATTAATATGAGTTCTCCACATGAAAGACCCGCGACTGCAGATCAACGTGCTGCATTTCTCTCCGAAATTAACTAAATGAAATGTGGAGGATGTAAGATGATTGACAGGCCAGTTTACGGTGACAGGATGCGACAGAGAGAAAAGACGCAATTGTATGACGTGATAGTAGGTCCCAAAGCTTGTCTACTCTTTTGCTACACACTCAAAAGTAAGTACTTTTTGTTCACAGAAAGAGTACATACTTTTAGGGCGTAGTATAAGTTGGCGAATTGGGACGCAGCATATGCTTCTAACCACAGAGCTGTCGTTCTAACCACACAAGTTTGCGATGCAGTTTGCCAATGTTTGTTTGAACTATGGTTTCGGGAATCACCAAATTGTTGAACTATAGCCGTGTTTCATCCGTAGGAAGATTCCCCAGGAACTAGGGACTTTGGAGTGGTACCTGGTGTGTTTCGACCGCAGGAACCAGGGTCTAAATGAAGTTTCAGGTAAAAATTTCCCCCTCAGAAAGTTTTCCAAAGTTCAGGAACTTTCGGGGGTGGGACATGAATGCTGAACATGCTGATTGCTTGAGTTCATGCAGCATTTTGATTGGTTGACTTGACGCAGCATTTTATTTCAACCACTATTTTGAAAAGTCTGTTGCGGTGCATGCAGTAAGAATTATTTGCCGCATAATCAACAGTGGAGTTTAAAAAAATGACAGATGGACCGACGACGAGGTTCAGGCTTTATTAAGCTTATATGCAGAGGACGAAATCCCGCTGGAACTGGAAAGTTTCATGCAGTCTTACGTCACCGGACTTAATCTTCACGGTACTTTAGATCGCGATGGAAACGCAGGCCGCAACAGGTCTGGGGGAAAAAAAGTTCCTGGGAAAAATTTTCCTGGGACAAATTGTTCTGGGTAATTTCAATGAAAAAACGGCTTATGTTAGTAACAACGGAACTTGCGATGTTAGTTGGCTAACGATGCTTTTGGGAAACGTACTCCAGCATGTTCAGTGCCCAAGTCCTCGTGAACAGGGACCGTCTGAGGGATATTTTTACCCGGAACTTCATTTAGACATTGGTCCCTGCAGTTGAAACACACTGAGTACCACCCCAAAGTCCCTAGTCCCTGGGGAAAGTTCCAGCGGTGGAAACGTGGCTTTTGCTTGCTCGGGTGTCTTTGATTAAGGCTGGAGCTAAACTCTGCAGGGCCCTCCAGGACTGCATTTGAGGGATCCTGCTCTAGCCTGAACCATGACTTGGATCTTTGGTATGTGGTTACATATGCATTTGGCAGACACTTTTATCCAAAGCACCGTATTTAAAGATTTACATTTTTTCAGTTCATGCATACCCTGGGAATCAAACCCACAATCTTGGCATTGTGAGCACCATGCAGGAGAGTTCAAATAGAGTTTAGCTCTAACTGTAATTAAACACACCGGAACTAGCTAATCAAGGTCTTCAGACTCACTAGATACATCCAGGCAAATGTGTTGGAGCTGGTTAGAGCTAAACTCTGAAGGACGTTGGCCCTCCAGGAGCAGGATTGGAGACCCCTAATCTACTGATATGCTGTGGAATGGTGGGTGGTTAAATGTAGAGGAAATGGCATGGCTGGGCTTCTTGTGGAGGTCTGGCATAATAGATTTAGCCTGGCAAGTGGCAAATGTCTGGGTATTAAAAGATGAATCAAGGACTACACTCATTATTGTTTTTTCTTTTCCAGTTGTACAATGAAGTGAAGGCTCACCGTACAGGAAGTTCTCTCAGACCAAATACTGATGGACAAAATGCACTAAGGCTCAGCTCGTGTTCTGCCAGCACTTTGTCAAGTGAAGTAACCTATCCCTCAGACGCCCAGAGCAATGAATATTCTGAGGCTCCAACCCAGCAAAGCAATGCCAGCATCGACTCCCAAACAAGTCAACTCAGTCACATCACCAGTGAATCCAGTGACCAGTGCAAGAGCGAGCAAAGCACACTATTAAATCAGCAAGGTACTGGTGAACAACAGGCTATAGACACTGCAGAGCTGGAAGAAATCCTGGAAAGCTGTTTGAAATTGAAAATGGGGAACAAGACCTGCTTTACTGGACAAGATGTCCTCCTTAACCCTTTCAAAAGATTTCAGAGCATGGAAATAACCTGCGGAAGTGACAAAAAGAAGAACAGTACTGCCCTTAATGCGGTGAGACTGTTGTTCATAACACTCTATCACTCAGGGGTTTTACAATTACTGTATTGCTTTACATTCATGGAAATCCTCCTTAACTATTCCTTAATTGAAACACATTGAGCTGCAAATTGCAAATTTACTGTACATTTACTTATATTTCATTGTATTCCATGTTAGGATGCTGCTATGTAGAGATAGAGATATGCTATGTTATATTGTGTGATCTGAGGTCTAAGGATTGCTCTTATTCATCAACATCTTGTAGGCACTCAAGGAAATTGCCCGTGTGAGTGAAGAACTCTGTAGCTACCAGGATGAAATGAGGAAGTGGCCTGATATTAAGAGGTAAACCTCATTGCGCACAGGTACTGCATGCATCACAAATGAATCAGATCTTTGCTTCATAATGATCTCACTTTGTTTGGTTTCCCTTCTTAGAAGCCGCAGTGAGTCGATGTTTTTTCCGAGAGATGCTGAGTTGGTGGAGAGGGTAAAGGATAATTTGGAAATGGAGGACACCGTTTTGTATTTGAAAAACATGAGTGAAGACCTCAAATCCCTCGATGAGCAATACTGGATGAACTGGGAAAGTTGTAACATGGAATCACAGCAAAGTGATGCTAAGCCACCAGACAACATAAGACAACAAGCCCCACCCATACCAACCCGTAGTACATCTTGGTACCTTAGCAGTCATTCAGCTTCAGAATTAGAGTCCAGTGGTACAGAGCATTTGTGCCAACAGCTAGGAACCCATCCAGACAGAAAATACACCAGCCCCGCAATTGTAAGAAAATTTGAGGCAATGCTTCAAGAAAATGAGGGGAAAATTCTGACCGACTCTGGGAATGTAGTCTGTAGCGTGCCTGTCGATTCCAAGTGCAATATCAGTTGCTGCCAGAGCCGCTGGTCCTGTGATGGAAGTAGATTTGGCAGCAACAAGTCATCCAGATATGTACCTGTTAAGAGATGCCTCTCCAACATTGACATTGCTGCTGCAGCCACAGATCGCAGTCTAAACCAAACAGAAGCAGAGAGCAAAAATGATCTCAAGAGTGCATCTCATCCCATGAACATGCCTACAGATTCTGTTGCATCAATAGACTTTATTTCTCCATATCCCAGCGATACAGCTACTTCCAGAAATGAGAGACTTGAGCAGAAAACTGCAGAGTTCAACCGTACGCTCTTCCAGGCAGGAATGGGTCTTCGGTGTGGTGAGGACACTTCTATGAATGTTTCTACTGATTGTTCTACAAGTCTACCAGAGGTTGTATCAAAGGACACATTTACAGAGAGCCCATCAATGTATGTTGAAGACAATCTAAAGGTTGTGCTCTCGGATCTTGTGCCACAGTGCCCAAAGGAGGAGGGAAGAAGGAAGGAAACAAAGGACCTTGTCTCTAAGTCTTCATCTCCACAGCAGGAATGTATTCTACAAGAAGACATGGAAGTAAAACCTTTCCAGACTGAACACACTACACCAACTTCAGTTGACCAAATTGGCCCAAGTGTTAGAGAAAAAGGTTTTGAAATTATTGTAAGTCCACCACAGCTGGAAATCCAGACGGAAAGGTGCAGAAAAGTTGTGGATGTTAGTGCAGATCAACATCAAGCAGTCAAAAAATCCAAACAGGCAAAAAAGGACATGTGTAGTAGCACCAGATCTCGTATTTTAGACGAAAATCCATGGAAGCCATCTACACTAGCAGCCTATCCTCGTCCAATGGAGTCTAGGTCCAACTATGGAGCTGTTGAGAGGATTCTCAAAAGTTACGAGGATTTGGAGAGATCTCGGGAGCAGAAGCAGTCACAGCCCAGTCCAGGGAAGGAGGAAGACCTCATTGACCTCTTGGAAATGTTGGATAAGCGACATGAGCCCACATCCAGTCAGAGACTAACACACACACCGCACCACCAGGTCATAGCCCACAAAGAGACACATGTAACAGTGCAGGTCAGTACTGCACACACTCCCACACATAGACAAGCACCATTCAAACCACTAAAGCACACACTTTCACCCGAGCTCCACACATTCAAATACATGCTAAATAACTCAGCTGGAGAAGTGTATGAGGTGCAAGTGTAGATGACTATAGTGTATTAAAGGGTCTTTGCCCAAAAAATGAAAATTACCCCATGATTTACTCCTTGGTGTATATGAGTTTCTTCTTTCAGATGAATAAAATCGGAGTTATATTAAATAATGTCCTGGCTCTTCCAAGCTTTATAATGGCAGTGACTAGAGGATGAGATTTTGAAGCTCAAAAAAGTGCAACCATCCATCATAAAAGATATCCACACGGCTTCAGGGGTTAATAAACGCCTTTTGAAGTGAAGCGATGCATTTAAGTAAGAAAAATATCCATATTTAAAACTTTAAAAACTAAAATAACTAGCTTCCAACAGCCGTACACATCGATTAACGGCAAAAGACTGAACTCTGGTCCAACACGTGATGTATTGACGAATGCGGAAGCGCAGAGGATAGAGCAAAATAAAACACCGGTCACGAATTAGAAGTCTAAAGCAAGAATTTTTAAAGAGAAATGTCGGAGGATTTCAATATAAGAGAAGAGGAGCTTGAGTTTATTGCCCAGCCGTATTTGTTTGAACAGCGAGAGGCGTCAAAGCTTATGCTACTCCTACATTGCATCTTTTGGCGTAAGTAGACGTGTGTACGGCCGTTTACCAGAAGATAGTTATTTTAGTTTTTACAGTTTTAAATATGTATATTTTTCTTTCACAAAGGCATTGTGTGGATATATATTATGATGGATGGATGCACTTTTTTGGGCTTCAAAATCTCATCCTCTATTCACTGCCATTATAAAGCTTGGAAGAGCCAGGACATTATTTAATATAACTCAGATTGTGTTCGTCTGAAAGAAGATAATCATATACACATAGTATGGCTTGAGGGTGAGTAAATCATGGGATGAGTTACATTTTTGGGTGAACTATCCCTTTAAATAGCAGTTTTTAGCAGAAAAGTCACTTTGTTCCATATTTAAATGCATTTGCTAAAAGGTCTGAAAGCCTGTGCTGTATTGTGAATATAGACACAGTTAAAGGGTGTTGTTGTAGTACCTGCAACAACTTTAGCCGTGGCATATAAGTAAAAAATAGTTACAGTATAATAAATATATTAAGGACAATTTTTTATTAAAACATTTTCTGACATGTAAACTTAGGTTAATCGGTGGTTTCTTTAGGTGCTGTACAGTGATACACACAGTAAATCTGTTTTATCAGAATATGTTCTCATCAATAAGTAACAGTAAATATATTAGACTGCTTAGAAAGATTATAAAAATTCCCTCTAAATCTCCAACTGAAAGTCTTTTCTCTTGTCTGGAAATATTTAGAATTTCTTGTTAAAATACCTTATTCCCACAAAACCATCTAAGCAGCACAATTAAAATTCCTTAAGTTGAATTTCTGTCAGAAAATATTGGCAGATTGCGCAAAGCGAGAAGCCCAGAAGCTTCTTATTGTTGAAATCATGCATTTCTTTCAAGGCTTTAAGTGGAAAGAATTAGTGGCACCAAGTTTAATTGACATCTTTCATGTCTAGCTCTTTAGACAACCTCAATTAACTGTTTTTATAGGAGGCCAAGGTATGTGGTGTAATTACAGAAACATGTACCATGGCCAGGATTCCTAGTGAAGCTAGTCCTCTGCATGGACCGCTTTTGTAAATTGCTGGAAATGATTGTCAGATGACTCAGAAAGCATCAGAGAGATTTAATCAGTTCTTTTGTTTTCAGTTAGTTGTAAAATGGAGAGCATATGCAGGAAACAAAAGTTCAGCCATTTCCTTTAAATGCAATGGCATTGAAAGAAAAATACAAGAAATTATAATTTGACAATTAAGCTCCCCTTCCCTTAAGTTTTCATAACTGTAATGTAATTATGAAAATCATCCTCTCTGGACACATTATTATAATTTTTTTTAATCAGTTGTACTTTATAACAACTTAAATAATATATACTTTCTTTGCAATATACATTATAGACTGCATTACATTACTAATAATAATTACAACTAGGCTCATTTTTTATTTATGCAAACAAAGCATAATTTCTTCTGACCTGGACATCTCAGATCTCGTGAGATTCATTCACAAACGTTCTGTACATCAAAGCGCACAGAGTAGGTTATTGTGCTGTTGACAGGAATATTTAAATCCAATGATATTTCATAAAAAATATTTGTCTCAACAGCAAGGCAAAGAGTCCTCTGTAACTATCAAGAAGAGCTTTTCACGACCTGTGTGTCCTGCAAAGAGACGTTTGCCCTCTCGTTGGGCTAGCCGCTCGTCCGTCTCATCTGCATCATCTCCCTCACCCCCACCCACAGTCTTCACCCAGCGACAAACACTCACCTACTCCACCTATCACACAGAGACAGTGATCTAAACGGCCGTTAGATGCAGTCCAATGCCTTTACAGCTGTAAATGTTGCCTGATTACCTGTGTAAATAAACACTGTGACTGTTCAAATGATTTTGTTGTGTACATTTCCATAACCATGAAATCAAACTGCCTTTTTCATTCTTTTGTTTACATTTCATTTCTACCAGTGTGACTTAAAAGTGCACAAATGATGTTTTCAGTTTTCATAAACCATTATTTTTTTATAGCTGTCAATGTAGATCTGCTTTACATGTGGCCTCATGTGTGTGTGTGTGTGTGTGTGGTTGTGTGAGGTCTGATGTCTGATTGATAATATCAAAGTCTGTTTCACATCAAATCCGTTGTTATACTTTTACCAACTTTAACCAAAATGACTCGTTATTACAGAAACAAATAGATTCTACGCTCAGTTTATGTGTTTATCTGTTGTGAGACATATCATTGAGACAATGCCTTTGCAGTTCTTTTTCTTGTTAATTAATATCACAAGTGTATTCAGCATTTATAAAAATAAATAAAATACTGACACTCCTTCTGTAGATGTGTTTTATTCATAACCTAGTCTCGTCTGGTATAAAATGAGGTATAAATTAATTTACTTACAAGCCTTGCTTGAACCAATTGTCATCCTGTCTGGAAATATTTTGATCCTGAGGAATGAGCGAAGTCTGTTTGGCGCTGACTGTGATGCGGTTAACATTTCCCATTATCTCTGTAATACCATGAAATAACTCAGAAAGACAAAACTCTAAAACATCTACACTGTAAACAATAATTGTTGGTTTAACTTAATTTTAAGGCAACTTACTTTTGTTTTGAGTTCATTTAAATAAAAAATTTGAGTTAAAGGATTAGTTCACTTTTAAATAATATTTTCCTGATAATTTACTCACCTCCATGTCATCCAAGATGTCCATGTCATTCTTTCTTCAGTCGAAAAGAAATTTAAGTTTTTGAAGAAAACATTCCAGGATTTTTTGAATGGGCACCAAACAGTTGAAGGTCAAAATTAGTTTCACTGCAGCTTCAAATTGTTCTACACAATCCCAGATGAGAAATAAGGGTCTTATCTAGTGAAACCATCGCTAATTTTCTAAAAAAATTGAAAATTAAATAAGTTTTAACCTTAAATGCTCATCTTGAACTAGCTCTCTTCTTCTTCTCTATTAGAATTCCAGCAGTGTAGACACTGCTAAGTGTATTACTGCCCTCCACAGGTCAAAGTTTTGAACTCATTTTTATATGCAATATGCTAGTATATAAACTTTGACCTGTGGAGGGCAGTAATACACTTAGCAGTGTCTACACTGCCGGAATTCTAATAGAGAAGAAGAAGAGAGCTAGTTCAAGATGAGCATTTAAGGTTAAAACTTATATAATTTTTTTTTTTTAATTCAGAAAATGAGCGATGGTTTCACTAGATAAGACCCTTATTTCTCATCTGGGATCGTGTAGAACAATTTGAAGCTGCAGTGAAATTAATTTTGACCTTCAACTGTTTGGTGCCCATTCAAGTCTACTATATGGAGAAAAATCCTGGAATGTTTTCATCAAAAACTTTAATTTCTTTTCGACTGAAGAAAGAAAGACATGGACATCTTGGATGACATGGGGGTGAGTAAATTATCAGGAAAAGTTTATTTAAAAGTGGACTAATCCTTTAATACAACAAAGGCGAATGGTTTAATCAACAGAAACTCAAAATATTATGTTATCTGAACCACATTAATTATTGAAGTTTATTTGACAAAAAAAAAAACTATGATTTTGGAAATAAAAGCAGAAGCATGGTTGTGCAACAGCCACAAGTACATGTATTCAATGAGAATTAAACCTGTTTTACTCCTAAACCTTTTTCCCAATATGCCCCTAAAATGTAACTTTGAATACAGTGTCTGAAGTACAGTTCATTTTATTGAATTTGCCCTCTACCTCACATCCCAAGAATCTATTCTAGTCAACTATGAGTGTAGACATTTAGACTCCAACCTTCTCTCTTTAGTCCCTTACAGAATTAAGTCAGGAAAAAAAATGTTTTTGCAGCTGCAGCATCCTGTCAGAAAACCTTAGCCTACATGCCAGGACGAAGATCGCCTTCCCCAGGCGCAAATCACCTCATCCTTGTCCACATTTATTCCACTTCACTCAAACATCTTTCCCAACAGGACGCCAGGAGCCCCACATAGGCATCCCAGACAGGATGAAGCATCTGTCAACCTTCTGAAATGTGATGACATTTGACTGTGATCTAAGGCTCCATGTGTTTGTTCCTGCACTCTTCTGGGTTGAGTGCTACACTCTTAGAAAAAAAGGTCAAATTTTTTCTTTTTTTCTAGAGATAAAGTATGTTTAAGAGCTGTTTAATACATAAATTCCCATGATGGAAACCCCTAAAATGTTATATGAAAAGCCATCTATAACTTGATTAGACATTATTTTGTATAATAGTGATAATGTAAGTACCTTGCCAGGCTCCATGGTTTCATGTTAGAGAGGTTCCTTTAAAAAAATCTGAAGTATAGCTTGTGTGAACTCGGGACAATCTGGAGAGACAGCCAGACTAGCCAGTTGGACCTAAATGTCGACATTTTAAATAAAACGTGCAATCTTTTAAAACAAAACACTAGCTTTTTAAAAATAAAATGAAGTGATAAATAATGCTTTAAGCTACCTGTGTCGCTCGAGCAGCTTCTGTTGCCATGCTTCGCCTCCTCAGACGAACAACTTCTGTTTGGCGCCAGATAAAAATACAGACGGCTGCAGTCTGTCCAGCTTGTAACCTAAACCCTTATAACCTATAAATATTGACTAATAAATAATTAAAACTGCATTGAGGTCTTTTCCTTAATAACATATATGGTAGCTACTGTCTGTCAACCAGGCTGAAGAATTGTACAAACTGAGATAAGACTGTGACGTTTTTATTTTAGGTGTTGTGAACGCATTTAGGATGACGTTAAATTGGGTCATCAGGTAAAAGGTCAGATAAGGTACTGCTGCCTTCACGTGCTGTCGGAAATTTCCCACTTCCCACTTGTGAAGTCGTGATTACGAGCTCGCCGTGTTCAAGTGCTTTGTTGTCAGAAAGAACAAGAATCATGGAGGACACCAGCATCATTCCTGCCTATTTATTGGGAAATTCTCATTAAAGCCAAAATGATATTTAGTGTCCAATTCATCGACAAACACCGCGCTGTAAAGTCAGCTGACGATTCTGGAATTTCGGTCAAATTTCGCTGTGCTATAAAACAATACGCTTCAAAAGGTTATATGTAAATATCCACTACTTTAACGACAAGGCTGTTTTGGAAAGAAAACTAATAGGCTGATAAGCCTGGTTGTATGTGAGAGATATGAAATCATCCGTCTATTTTTGATACCACTTGTCCACCTTGTTAAGCAGGTTTTTTTTTTTTTTTTTTTTTTTTNNAATTGGCCTAATTTCATGGAAATACCATAAAAACAAAAAAACAACTAATAATTCAGTGACAATGTAAAATCATCAATAATGTAAGCGAGTTGGCTATAAAGTGTATGAATATCAATAATGTAAGTAGGCTACTTTAAAAAGTGAATACTTTCAGACATTTGTATCTGAAAACGAAAAATGTAAAATGATGTGTTACAATTCATATGTAGCTAATATAAGCGATCTATATTTTCTGATAGTTTATTAATTGATATGCTTTTAAAGGTGCCGTAGAACGTGTTTTCACAAGATGTAATATAAGTCTAAGGTGTCCCCTGAATGTGTCTGTGAAGTTTCAGCTCAAAATACCCCATACATTTTTTAATTAATTTTTTTAACTGCCTGTTTTGGGGCATCATTAAATATGCGCCGATTCAGGCTGCGGCCCCTTTAAATCTCATGCTCCCCTCCCCCGGAGCTCGCGACTGCCTTAAACAGCGTAAACAAAGTTCACACAGCTAATATAACCCTCAAAATGGATCTTTACAAAGTGTTCGTCATGCAGCATGTCTAATCGCGTAAGTATGGTATTTATTTGGATGTTTACATTTGATTCTGAATGAGTTTGATGGTGCTCTGTGGCTAAAGCTAACATTACACAGTGTTGGAGAGATTTATAAAGAATGAAGTTGTGTTTATGAATTATACAGACTGCAAGTGTTTAAAAATGAAAATAACGACAGTCTTGTCTCTGTGAATACAGTGAGAAACGATTAACCACATTTAACAGTACATTAGCAACATGCTTTCCTGTAGCTCAGTGGTTAGAGCATGGCACTAGCAATGCCAAGGTCATGGGTTCGATCCCAGGGATTGCACATACTCAGATACAAATGTATAGTATAATGCAATGTAAGTCGCTTTGGATAAAAGCGTCTGCCAAATGCATAAATGTAAATGTAAATGTAAACATGCTAACGAAACATTTAGAAAGACAATTTACAAATATCACTAAAAATATCATGGATCATGTCAGTTATTATCGCTCCATCTGCCATTTTTCGCTGTTGTTATTGCTTGCTTACCTAGTCTGCTGATTCAGCTGTGCACAGATCCAGACGTTAATACTGGCTGCCTTTGTCTAATGCCTTGAACATGAGCTGGCATATGCAAATATTGGGGGCGTACATATTAATGATCCCGACTGTTGCGTAACAGTCGGTGTTATGTTGAGATTCGCCTGTTCTTCGGAGGTCTTTTAAACAAATTAGATTTACATATGAAGGAGGAAACAATGGAGTTTGAGACTCACTGTATGTCATTTCCATGTACTGAACTCTTGTTATTCAACTGTGCCGAGGTAAATTACATTTTTGATTATAGGGCACCTTTAAATGTTCAAAGGGACATGAGAAAATGTACACAATGCCCATAAATGAGAAGAATCATAAGTATTTTAAACTGCTGTTCATTTGTCCCTAACGTTTTTTTGATGTCCAAAAGGCACCAAATACCAGGAATGACCCATAAAGCAACTTTGTGTTTGAAACAATATGCTATTATATTGCATAACAAGGCACAGAATTTGGCACTTTTTGTTAAAGATTTCACAGAACTTTAACAGACAGGTGTCGTGGCATATAGGCTATTAGAGTTATGATCCATTTAATACAGTGGTACATTATCGTAGTATCAACCTTACAGTACCATGGTCTGCAAATTGTAACCTAACATGCAATATACAAAGTACCATGATACTAACATTTTATATCAATAGCTATATGTTTTTCATGTCTTCTATTTGCGGCGCTGCAGTGTGTATTGGGGAACAGCTCCCCCGTCTGGACAATTGCAGCATCGCCTAGAAAGCGAATTTGAATAAATAGGATAAATCCATCGATATCTCTGGTGGATATTTCGTCTGCTTTTATATCTTTGTGATTTTCTTCAACACGTGGAGTGCATATAACAGCTTTATTCAAAATTGTATTGCAAGTTTACAATTAGTAGGCGGTATCGTTTACATGAATACTTTGTTTCTTTCAGGACCGTTTTTGAAGTTACTCCTAGGTTCGAGAGAGGTCAAGTACTTTTAAAACATTGCAAAAAAACATTCATTAAAAACTGAACAATATAGACCCGATATAAATATAATGAGTGTGTGCGGTGCTGCTCGGTGCCGGCTGATCCAGACTCGCGGTGCTGTGAGGAGAATCCTTCAGCAGAACCGAACCGCCTGCAGCCACACGAATGGACCTGCTGAGAGCATCAGGGAGAAGCTGCAGGCTTTCCCAGGAGGATCCATAGAGCTCCAGAAGCAGGAGACAGGGATTGCGGTGCTCACTGTCAGTAATCCAGCGCGCATGAACGCCTTCTCAGGTACTCATGTTCACTCCACATATATGGACAGTTTGTGGACAGTTTGATGTCTAAAGATTTGAGGTGGAAATTAAACTTTTGGAATAAAATAGCAGAATCCGTTGACTTGCTAAGGAATAATACGTCAAATATTATTTAACAAATAATACCATTGGTTCCACCACTTTTTACTACTATGTGCACTAACATTAAAATTAACCATTTATTGTGTACATATCAGATTTTACATTGTACATTTAACAATACCTGCATGTAATTACAGCTGTAATTAATGTCTGTAATTAATGACATCTATAGGGTTAGGGTTACTTGTCCATAAACTTACTCGTATCCACCTCAGTAGCAGCACAAATGTTTTTTTTATGCAAGTACATAGTAAAGACACCCTAATATAAAGTGTGACCATAGCTTTTTATACAAATAATATTTGTACAGGTTTTTCATAATTTGACAAAGTTTGATTGGAAATGGCGCACCATAAAAATACTTTTTTTTGCCTTAATTTTTTTCACGTCACACACACTTTTATGTTTCCTTGCTGAACAAACATGAAAAAACAAACTTTGTTAGGTGTTAAATTGATTGATGTGTTAAAGTGCCCTCTTTTAACACAATAAATTTGTGAAATTTGTGTGAAATGTCTCACTCTTGGTGTGAAATTATGAGATTATCATACTTCTTAAAATGTAATAATTCATGTTTTTGTTTTTGGAACTTTAATATTTTAAGAATGATCTGGTTCCGAGACAAAATTTAAAGTTGACATGAAACTGAAGTTACGAGTCTTTTCTGCCATATTTTGTGTGACGTATATCCGAAAGAAACGGCGTCTGGAACAAGAACAAATGTAGGGCGGGGCTTTATTTTTGTCCATGGGGAATTGATTGGATTGTTGGATTATTGTGGTTTTCTATTGGTGGATCTCATGTGAGTGACAAGTTGCTCCGCCCTCAATGCAGTAAACGTCATCAGGGAAGAGATGTTGCTGCAAGAGGGAGGGGAAGTTATTTTGATCAAAGTTTATGAGGGAACATGAATGTAAAAAATAATGATGTGCACGGATAAATAATTTATAATAAATACTGCAATATTCCATAAAATTGGAATTGTCAACTCAGTTGTTGATTTCATGGTGACTTTAAGATTGACAGTCTGGGTGTAGCCAATGTAAATTATGTTAGCATATTAAAAAAAGCCGGTTTAATGTGACCTTCATGTAACAAAAAGGACATTTAAGTGTGTCAGTTTAAATGATTTCATTATTTGTTGTTTTCCCGCTCTCTTGCAGGCAGCATGATGCTTGAACTGGAGCAGCGGGTGCATGAACTAGAGACCTGGACAGAAGGGAAAGCTGTCATTGTGCAGGGAGCTGCTGGAACCTTCTGCTCTGGATCTGATCTGAATGCAGTCAGAGCGATAGCAAACCCACACGTGAGGAGAGTTAAAGACCCATTATCATAAGCCTCGTTCAGACTGTCAGTCCAAATCTGATTTTTGTGCATATCCGATTGAAATCCGATCAGATTTAGCAAGTCTGAACGGCCAAAAACCACATGAAATGCGATTTTTACAAATCCGTTTCGAGCGGCATTCATATGTGGTTTGGAATCCTATTCAAATCGCATTTCTGGAAATCCGTTTCAGTCTGACCGCTCTGATTGGATTTCACGTGGTTTATGTGACTTTCTCACGCAATGTAAAACGTAAACATCAGATGCTGAAAGTCGCTGCAGAAACAAGGCTGTGTTGATGCAAAGTGCCGGACAAGCAGAAATTAGCAATAGGCTATAACTGAGACATGTTTTGAGACCGGTGGAGACGACAGCACGGAATAAAGCCGCTCATACCTGCCTCCTTTGTTTCTGCCGTTGCCTCATCATAACTTCATAGATGCAAACTCCTCACCTTTCGATGAGAATTCACCTTTTTGAGATCAAAATAGGTCGCCTACGAGATTCATCGACGGATGAGAGTCATCTCCGTCAGATAGCACACGTACGTCTGCAAGATGTCTGTTAAAGATCACTTCATCTGGAAAGCATCTGCTGTTTACAAACATCTGATAGACATCTTTAAGATGTCAGTTTTACATACATTCTAAATCATAAACATCTTAAAGACATCTTCTAAACGTCTAATTGACATCTGACAGGAAACGTCCTATAGACGTATTGCAGATGAGCAAACACTCTAAACAATATGTCTTCCAGACGTAAACACAGACATCAAATAGACGTCTCCGAGATGTACAGTACAGTCCAAAAGTTTGGAACCACTAAGATTTTTAATTTTTTAAAAGAAGTTTCGTCTGCTCACCAAGGCTACATTTATTTAATAAAAAATACAGTAAAAACAGTAATATTGTGAAATATTATTACAATTTAAAATAACTGTTTTCTCTTTGAATATATTTCACAAAGTAATTTATTCCTGTGATGCAAAGCTGAATTTTCAGCATCATTACTCCAGTCTTCAGTGTCACATGATCCTTCAGAAATCATTCTAATATGCTGATCTGCTGCTCAAGAAACATTTAATGTGTACAATTGTACAAAATATTTGTGTACAATATTTTTTTTCAGGATTATTTGATGAATAGAAAGTTCAAAAGAACAGTGTTTATCTGAAATCTAATCTTTTGTAACATTATAAATGTCTTTACTGCCACTTTTGATTGATTTAATGCATCCTTGCTGAATAAAAGTATTCATTTCTTTAATTTCTTTTCAAAAAAATAAAAATAAAAATTCTTACTGACCCCAAACTTTTGAACGGTAGTGTATAATGCTACAGAAGCTTTGTATTTCAGATAAATGCTGTTCTTTTGAACTTTCTATTCATCAAGGAATCCTGAAAAAAAAAGTACACAACTGTTTTCAACATTGAAAATAATCATAAATGTTTATTGAGCAGCAAATCAGCATATTAGAATGATTTCTGAAGGATCATGTGACACTGAAGACTGGAGTAACGATGCTGAAAATTCAGCTTTGCATCACAGGAATAAATTACTTTGTCAAATATATTTAAATAGTACACAGTTATTTTAAATTGTAATAATATTTCACAATATTACTGTTTTTTACTGTATTTTTAATTAAATAAATGTAGCCTTGGTGAGCAGACGAAACTTCTTTTAAAAACATTAAAAATCTTAGTGGTTCCAAACTTTTGGACTGTACTGTACGTGTGCTATAGGTCTGTCCGCATGCATTAACGTACGAATCTCGTAAAGTAGCGTTATGATAACCTTCATTTAATTGGCATAAGTATCGAGATGTAAAGCTTGGGACTGATAATAAGCCTGACATGGCTCACTTGATTTGATTTTAACGGAGTTAGCGTTTCTTCCACTGAATCGAACATAATTTTTATTCCAAATACAACTTGTGTAACGCTACTAACATTACCTTTTTGCCACGGAATACAACTTTAGTTGAGCTCTACTATACGGTCATGACGTAATTAAACAGTTTGCTTTTACACACGCAAGATGTTCTGTGCAATTTCATAATGACAGGGTTTGAACTTCTGTAGCTTACTAAAACATCTGAAAACAAAACACACTTTCCAGCTGATATAATGTTTGTGTGTTTTTCAGGATGGCATGAAGATGTGTGAGTTCATGCAGAACACTCTAACTCGACTCCTCAGGTTAGTCTGTACAGTCAACACACCAGGGTTCAATACTGTAAAATTTGAAGAAAGTAGAGGATCTTTGCCACACCATGAAAATGATCTCCTGTCCTTCTTTTTGAAACGTGCATGTTTATGCAAGGGTAGTTTACTTCTTTGTCATAGCTTGACCATGTGAGTGATGTCCAGTTGTCATCATGATAATAAATAAAGATGTCATAACATTTGGCAGTCAGATCAAATGATGAGTCAAACTGGCTGTTAATTTGTCCCATTACTTTATTGATCACACTGGAAATAGAAGGTCAAGTAGAGCTTATATTTAAAGGGTTAGTTTCACGCAAAAATGAAATTTCTGTTATTATTTACTCACCCTCATGTCGTTCCACACCCGTAAGACCTTCGTTCATCTTCAGAACACAAATGAAGATATTTTTGATAAAATCCGATGGCTCAGTGAGGCCTCCATTGACAGCAGGATAATTAACACTTTCAGATGCCCAGAAATCTACTAAAGACATATTTAAAACAGTTCATGTGAATACAGTGGTTCAACCTTAAAGTTATGAAGCAACAAGAATACTTTTTGTGCGCCAAAAAAAATTAATTAAAAAAATAACGACTTTATTCAACAATATCTAGTGATCAGCGATTTCAAAACACTGCTTCATGAAGCTTCGAAGATTTACGAATCTTTTGTTTCGAATCAGTTGTTCAGAGCGTGTATCAAACTGCCAAAGATATTGTTAAATAAAGTCGTTATTTTTTTTAGTGCACAAAAAGTATTATCACTTCATAACATTAAGGTTGAACCACTGTAGTCACATGAACTGTTTTAAATATGTCTTTAGTAGCTTTCTGGACATCTGAAAGTGTTAATTATCCTGCTGTCAATGCAGGCCTTACTGAGCCATCGGATTTTATCAAAAATATCTTCATTTGTGTTCTGAAGATGAACGAAGGTCTTACCGGCATGGAACGACATGAGGGTGAGTAATTAATGACAGAAATTTCATTTTTGGGTGAACTAACCCTTTAAGGTTTTTTAGATATTAAGATATTTTTGATGAAATCCAAGGGTTTCTGAAGCACACATAGGCAGCAACATCATTATTATTTTTTAATGTTTTTTAAAGCCATCTCTTATGCTCACAAAGGCTGTATTGTTGTGAAATATTATTACTCTTATAGAAAAAATGTCTTATGTAAATATATTTTAAAATGTAATTTATTCCTGTGATGCAAAGCTGAATTTTCAGCATCATTACTCCAGTCTTCAGTGTCACATGATCCTTCAGAAATCATTCTAATATGATGATCTGATGCTCAAGAAACATTTACCAATGTTGAAAACAGCTGTGGTTCTTCATATTTTTTGGAAACTGTGATACACTACCAATGAAGAGGGGCAAGTAAGAAAAAAAAGAAAAGAAATGAATACTCAATAAATTGTTCAAAAGTGACAGTAAAGACATTTATAATGTGACACAAGTTTACTGTTTCAATTAAAAGTTGTTCTTTCAAACATTCTATTCACCAAAATCCTGAAAAAAATTGATCAGTTTCCACAAAAAATATTAAGCATCAAAAACAATGTTTACAAATATTGATAATAATAAGAACCATTAATAATAATTGAGCACCAAATCAGCATGCAGCTTACCTGTATGAGTGTTTACCGCCAAATTTTTGGCAGAGTCCCCACAGTGCATTATGAGTTAACATTGGTTGTACATTCGTTTTGTAGTGTAGAATTGAAAAAGTGCATTCAATAATTTCCACTATGGTTTTGGTACTTCTTCAAATGGCTGTCCCCTCAAAGTAGTAGTAGTGTCTAGAATATGACCATCGACTCTCAAAACTGTGCAGATCCATTCGTTTTTAAGCAGAATTATTTCTCCAGTCTTCTGTGTCAGAGCTAAACTCCCGTTCTTTCAGGTAGGCTGCCGCTCATCTCCATGGCACTGGTGGAGGGAAGAGCGCTGGGCGGGGGAGCAGAACTCACCACTGCCTGTGACTTCAGGTACACACATATTTTGACTTTTTTGTTTATAGGGGTCATATTATTTGATTTATTTATTCAAATTGACTAATTTGCTTTGGAGCACACACTTAAGTTTGGTCTCTTTTTATAGACAACACTTGGCAGACTAATGCTGAAGTAAAACAAGTTTAAAAAGTGAACTTTAAAAAATATTATAGAATTTCACCTTTATTGTTATGAAAAATGCACAAAAATACTAGGGGAGAGCGGGGTAAGTTGTCACACTTCTCACACTGTCTAACATTTACTGAGCAATGGTATAAATGTCATACCAAATGAAAGAAGGAAGTCTTGGGCACATATGTTGTATTCATTACATTTTCATATCTTATCTCATTACGGAGTTGTAGACTGTTGAATAGAGAATGTGCACTTGTGACAATTTGCCCCATTGGCGGGTAATTTGTCATACTAGATTATCTAAAAATAAGAACTACTTAATTGTTATTATTGATTTTAATTTTTAAATTCAAACCAGAACTGGAAATATAAACAATCATGCCTAGAGAATTTGGAAAAACAATTATTTCAATCCAAACAATACACATTTCAATCAAAACACATTAAGTGGCAAGACCACTTTACTTTGAACTTTAAACTCAAACTTTCTCTGGCTTGCATAGATCCATGATAACTGAATGGAATACTGCAGATAACTCGCTTAACTTAACATGTTTAATCTCTGAACATAACTGACTTAACATGTTGAACCTCTTTTTTGAGCATGTTCTATGTGTTTATTTGCACTGGGGCAAGTTGTCACATGTGACGACTTGCCCCAAAGTCATTGAGACAACTTGCCCCTAACTGACATGTGTGCTAATGTTGGCTAAATCTCAAGGTTCGCTTAACATAGCCTGTCAAATAAAGTATGAAAAGACACTTTATTGTCTCCTCTATGTTGTGCAAAATAATAATTTTTAACATTCATACCTAACAAAGTTGTATTGCATAAAATTTAAAGTGCAAATTTTTTACTTTTTAAGCCAAAAAATAAGAAAATTGTGCTAACCTCAGATTAGAGCGATCTTGACCACATGTGAACAGGAAGTTGACTATAGAAGAAGAAGTCACACAAAGTGGCTATTTGATTTTTGAAATAGAGCCTCTAGTTTTGGAGTTATGAAGAGTGTGACAACTTACCCTGCTCTCCCCTACTTTCAATTTTCATATGAAATATATATTTTCCAAAACACTTTTTCATCAAAGCCATAAATCTAAACAAGTTGTGTTCCAAATTCTAGTTTGATATCTCAAAAAATGAGCTTTCAGTAAGATTTTGTTTTTGCGCAGTACCACACGTTTCCACTAGATGAAATTCATTTCCTATTTATTTCTAATGGGGTCAATTTTGAATACAAATGTAATTTTTTGTTTTTCAGGACAGTTTAACCCTTTCAAATCATGTTTTCCACATAGCAAGTGCCAAAACCTTTACCAAGTTTTGTACCATTCCGATGAAGTAAAAAATTCAAAAAAAAAAAAAAAAACTTAAAATTTTCCAAAGAGCACCATAGGGTTAAAGCACCTTTTAATTTTATTACAACACTCAGTCTGTTTGGATAGGAGTCTGTCAGCTTGGCACATCTTGACTTGGGAATATTTTCACACTCTTCTTTGCAAAAAAAGTTCCAGATATGTTAAATTGCGAAGGCATCCCCTGTACACGGCCCTCTTCAGGTCGCCCCACAGATTTGCTTTCTATAGGTTTCAGGCCTGGGCGGTGGCTGGGCCATTCCAAAACATTCATATTTCTTTGCTAAAGCCGTTCTTTTGTTGATTTAGATGTGTTTTGAATCATTGTCATGCTGAAAGGTAAAAAGTCTCTTCATTTTCAGCTTTCTAGCAGACGCCAGAAGGTTCTTTGCCAAAATCGACTGGTTCTTGGATGTATTTATGATTCCAGCAACTTCATTCACTAAAGCCCCAAGAAAAGCAGCCCAAAGCTTGATGCTGTCACCAACATGCCTCATCAAGCCTCATTCTTTTGCTGATGTGCTGTTGTTTTTGTGCCAAACATACCTTTTATAGTTTTGACCAAAAAGTTCAATCTTTGTCTCATCAGACCATAACACATTTTCCACATGGTTTTGGGAGACTGGATATATATTTTTGCAAAGTTTAGCTGGGCTTGGATTTTTTTTTTTCCTGGCCCATAGCCCAGACAGATGGTCAATACGGGAGATAATTGTTACATGTAGGTAAAAACCAATACTTGCCAGAAAGAGCTGCAACTCTTTTAATGTTGCTCTAGGCCTCTTGACAGCCTCCCTGACCAGTTTTCTCTTTGTCTTCTCATCAGTTTTGGAAGCTTTTCATGGCCTATGGCTCTTGTAGTAGCATGCAACCAAGACGATTTCAGAAAAATCTTACAAGAACAGCTGAGATTTATTTGGAGTTAATCAGAGTCACTTCAGGAGAAGACAGTTGTGTGCTGTTTCACATGAGCTTGATGATTAGTTCATTCTGAACACCGCCACATATTCAATTATAAAAGGGTGTGCGCACTTATGCGGTCAGGTTATTTTAGAGGATTAGTTCACCCAAAAATGAAATTTCTGTCATTAAGAACTTACCCTCGTCCCAAACCCGTAAGACCTTAGTTTATCTTCTGAACACAAATTAAGATATTTTTGATGAAATCCGAGGGTTTCTAAACCACACATAGGCAGCAATGTCATTGCACCTTTTGAGGTCCAGAAGGGTAAGGCAGTAAAGAGATCGTTAAAATAGTTTAAAAAGTGATCATAAATGTACTCCACACGACTCTGGGGGGTTAATAAAGGCCTTCTGAAGCAAAGCGATGCATTTGTGTATGAAAAATATCCATATTTAATATGTTATAATGTAAAATAACTAGCTTTTGCCAGACCGCCTTCCGTATTCAACTTACGAAAAAAAGTAATTAATTAATATAACTCCGATTGTATTTGTCTGAAAGAAGAAAGTCTTATAGACCTAGGATGGCTTGAGGGTGAGTAAATCTTGGGGTAATTTTTTCATTTTAAGGTGAACTAATCCTTTAACAATTTGAACTGTTGTCATACGCAGTTGACGTAGTGAACGCAGAGCAGGATCCCGTGTTTATGTCCGAATGCTGACTCAGTATCGGCCGGCGCTGTACACGTGAGCAGCATGACGCATGCATGTGATGCTGGAGCCGGTGTTCTGACAATTTGTGCTACCCTGTCAGATTTTGCTACCTCCCATTGAAACAGTAGGTGGCACAATTCGACAGCAAAAAATGCAACCTATCAGATTGTGCTTCCAGCATGATATTAATGTGGTTTAAGTCTTTATTAACATCTACACCTAACCCAACCCTAAACCTAGCCTTACAATAATGGAAGTATAGTGGTGGTAACACAATCTGATATAGTATTATTGATTAGAACAAGTACAAATCAACAGCGAAAAATGCTTCCTATCAGATTGTGCTTTATTAATGTCTACACCTACCCCAACCCTAAACCTACCCTTGCAACAATGCAAATACAATAATTTTGTGTTATTTATTATGACAAAAATTAAGTAATATTGATGTGCGCATGCACAGAAAGCTTGGGTAGGACAATGTCAGGTCACCGGGCAATACTGAGCTGCCGTTCTGACACTGAACACGGAAACACGGAAGCCTGGACTGCGTTCACTACATCAACAGCGTATGACAACAGTTCAAATTGCTAAATAAAGTCATAATTTTTGTTTTGTTTTTGCGCACAAAGTATTCGCGTCGCTTCATAACATTAAAGGATTAGTTCACTTTCAAAAAACATTTTCCTGATAATTTACTCATCCTCATGTCATCCAAGATGTCCTACGCCTTCCCTATTCTACTTACGGAACGAACACGGCGCCAGTTCTGTTTTTTACATAAGTAGAATAGGGAACGCGTAGGACATACAGCGTAAGCTTTTTGAAGAATACAAAAGTGTGGTTTTGGCGGAAGCACGTGCAAAGCGATCATTTGTTTATATAAAGCATATACATTAAAAATTTTTTTAGAAAATGACCGATCGTTTCGCTAGATTAGACCCTTATTCCTCGTCTGGTATCATTTAAATCCCTTTGAAGCTGCACTGAAACTGTAATTTTGACCTTCAGCCGTTTGGAGGCCATTGAAGTCCACTATAAGGAGAATAATCCTGGAATGTTTTCATCAAAAACCTTAATTTCTTTTTGACTGAAGAAAGAAAGACATGAACATCTTGGATGACATGGGGGTGAGTAAATTATCAGGAAAAGTTTTTTTGAAAAGTGAACTAATCCTTTAAGGTTGAACCACTGTAGTCACATTGGCTATTTTAACAATGTCTTTAGTACTTTTCTGAACGTGGTGGTTAAATTGCTGTCTATGGAGGAGTCAGAGAGCTCTCGGATTTCATCAAAAATATCTTAATTTGTGTTCCGAAGATGAACGAATGCCTTACAGGTGTGGAACGACACGAGGGTGAGGGAATCTGAGGGAAAGATGTCACTTAAATAGCGAGGGGAATCACCCAATCACCCATTAGTCAGCCAATCGCCTTTGAGCGACAATGAAAATGTTTTGATCTTTTTGGACTGTAGTGAGAGATTTGTATTCTGAAGGTTACAATATTTTTTTTATTAATCCATTTTACCTTTAATATCCTGTTGGAATAGAACGTCACCATTTTATTTCCTTTTCCAGGTTGATGACGTCTGATGGTGTTATCCAATTTGTCCATAAGCATATGGGTTTGGTACCTGGATGGGGAGGAGCTGCAAGACTAGTTCGTATTGTTGGCAGCCAGAACGCCCTGAAACTGCTGAGTGGGGCTAAAAAGGTTGATCCAGACTTTGGAAAACAGATGGGACTGGTTGATGAGGTGCTCCACTGCTCTTCTGGTGAGGGAGATACACTGGCACACGGCGAGCAGTGGCTGAGTCAGTTCATTAAGGGTCCGGCCCCGGTGATCCAGGCCGTCAAGAAGGTCGTTATCTCAGGAAGAGAGCTTCCCCTGGAACAAGCCCTTGAAACTGAGAGGAATGTGTTTGGGACAGTATGGGGTGGTCCCGCCAATCTGGAGGCTCTGGCTTTAAAACCGAAACATAAGTGATTAAAATCGTCATCACTGCGTAACATTAAAACTGTTGCACTTTTCAGATCTTCAGATCAGACATTATAAAATAAAAGTAACTGAAAAGTTCCTGGATTGTTTTGCAGAGTTCATGTCAACTTGCACATGCACACATTAGTAAATAAATAACCTATTTCTTAATGTTTTGAAGTTTAAGGTTTTGTGATTTTTGTGAAGTTTTGCAATTGCAAGTATTTATGCACATTCAACCAGTCATTTATTTATGGTATTATTTGCTAAATAAAATCTAAAACCAGGCTGTCATCCATCCATCCATCCATCTTAACATATATGATAATTTTCACATTTTTATGGGACTGAAGTTAAAAATAGACAAATTGTGTCTGTGATCTCTTTGTAAAAATGTTTTAAATTTAGATGTTTAACGACAATCACAATTTTATTGTGTTAAGGCCTGTTCACACCAAGAACGATAACTATAAAGATAATGATAAAGATATAGTTCTAAAAATCGTTCCAAATATAAAGGAATAGCACAGTATAACAATAAGAATAGCTAAACGATATCATTGGGATCACTTTTAGAACGATTTTTTTCCAGCTGTTGAACGATAAAACACTGATGTTGAGATCATTATGACAGGCTAGCAAACAGTATAAAATAAAATTACCTCAGATATCCAGTACTAGTTTCGACAACAACTTGCTTCCTTTGAAGTTACAGTGAAAAAGACTAGGTGTTGTTTTTATTCTACTATATTGACTTCGTCAGCTAAATTCACTGTTAGATTAGATCGATTACACTAGCTATTCACTACAAACATAGCATGCTGAGGACATCTTCTGGTTAAAGCCTGTAAATGCAACAATATTGCATTTACTATATTGACTTTGTCAGCTAAATTCACTGTTAGATTAGATCGATTACACTAGCTATTCACTCCAAACATAGCATGCTGAGGACATCTTCTGGTTAAAGCCTGTAAATGCAACAAGAACAGCAAAACATGTTGTTCACACTTTGAAACCGCAGGGTGTGAGCTTATAATAAACAGACCGTTATCGTTCGTTGGTGGGGACCTAAATATAGTTATCGTTATAATTATCTTTATAGTTATAGTTATTGGTGAGAACAGACCTTTAGTCCTTAATGTCAGGTGGTAATCAGCAAGAAATGCCTTCATTTTGAATCATCTTCCCTATTTACCATGATTTTGGTATGTATATCTTTACTGAAATTAATATATATATATATATATATATATATAATATTATATAATACACTT
>RJVU01053528.1:491079-505050 GCA_003731715.1 Anabarilius grahami | reverse complement strand
TTTTGAGATTGTGCTGGGAGACACAGCAAACCTTCTGGCAATGGCACGTATTGATGTGGCATCCTGGAGGGGTTGGACTGCTGTGCAACCTCTGTAGGGTTCAGGTATCACCTCTTGCTACTAGTAGTGACACTGACCCTAGCCAAATGCAAAACTAGTGGAAAACAGTCAGAAAAGATGAGTAAGGAAAAAATTGTCAGTGGCCTCCACCTGTAAAACCATTCCTGATTTGGGGGTTGTCTCATTGTTGCCCATCTAGTGCACCGGTTGATAATTTCATTAACACCAAAGCAGCTGAAACTGATTAACAACCCCCTCTGCTACTTAACTGACCAGATCAATATCCCACGAGTTTAACTGACTTGATGCTATTCTCTGATTAGAGAGTGTTCCTTTAATTTTTTTGAGCAGTATATATATATATATATATATATATATATATATGTATATACACTCACCTAAAGGATTATTAGGAACACCCGTTCAATTTGTCATTAATGCAATTATCTAATCAACCAATCACATGGCAGTTGCTTCAATGCATTTAGGGGTGTGGTCCTGGTCAAGACAATCTCCTGAACTCCAAACTGAATGTCAGAATGGGAAAGAAAGGTGATTTAAGCAATTTTGAGTGTGGCATGGTTGTTGGTGCCAGACGGGCCGGTCTGAGTATTTCACAATCTGCTCAGTTACTGGGATTTTCACGCACAACCATTTCTAGGGTTTACAAAGAATGGTGTGAAAAGGGAAAAACATCCAGTATGTGGCAGTCCTGTGGGCGAAAATGCCTTGTTGATGCTAGAGGTCAGAGGAGAATGGGCCGACTGATTCAAGCTGATAGAAGAGCAACTTTGACTGAAATAACCACTCATTACAACCGAGGTATGCAGCAAAGCATTTGTGAAGCCACAACACGCACAACCTTGAGGCGGATGGGCTACAACAGCAGAAGACCCCACCGGGTACCACTCATCTCCACTACAAATAGGAAAAAGAGGCTACAGTTTGCACGAGCTCACCAAAATTGGACAGTTGAAGACTGGAAAAATGTTGCCTGGTCTGATGAGTCTCGATTTCTGTTGAGACATTCAGATGGTAGAGTCAGAATTTGGCGTAAACAGAATGAGAACATGGATCCATCATGCCTTGTTACCACTGTGCAGGCTGGTGGTGGTGGTGTAATGGTGTGGGGGATGTTTTCTTGGCACACTTTAGGCCCCTTAGTGCCAATTGGGCATCGTTTAAATGCCACGGCCTACCTGAGCATTGTTTCTGACCATGTCCATCCCTTTATGACCACCATGTACCCATCCTCTGATGGCTACTTCCAGCAGGATAATGCACCATGTCACAAAGCTCAGAATACTGTAGCAAAAGTGGTAAAAAAATTGTAAAAGATGGAACTGCAACCATCTCACAGAGAAGTCCAGGTCGTCCACGGAAGTTAACACCTCGACAGGAGTGTCTTCTGATGAGAAGGGTTTAAGAAAATCGGCATGCAAGTTCACTGTAGCTATCTAAAGAAGTAGAAAGCCAAACTGGGGTAACTATTTCCCATGACACAATTCGGCGCACTGCAGAGGAATGGCATGCATGGGTGCTGTCCACGAAATAAGCCTTTCCTAAAGCCCAGGCACAAAACAGCCCACCTAGAGTTTGCCAGGGCCCATGCTGACAAAGATGAAGACTACTGGGACTCTATACTCTGGAGTGATGAGACCAAGATACATGTTTTTTGGAACCGATTGCTTCAAAACTGTATGGTGTCGCAAAGGTGAGTAAGACAAAGAAAAACGCATGGTGCCTACAGTGAAACATGGTGGTGGCAGTGTCCTTATATGTGGGGCTGCATGAGTGCTGCTGGTGTCGGGGAGCTGCATTTCATTGATGGCATCATGAATTCACAGATGTACTGCTCTATACTGAAAGAGAAGATGCTACCATCACTCCGGTGATCGTGCACTCTCTTGGTCGTCGTGCACTTTTCCAACATGACAATGATCCTAAACGCACATCTAAAGCCACTGTTGGATTTCTGAAGAAGAACAGGTTGAAAGTGATTCAGTGGCTCTTGATCTGAACCCAATCAAACACCTATGGGGAATTCTGAAGAGACAAGTTGAGCATCACTCTCCATCCAGCATCCAGTCTCTAAAAGAGGTCATTCTTGAAGAATGGAAAAAGATAGATGTTGCAAAATGTCGCCAACTTGTTCATTCCATGCCTAGAAGAATTGGTGCTGTCATTAAAAATCATGGAGGCCATACAAAGTACTAGATGTAGTAGTTTTTATTGTGGGGTGTACTCATTTTTGCATCACCCTAATTTGAGTAAAACTGAAAAATGTGTAATTAAGTTATATTATTAACCTTATTTTCATTGTTATAAGTTAAACAGATGTTATATTAAACTTAGTCTTGTCAACATTTTTTGAAATTGTTTTTGTTCATTGAGATATTGTTCAAAATGTTACTTTTCAAAGGGGGTGTACTCATTTACGCTGAGAACTATATATCTATATATATATATAATATATATATATTCAGTGGGTACGGAAAGTATTCAGACCCCCTTACATTTTTCACTCTTTGTTATATTGCAGTCAATTGCTAAAATCATTTAAGTAAATTTTTTTCCCTCATTAATGTACACACAGCACCCCATATTGACAGAAAAACACAGAATTGTTGACATTTTTGCAGATTTATAAAAAAAATATCACATGGTCCTAACTATTCAGACCCTTTGCTGTGACACTCGTATATTTAACTCAGGTGCTGTCCATTTCTTCTGATCATCCTTGAGATGGTTCTACACCTTCATTTGAGTCCAGCTGTGTTTGATTATACTGATTGGACTTGATTAGGAAAGCCACACACCTGTCTATATAAGACCTTACAGCTCACAGTGCATGTCAGAGCAAATGAGAATCACGAGGTCAGTGAAGTGCCTCAGGGACATGATAAAATGCTTAGTGTATGATAGAAATAAGACATTATTTATATTATTTATTTATAAAATAATTTTAAAAACTATTTAAATACAATAATTGTTTTTATTCAATATAATGGACATACCAAAGTATTGTGAAAGTCTCTGGTGTCCCCAGAATGTGTCTGTGAAGTTTCAGCTCAAAATACCCCACAGATCATTTATTATAGCTTGTCAAAGTTGCCCTATTTGGGTGCGAGCAAAAACACATTGTTTTTGTGTGTTTACCTTTAAATGCAAATGAGCTACTGCTCCTGGTCATAGACTGTAAAAAAATATAGACGTATGACGTCACCCGTAGATTTCTGAAGAGCATTTTTGAAGCGAAAATGAGGCCGCTGTCATCTGCTCTACAGAGCGCTGCCAGCGAATGAAATGAGGCCACTGCCAGCGCGTCACCGCTCGTCACTTCCGGATAACTGAAAATGGGCAAAGAGGCGGGACGTGGTTGGAACTGAGGTGCCTGAAACCACGCCCGCCTAGCTCGACGTGATCATGTTAGCAGGCAAAGGAGCTATCTTTCTATCTTAGACACTATCTAAAATATTAATAAAGATAAGTTATATCATTAGAAAGTTCTAAAGGTTTACTGGTCAATCTACGGTGTCTTTTTTATGATATAGATGCTCCAGCACCAGTAATTGTAATTTGTGTCGGGTGTGCAAATGACAGCATGAAAAATCAAACGGGACTTCATACCTTTGTAATGAAATAGCGATCGCGAGATGAATCCAATCCGTGGCACTTTTACTCCACAAAAAAGTACTTTTTGTCCACAAAAGCGTTAAATCTATGAAATATTGATTTATTATCCATTGTTTACATCACATTTCTTCTGAATGATCTGCTCTGCATCATCGTTCTTCAAGAAATTATGCAACCTGAGCAGCGTTTATGTTGTAAAACTGTATATGATCGTATATATCTCACAAACAAATGAGCCCGCGTCTAAAGTATAATTTTTCAAAATGCAGCAGTTTTAGTCATAACAGTTTAGTTTAGAATTAAAATAATAAAAAATAATAGATTCAAAAAAATAGATATAAAATAATCCAGAAAAAAGCACAAACACGGCAGAGATGCCAAATTCAGAGGCTGGAATTAGCTGAGGTAAAGTGACGGCTCACAGACAGCAGTGGCAATTGACCTGTCACTCAAGTGACCACGCCCTTAATTATGCAGAATTTTAAGGCTTAATATAATTTAAATGATGAGTTATAAAAAAATTCACCCCCCTCAGAGTTGTCATGAAGGGCAAAATTAGTAGTATAGACAGTATAGCTGTAAACATGTTTTTTCTGCTGTAAAGTTGGGCATTTTAACATGGGGCTCAATGAGATTCTGCTCTCTTTTGGAGCCTCCAGTCGATGAATTGCAGTTTAAGTCAATACCGTATTGGCTTCAAGAGAAACTGGGGGAGGTTGCCGCTTGCTCCTGGTCCACTTTCCAAAAGAGGGAGGAGCTTTAACAGTTCGTGCTTTGGTTGCTCAACAACAACAAAGCAGGAGAATCTCACGCAGCCAAAATGAGGATTGTCAGTAACGGTGTTCATCCTTACATTGTTCAAACCGGAGTGGAAACTGATGGAGAGACTCAGGAAGAAGTTACAACTTTTAGAATGAAACTGGACGTTTCTGAATGGTTAGTGAATAAATTTATGTAGTTGCTGTGGAGTTGATTCAACTTATCGACTAGCATGTGCCGTCATGTTAATCTTTTGAGCAAATCCAGTGTTGAATTGACCATCATTTGTGAAGCAGTCCGGAGCAAAATGACGGCATGACAACAACACTCTACTACAACAACTCTTCCTCTTCTCTAAAATCTATCTATCTATCTATCTATCTATCTATCTATCTATCTATCTATCTATCTATCTATCTATCTATCTATCTATCTATCTATCTATCTATCCATCCATCCATCCATCCATCCATCCATCCATCCAGACAACTTGATATTTCAAGCTTGAATCACATTATTTGGTTAACTCAAACTTACACCAGAGTTCACACACCTGCATGTCTCTTTAATTTAACCATTTGTCGTGTTAAACCTCCGTCAGATCTGGACACTACAGTCCTTCAGTATGTAAAGTAGATGATCATCATAAAGACACTGACCGGTATCGTTTATTCATCTTTACAGCAGCGCTTTTGGCGCAATGGGTCGCTGTTTTACACGGGTTAATCATTGATCGCTGACGTTATCTCGAGTGCTGCTGTGGGATGGTGTGTGTATGTGGACACCGCTCGCGCAGCACTGCAGTTCTGCATTTCAGCTCTTCTGCCTGCGCCAGACTGACCGCAGCGCGAGGCTTTATTATTTCCACCCGTGGATGTTAACAGGAATTCACCGTGAAGTGAAGCGTGTGTCCCGTGAATGCTGCTCTGACGGGACCGCGAGAACTGCCAGCCCCACACACGGTAAATTACCAGAGACATATCTTTATTAAGATTCAGTTCATGTGATATTTGATATTTAGGCTACTTGATGTCATATTTTGAGGATAGAGTGGCGCGTGCACTGCAGGTTTAGAGAGATGTTGTTAATGGACAGATGTTCGGTCTGTCTGTTTTGCAGTGGTTTATTCAGGTGATGGATATTGTCTTTAATGCTACTGTACATCTTTATAATCAGAGGTATTCGAAAAGTTATTAATGGCTCCCTGACTTGAATTTCTAACTTGCTTAATTGTAACCGTTCATTCTTATGCATGTAAAGTCTTTAAGTAAATATATGAAGGAGTGAGAAACATAATTTCTGAAGGGTCTGTGTATTCATGGTGCGGATGATTTCACTTCTCATCAGTCAGAGGCATACTTTTTATTCTCAAAATGTTTTATTGTATTATTACTGTATTGTGATGTGATACACCCATGTTTCCTTCATGCATCAGCACATCTGCATTATACTGTGTATGTACAGTTTTGGCCCTGCAGACCTTTAGAAAACACTTTGCACACTGTCCCTTGTATGTTTGTCCACTAACAGTGTCCATCAGTGCACAGGAGAATATTGTACAATATTTTTGTACCGTCATGAACACTTAAATGTCATCCACATTCATTCTGGGGAGGAAATAATGTTAGTGGAAATGACAGAATTCTTGCTATAAGGCTACACTCTAAAAAATGCTGGGTTAAAAACAACCCAAGTTGGGTTGAAAATGGACAAACCCAGCGATTGGGTTGTTTTAACCCAGTGGCTGGGTTAAATGTTTGCCCAACCTGCTGGGTAGTTTTATTTTACCCAAATATTGTTTAAAAATTACTGTATTTCTTGCTTAAAATTAACCCAAAATATGTTGGAAATTAACATTTATTAATATGTTTAATAAACAAACATTTATTAATACTTTTTTGAATAATATTTAAACAATAAACATTATTAAATTGCTTATTAATAAATGCTCATCTTTTTTATTATTATTGTTGCCTCTAGTAATTATGAGTCTGATTTTTAATTTCCAACCTATTTTGGGTTAATTTTAAGCCAGACATATAGTAATTTGTAAACAATTGTTGGGTTAAATAAAACTACCCAGCAGGTTGGGCAAACATTTAACCCAACTGCTGGGTCAAAACAACCCAATCGCTGGGTTTGTCCATTTTCAACCCAACTTGGGTTGTTTTTAACCCAGCATTTTTTAGAGTGTAACTTCATAGCTTGCATTTTGATTAAACAGAATTAAACAATATTGAAATATCACACTTTTGCATAATTTGATTAAATTACAGCTTGATTGGCAGTGGCAAATAATAATAAAAAAATTAAAACATTTGTCTCCTTGATAAACAAGTACACTAGCAACATAAAATGTTATTTGGGGCAAAATATCTGGCTGAGGTGAAAATGATGCCACAACCATGGGACATAATTTGCGTAAAATGCATATGAATAATTTTCACATTGTAAATATTGAAATAGTTTTATTTAATTGTTTATTTGTTTTTTATTTTATTTATTGAATTGTTTATTTGTCTGAAATCATATCCTTAAATAGGGCACTATTTGAGGGGACAGCCATTTGTAGTGGTGTACAAAACCATAGTGGATGTTACCGAGTGCACTCATTCAATCCCACAATGCACTGCAATAACGAGTGTACAACTGATGCACGAGCAACGACTAGAAAATAACCACGATGCACTGTGAGGGCCGTGCCAAATGAATTCCTGCGTCTCGCCAGAAGATGGCGCCCAAAGCCGAATCATCCATCCATCCATTTTCCAAAACACTGGTCCAATGTGACTACAGCATAATATCATACAATATCAATTCCTTTTTTATTGATTATTAAATAGTTTAAAGGTGCAGTGTGCAAATTTTAGCGGCATCTAGTGGTGAGGTTGTGAATTGCAACCAACGGCTCAGTCCACCGCTCAACGCTCCCTTTTGAAGCACATAGAGAAGCTACGGTGGCCGACACAGGACAAAGATGTCATCGACTGAGACAGCAGAGAGTAGCCAGTCAAGCAAATGCGCTCTGTAGAACAGCTTGTCCGTTTAGGGCTAAATGGCGACTTCGATGTAAATAGTAGATAGATAACGGTTCATTATGTAAGGTCATTATTCACCACTAAAAAAACATAGTTATGTATATTATATTGCATTTCTGTTGATAGATCCTCCTAAATATTACACACTGGACCTTTAATTAAGGTTTATACATGCTAGTTTCCATGACAGAGTTTAAGGTAAATCTTTTCATTACTACAGGAGCTGCTAATTTGCTAAGTTTCAAATAATTATTAAACAGCAAGCACAAACTATGCAAAAGCGGCAGCCCTTCTGACGCACTCAGTGGACTACATTAGTCACTCACTCGTTTTCATTCACTCCTTCAAGTGGACTATATTAGTGGAGTAATGTAGGAAATAGGGAATGAGGGTATATGGGGCGATTTTGAACACAGCTACGGTGTTACTACGCATACTAGAAACTTCAAGGCAGGTGTGTTGAGGCAAGTTTGAGTTAAACTCTGCAGGACAGTGGCCCTCCAGGACTGAGTTTGGACACCCCTGATTTAGCATATTTTTATGATGGAATTTCATAGTTTAACATGTAGCAGTTTTTTTCAACCATACATATTTACTTTCTTTGCATTGCAATGCAATAGAAATGATTTGAAAACTGAAGAAAAGTGTTTGAATACATCAACCGCTTTTAAAAGTAATGCATTACAATATTGCTCCCTAAAAAGTAACTAATTGCATTACTTAGATACTTTTTATGGAAAGTAATGTGTTGCGGTACTTTTTCTCAGCTGGGCTGGGCTTGTTTGTTTGCTTTTTAATAACAAAAAAGCTTAAGTTCTATTTTTGCCAAATGTAAAGGTCCTTTCTCACCAAAAGTGAAATGAATAAGCTTCAGGCTGAAGGAAATGCAAATTCACACCTGTACAGTAGAGGGCGCAGCACAAACAAACCTTTTAGCTGTGCTGCCATTCTGGATTAAAGAAGAATAGGATGCAGGAAAGTTTAACCAGAGATTATTATTGGGGAGATGAGAGGGTCTGTATCTCTTACCATTGGGTGAAAGCGTAATGGTTAACTTGGATCACATGAGGCACCTCAGCCTATCATGTACTGGCAGTGACGTCAGTGCTCGCCGTTCAAAGTTTTCAAAGTTACAGTTTACGTTAATCAGTTTCTTGTGGATTAGCACGTTGATCTTGTGAATAACTTTTTATTTTTGGTGTTATATCGCTAGTAAATGTAGGACCGCATTGTTTGTGGAATGTGCTTTACTGCAAAAAAGAGCACGAATATCTCTATTAGCGACAAATTTCACTGCAGGGCGCATAAGACTACATTTAAGATTACAATAAAAACTTAACTGTAATTTAATACATATTTATTTCATTTAAAATATATGTATTTATTTATAAGCGTTATATTATCATCATTAGGCAAACAGCAGTCATAAATCATTACATTACAAGTCTAACCTGGCAGTGATAGAAAGAACACTTCATTTTTTATTTTCATTAAACAACATACAATGTAACTTAATATTTATAATTATTATTTATTTTCTCTTTATTCATAAAAATGCATAATATCATCACGTCATTTGCATACATGCAGTTATAATAGTCGTTACAATTCAAGTCTTATCATAACTGGTAAAACCTAAAACCAAAAAATTTTTTTTTACTTTCTTTAGACAATATACAATATCACTCAATATTACTATTAAATACTGTGGTAATGCCTTAATGAGTCCTACCTGTCGCGACATTCCCTTCTCTGCCTTCTCTTATAAAAGAACCTTTTTTTCAAGTAAAATATACATAGCGTAAAACATGCTGAAGATTAGCGGACAGGCAGTCGATTCATTATAAGGGACCTATTATCCCCCCTTTTACACGATATAAAATAAGTCTCTGATGTCCCCAGAGTGTGTATGTGAAGTTTTAGCTCAAAATATATAGCATGTTAAAATTGCCAATTTTTGGGGTTGAGCAAAAACGCGCCGTTTCGCTGTGTGCCCTTTAAATGCAAATGAGCTGCTGCGCTCTGCCTAAGAGGGCGGAGCTTCTAGAGCTCGTTCTCCGGTGTAAAGATTCAGTCAGGACGCACTATAATGTCAGAAACTGCGAATATATGCTGTATGGAGATAGAACAGGTATAGTTTAGTTCAATTACGGTTATAACTTATATTGTCCTCTTGTTTTTATCCCCTCTATTAGTACAAGCCTGTTTACCGATGAGTTTTATGATGTTTATTGTACTTCACACAAAAGATGAAGCGTCTGTTTTCACTCTAAAAAATCACTGTAAGAGCTGAATAAAACACAGTGCAAGTGTGCATTAAAATATTGTCCATAAACTCTCTCTCTCTCCCTTGCATTATCATCAACATACACAGCGAATTACTCAGAAACACTCGTTACAACTAACAGTAAATGAATAAAGACATTATGCCTTTTCGGGTGGTGCTTAATAAACTGGTCAACTTTATATTCGTAAATCAACTCCGATGAACTGTAATAAAGTGCTCTCACCTTCATTACTGCCGTATCCAGTATCACTCTGGAGACTGTAAGCTGGATCACCAACAGTTTGTACTTATATATCCTTGAGTAGCACATTTTTAGCACAACCTCTGTTTTTTATTGTCCCTCATCAGTGCAGCAATGGCGGACTTTGTAAACTCGCCGTGAACTCGTTCAGAGCGGTTCTATGTTAAAACAGCAGTGTCTGTTTGTGGGCGGGGCCTGTGGCTAAAGTGATGTCACACTGCCAGGAAGCTGCAAACGGTTTGTTCTGAGACACTGCTTATGATTTATGGGGATTAAAAAAAAAGGAGTGGGTGGATTTTTATCACTATAGGGTGGTTGTGTACACACACTGCCAACACACATTTATAGCCAAACACCATGCAAAAGTGAATTTTGCATAATAGGTCCCCTTTAAATGATATGCTGTTTCCTCACAAAAACGGTTTATTCAGTGTAGTGAAGCCTCTTCTCCATTGACATCCATTAAAAAAAAAAAAGTCCTCTTGTCTCTTTCCCTGCACACCGAGAAAGCTGGAGCGTTAGCATTAGCCGTTACGCTTTTTTGGCTAAAGGTTGCAGGCTTCCGTTCCAGTGGCTTTGGTTTAACACACCAACTTCAGCTATAAAAACAACAACAACAGAAAAAAGGAAACACAAATGTGGTTAACTAAAGTCATTTTTGCTTATTAGTATGGTTGAATTGGATCATTGAAGGTCAGCAGCAAAGACACTGGTTAACAGTGTTGGGAGTAACGCATTACAAGTAACGTGAGTAACGCAATCAGATTACTTTTTTCAGGTAACGAGTAATGCATTACTTTTAAATTCACAACAAAATATCTGAGTTCAAATAAGTAATGCAAGTTACTTTGTTTTCCCATGTATTGACTGACAGCTCTCCTGTCCCCATGTGGAGAGAAATCATAAGTTCAGAGGTGTGAACATGATGATTATTGTAGTTCTAGACTAAATATGAACATTTACTCATCTCACTTGCACAAAAACAGATTCAGTATTCCTCAAAATGAGTAAATACAGTGACATGCAAAGTTGCATTAATTAAAAATACATCACTTTATTAAGCGCTCACTGGAGGTGTGAAGTGTGTATAATCCATGGGAAAATTGATCAGTCAGTTGTTGTGTGGAGTTATGAGTTTTGATTCATGTACACTGAAAAAAAATGGCTTTGAGAAACTGTTAGAATATTTCACAAATCACACAGTAATGCCAAGTAAAATGAAATTTTGAAGGAGAATGACTGAAATAGTATTTTCCTGTTGTTTACAACTTCAAAAATATTTTTTTACAGTGTACATTTCTCACTATACCATTATGAATTTTTATTGTTTTATGATTCTCTGCATAACCACTTTTCGCATCTCAAATGTTGGTTGTTGTGGCAACATACTGTATTAATATTTGTTCTAAAATAACCTTTTATGAGTTCACTGAGGCTTTCAGAGAAGTGAACGTTTATTGCAGGAGTTGAGTTCTGTTTCCAGTGTAAAAGGTAGCTAGAGTTCATTTACATCTCATTTTTCAGTCCTACATCTCGTTTTTCATCTTCAAACAAAGAAAGTTCTATATATGACACATCTACATGCTCACAGGCTCACACGAACATCTTATCTTACTATGTGTTTGTTTAGCATGTGGATTTTTAGTGGAAATACTAAATTGGTGTGGGCACAATATCTAGAGCTGGTGTTAGCCGTTATATCCAGTGTTTTGCTCTGTTGATTTGAACATTGAGGTCAGTGTGAACCCCGTGTCTCTTTGAACTGCTGCTTTACATGAGTCATGACACAGATAAAGTTATATACAGTATATATATCACACTCGTTTTACATAGTTCTACTTTATAATGCAGGTGATATGAAAATGTGTTAGATACTGCTGCTATGCCTGGGTAATGCTGTGGTTAATAATTTACTCTTAGTTAGCCTAACTTTAACACATGGATCAGTTGCCTAACTCATCTGAGTAATGTGAGGAGTTCATTTTCTTTTTATAGGTCAGAAACATTGCGATTTAGCATTGCGTCAGGGTTTATCATCAACTTTTTACAGAAGCTACGACATTTCAAGGTATTTAGTGGTTGCTGATGCAGCGTTTTTGTGGCTTGATTGACTTTCAGTAGCTGAATGACATGTGGTTCCTTGCTTTGTCATAAAAACGTCAAAATATTATAAATTTTAAGAGACTTATTGACCTTGACACAATCATCAGAGGTCCTGTCTCGGATGTCATTTAATGTTTTATGTTTGTTTTTTAAGTTGTTTTTTAATGTTTTATGTCAAGTTTTATATTATGCTTTTTCAGATATTATCATTCATGTAGTGTGTAATGTAGCTGTTTGTGAATGTTAAAAGTCTGCAAAGTTTCAAATATCAAATTGCAGATAAATGGAGTTATTGTCTCCCAAAAAAAAGAACCGATTCTGAACTGACTGAAACGAGTCGTCAGTAATTCCAGTCTTACTTCCTGCATGAACATAC
This sequence comes from Anabarilius grahami, assembly GCA_003731715.1. Lineage (NCBI taxonomy): Eukaryota > Metazoa > Chordata > Actinopteri > Cypriniformes > Xenocyprididae > Anabarilius > Anabarilius grahami. Next base: position 492,550 of record RJVU01053528.1, on the reverse strand, counting down.
GTAGGTTTGAAACACATTTGCATAGTGCCAATCTATGGTCTTCATTGGCTGCTCCTGCGGAAAGATTTCGAATTTCGCTGCGTTCCAAAGTTCAAGTTTGGTGAACTCCGACCTGCAAATTCGCATCATGTGAAGACGTGCGACCAGTAGAAGATCGATTCGTCACGGCATGACCTCTTGGCTGAATTAAAAGAATGATATTTTTGCAGTAAAGTCGAGTAGGTTCTATATTTTTACTTTTTGAATGTATTACTTTAAGTTATGTGTTGAATTCATTTTTATAAAAAAGACACTGTAGACCGTGACATCATATCACGACCGTTACAGCATCCGAAGAAATTTTGCACGTTCAAAGTCTAGTGTGACCGCGGCTTCATTCTGATAAATATATGCACGTTACATATTCATTAATTTTGAATGTTCTTCAATATTTAATGCATGTTTGAATAAATCAGTTATGACTGCCGCGATTTAAATGTTTATATTAAAAAAGCATCATCATTCCTAAACATCATCAGGCCCAACAGGAATACTCATCTGCTCACTAGTCTGCTTTCATAGTCCTCGTTGTGTTTATAATCGCACTCTTTGAAACAATTATAAATCAAACTTTCAAGGAAAATGCTTTTTGAATAATGACTGAAAGAGTTGTCAGAAGCTTAGTGATGTTCACGTTTATGTTTAGCTTTTTACTTCTAGCCATTGTATTTAGGCTTCAAAATTCAGGAAAGTTGTGTTCATTTGTTAAGATTATAATGAAGAACAAAACGTGTATGTGGCGAGCAGGGCGGGCGAGAGCCGTGAGGGAACGGCGCGAGGCCGGTGACGCGAGTGTTAATGATCGTCACCTGTGAGGCGCACCGGCCTCGAGTCCCTCACGGAGGAGCTCCGGAGGCATAAAAGGAGGAGCGACAACAGTGAACGGACGAGAGAGGACCAGGCCTGGACTTTATTTTATGTTTTATTATGTTTGTGTGGCCGGCAGACGTCCGCGAGGGTCTGCCGGCGTTACGTTCGTTTTGTATTTGTTTATTTTGGATTAAAGATTATTGTTTGAATGTTCGCCGGTTCCCGCCTCCTTCTTCCCGTATATACGAACAGTGTTACATTGGTGCCGAAACCCGGGAGGAAGGAGGGACATGCTGTTGGGAGCCCTCGCTGCTGAGGGGGATCGCGGTGCTGCGGAGTTCGGGCAGCGCGNGGACGGCCCGATCCTCGACCGCCTCCTGGCGGCCGGCGATGGCTCCTCCGGTTGAGGGCAGCCGGCAGCGAGTCCCCCGTCCCCTGCTCCTCCCCTTCATGGCTCCTCCGCTCCCTCCAGGACGGCAGCCACCCCACCTCGTCCCAGGAGCACGGCATCCGGGTCTCCGTCCCACCTGTCACTATGCTCCAGTACCACCGCCTCGGGCAGCCTCTCGCGGTCTTCCCACTCCCGCGCTGCCCGAACTCCGCAGCACCGCGATCCCCCTCA
>RJVU01053528.1:408529-488391 GCA_003731715.1 Anabarilius grahami | reverse complement strand
TATTATACTTTTATGTTTTATTTTTTATATTATGTTATTATAATTACATTTTTAAATACACTAAAATTGAATAAGGGTTCAGTTAGTTTTTTGATCAAACTCATAACAGTGAGTATTAAAGTTAAGTGTGTGCTCTTTTCAGTAGTCATTCCACACAAGACAGTAACAAACCCCCTAGAAACCACCCAGAACACCCTGGCAACCACATAGCGATATACTAAAAGCCACTTCTGTCAAGCACCCACAGCAGCATTATGGCAGGAAGCATTTTCATCAGAATATGTAAAAATCTTTTTTTATGTCCTGAATATTTAATTTTGATGGCTCTCTGCATCCAGACACTCTTGCGTCAGAGCTGCCAACCGTCTGCAGTCAGAGCAGAAGACAAGCACTGCTCACAAAAGCTTTAGAAACATTGCTTTAGTGATGGACAGAAAACGTGTCTGATGTGACAGGAGTGTCCTCAGGAAAAATATAGAAAGAATCTGTGGCATATAAGAGACAATTCAGCATCTACCAGGTCTCTGTCAGGGCCTGAGTCAGCAAACACACACACACACACACACACACATGTTTTTTTTGTGAATTGTGGGGACATTCCATAGGCATAATGGTTTTTATACTGTACTATTTTTATATACTATTTTGTATACTGTACTTTTCTATCCCCCTACACTGCCCCTACCCCTAAACCTAACCATCACAGGAAACTGTGCACACTTTTACTTTCTCACAAAAACTTATTCTGCATGATTTATAAGCCTTTTGAAAAGTGGGGACATGGGGTAACGTCCCCATAAGTCACCTCTTTTTGTAATACCTATGTCATACCCATGTCATTATACACATTTGTGTCCTGATATGTCACAAAAACGCGCGCGCGCACACACACACACACACACACACACACACTCCTGCTGACAAGCTCTTGAATAGCAGTGCCTTTTGCCTTAATATGTAATATGATTTGAGAGCTTCTCCTGTAATAGATGTGCTCTGCTATGGGTCAGATGACAGTGACACCATGACTACTGATATGAGAACACTTAGAAAGTGTTCAAAGTTTCAGGTTTCAAAAGATTTAGGTCAGTATATATATATATATTTTTTTTAATAATACTTTTATTCAGCAAGGATGCATTAAATTGTTCAAAAGTGACATTAAAGACATTTATAATGTTATAATAAACTGGCAGCTGAGCATCATCATGGAACTTTCTTCAACAGTTACCAACAGGTTGAAGGTCCAAATTGCTTCAAAGCTTCAAAGTGCTCTACACCAGGGGCGGAGCTAGGGGTGGGCTAAGGGGGCTGGAGCCCTGAATGTTTTTCCAAAAGCCCCGAATCTTTCAGGTTTGACGTTTCCTTATAGTGCTGTCAAAATATAATTTTTCTATACATATCTCTAGTAAAATATGTTAAACAGTAGGCCGCCTATCCATGCCGATACCGGCAGTGCTTTCTCTCTCTTCTCTCCGACAGCACGTTCACGCACACCGCAGTTGAACGCAGCCACGCCTCCTGTCACTCACTCAGAACAGCTGCAGGCCGACTCTCTTTCGGTCCGATTGGAGGATTTTTGTTACGATATAATATTATTAATCAACTTTAGCACATTTGTCAGCCAAACATTCATTCAGTGTTTCCCATTAATGACCCTGTGCTGCCATTGTTTCATAATGAACTGAAAATTTAAAACATAGCCGAACATAAAAGGTCTCCAACGTTGTATTTTGCCAACGAACTAAAATCGAAACCGTGATATGGCTTTGTGCCTTTATAAAACAGCAAAAGACAGTGATTTAATTAAGTATAAAGACAGTCTGATAGTGTTTTGTGGTTTAAAGAGAAGTGCGCACATTTGCTCACGCGATCATCTGGTGATCTGGTGTTGATTTTCTCCAAAATAAAAGCTCAAGGGTTTATCTCTTGCAAGTGAAGAAATAAGGACAAAAGTATTGTAATTTCCCTACACTGTTGTGTAAAGTAAATTATAGGCTACTTATGAAATTTTCATTTATTTTACAGTGCATTTGTTAGGAATAATTATATAAATCATTATTATATTATTGTAATAATTGTTTGGCATCGTAAAACACCATGTCAGTGTAATGTAGACTGAGACTCTATATCACAACTAAAAAGATGTTTTTGAGTCCTCTTTAATGTCCAGGTACAGTTGTGGCCAGAATTATTGGCACCCTTCATAAATATGATCAAAGATGACTCTAAAAATAAATCTGCATTGTTTATCCTTATGATCTTTAATTAATAAAATTAGCAAAAATCTAACCTTTCATTGAAGGAAAAGAATTGAAAAGTGAGGGGGAAATAACATTATGAAATAAATCTTTTTCTCCAAAAAACGTTGACCACAATTATTGGCACCCTTTTATTCAATTATTTTTGCAACCTCCTTTTGCCAAGATAACAGCTCTGAGTCTTCACCTATAATGCCTGATGAGTTTGGACAAGACCTGACAAGAGATCAGAGACCATTCCTTCATACAGAATCTCTCCAGATCCTTCAGATTCCAGCTCCATGTTGGTGCTTCTTCTCTTCAGTTCACTCCACTCATTTTCTTTAGGGTTCAGGTCACGGGACTGGGATGGCCATGGCAGAAGCTTCATTTTGTGCTCAGTGACACATTTTTGTGGTGGTTTTGATGTTTGTTTTGGATCATTGTCCCGACGGATGATCCAACCACTGCCCATTATAAGATTTCTAGCAGAAGGTCAGGTTTTGATTTTTTATCTGTTGGTATTTGATAGAATCCATGATACCATGTATCTGAACAAGATGTCCAGGACCTCCAGCAGAAAAATAGGCCCACAACATTAAAGATCCAGCAGTATATTTAACCGTGGGCATGGGGTACTTTTTATCCATGTGTGCACCAAACCCATCTGGTGGGTTTGCTGCCAAAAAGCTATTTTTTTAGTTTCATCTGACCATAGAAGCCGGTCCCGTTTGAAGTTCCAGTCTTGACTGACAACTGAATATGCTGGAGATTGTTTCTGGATGAGAGCAGAGTATTTTTCATGAAACCCTCCCAAACAACTTGTGGGGATGTAGGTGCTGTTTGATAATTTTTTTAGGCTTTCTGAGACTCAAGACTCAACGAATCTCTGCAATTCTCCAGCTGTGATCCTTGGAGAATCTTTGTCCACTCAAACTTTCCTCCTCACCGTGCATTAGGATGATTTAGACACACATCCTCTTCCAGGCAGATTTGTAACATCTTTAGTTGACTGGAACTTCTTAATTATTGTCCTGATGGTGGAAATGGGGATTTTCAATGCTTTAGCTATTTTCTTACAGCCACTTTCTATTTTGTGAAGCTCAACAATCTTTTGCTGCACATCAGAACTATATTCTTTGGTTTTTCTCTTTGTGATGAATGATTAAGGTAATTTGGCCTTTGTGTTTCCTCATGTTTATACTCCTGTGGGACAGGAAGTCATGGCTGGACAATTTCATGTTCATGATCACCCTGGTGGGCTACATTTTTTTAAATATGAATGGGAATATACTTCAGAGATATTTTACTCATAAAAAATTCTAGGGGTGCCAATAATTGTGGCCAACGTGTTTTAGAGAAAAAAATGTATTTCTTAATGTTATTTTCCCCCCACTTTCACTTCTTTTCCTCCAATGAAAGGTTAGATTTTTGCAAATTTGATAAATTAAAGATCATAAGGATAAACAATGCAGATTTATTTTTAGAGTCATCTTTGATCATATTTATGAAGGGTGCCAAAAATTCTGGCCACAACTGTACAAGTCAATGCTGTTTCTTTGTTCAATTTGCACTCTGTACATGGGTTGATGCTCTTAATTCTGAGCTCTCAAAGTGCACCAGATTGATGCATTTAACCTTAAAATGTACAAACTTTTCTTCTGGAGGTGCATGCCCCCGGACCCCCCCTAGAGGATCAGAGGTCCATCCAACATAGTTTTACAAAATCCTGTGCGACACACTGATCACTTGATGAACTTTACTCCAACATACAACAAAGTTTCTTTCATGTCAGTAAAGCTGTTAATGCCAAAGTAATATGTCATAGGACAAAATGTCTGGGTCCGCCCCTGCTCTACACGATCTCAGACGAGGAATAAGGGTCTTATCTAGTGAAACGATCGGTCGTTTTCTAAAAAAAAATAATATACTTTTTAATCACTCGTCTTGCACATGACGTAGGTGGAGGAATCACGGTAGGGCGAAAAACTCTGTCCGACATCATTGTTTTACTTTTTTTTTTTTGTAAAGGTAGTTTGACTTAGTCTTTGCACGTTCACTTTGTAAACTCTTGCTCGGTACTTCCGCCTACGTCACGTGAGCTTTCCAACGTGATTACGTCTTGCTTGGCGCATCACAGAGCAGTAGAAGATGAGCATTTGTGGTCAAAAAGTACATGCATGTTTTTTTTTTTTTTAAATGACCGATGGTTTCGCTAGATAAGACTCTTATTCCTCGTCTGGGATCATGTAGAGCTCTTTGAAGCTGCACTGAAACTGACATTTGGACCTTCAACCCGTTGAACCCCAGTGAAGTCCACTATATGGAGAAAAATCCTGGAATGTTTTCCTCAAAAACCTTAATTTCTTTTCCACTGAAGAAAGAAAGACAAACATCTTGGATGACATGGGGGTGAGTAAATTATCAGGAAATTTGAATTCTGAAGTGAACTAATCCTTTAACATTCCCACAACCAAGGAAAAATGTTTTAGAGAACATTTAGAAAGAACATTTTCATTATTTAATGGGAATGCTATTTTGTTAGGATAAACTGCCTTGTTTTGTAGAAACAAATTATAGCAACTATAGATTAATCATCATATTTCATGACTGGATTTGAACCTGAATCTCTGTGAGCACAAACACAGATATGAGCAGCACAAACTGAGCTACAGCTACGAGCTGGTGTGGATTCATATTTCATGCAATATAAGCAGACTTAAATTGTTCACGTTTAAATTGCAGCGTCGTCCTGTGACATGATGGATTGTACTGTTTACCAGCGCCTCACAAACGCTGAGTCAGAGTGGGGGTTTTTGTTGACGTCCACAGTGTTTCATGAATCCTGCATAAGTGAACACCCCACAGCACAGCAGTCCTCCGCCCTCATTTTTACACCTGCCTCTGAATGAAAGAGTTACATTCACATAAAAGTTTATTGAAATCAAAGACATCCAATCCATCGTTTTTGATGCCGGGTTATAACTAAGATTTTTATTCTGCTCTGCTCAAATAGTCCTGTGGCAAATTCATTTATGAAAGTACAAATACCCCATGTTATCCCATGTAAAGTAGAAAAACAGTTTTATCTTGAAACTGCAGTTCCATTTAGATCCACCAGATGTCAGTAAATTCTAACAGTCATCTGAAATTTTGCAGTAAATGGAAAATGTTATTATTTCACTAGACACAAATGAGATTGCAATAGTTGATTTATTTGTCACAGTGGAAAGGTGCAATGGGAATCATCATTTCAATAAGATAAATGTTTTTTTTTAAATATTGGCACTTAATAAATACAATTTCTCAGTACATTTTAAAATAGTTTATATTTTTCCATTATTTCACTCTTTGTTTTGATTGTCATTGAATTAAAATGTAATAATATTTTTATGATAGATTTAAACTTATTTTAAGATTGTAAAAGATCTAAAGTCATTTGAAAAAATTGCGAAACAGTTTTAATGTGACCTTCAAAAAGTGGGGAAAATTGAAATGCATGTGATCATTTTAATGTGCAGGAAAATGAACTATTTAATGAACTGAGATGGAGTCTCTTTTATGGTTAAAAAATAAAAACTGTCTCTATCTTTTATCCTTAAACTTAAAATCTTGTCCTACTTAATTAATTCAATAAGTTATACATCAGTGTTTCTTCAATGGACACTTTAAAAACAAAACAAAACACAGAGTAAAATTTGAAATGTTTTTTTTTTTTTTTGCTTATAATATTTTATGATGGATTTAAACTTATTTTAAAACAATAACAATTATACACAAAATATATTTAAAAATAGCGAGACAGTTTTAATGCCATAGATAGGAGGGAATAGAAAAATGCATATGTGACCCATGACAATTTCATTTCCTCGATTTATAAATTATGCGCATGATTTACTATTTCGTTCCCTCGATTTGCTAAATCGTGCGTGCAATTTACTATTTTGTTCCCTCTATTTGCTAAATTGTGCACGTGATTTACTAATTTGTTCCCTTGATTTACTAAATCGTGCATGCAATTTACTATTTCATTTAATTTCTGAATGAAACAGTAAATCATACGCATGATTTAGCTTACTATTTTTTCAAGCATGTCATGTTCGGGGCTCAATACTCACGCTTCCCCCTCAGCAACTTCCTTTGGTATCGTTTTAAAGTGCAGGATTCCAACTTTGTGAATATTCTTAGAGAATTTTGATAGCATGAGTCTGAACCAATGAAATGTGATTTTCAAACTCATGCTGATGTAAACAAATCGATCTTACTCACGCTGACTGACAGATCCGAAGCGTGCGCACAAAGACGCCTCAGACAGCGCGCGATCCCGATATTACATATAAACAGAGTACTTCAAAATATTGAAGTAAAATATTGAAAAAAGTTGAATATATATATATTTTCCTATAGATATTTGGTTTTGATGAGGTGTGTGCCGAATTAGGTGTTCTTAACAGGGATTTTAAGGTTTGGTTGCTAGGTGATTTTGTTTTAGAACCTTCAGTAAACTTTAACTCGATTTTTCTCAAAATTCACTTTGCTGACTCTATCTGCTTCAAGGTGTAGCTCAGTCATTTGTTCTCTGATTCATACATCATTTTGAAGGTTTTTAATAGAGATTGCGAAAATAACGATAACTCACGTTTGAAAGTTTGCTCATTGCGACTCATTTTGCCAGCACCGGTCGCATGATAATTTTAATGAACATCAAAATCAATGTGTTGATGAACTGAGATGGAGTAAAAGAGCTGTCTGTGCATCCGTTATCCTCTGGTAAATTGAATTTAGTCCTTCTTCTGTGTTTACTTGAAATTCTCCATCTTTCTCCAGATGTTAAAGGATTAGTCCACTTTTAAATAAACCTTTCCTGATAATTTACTCACCTCCATGTCATCCAAGATGTCCATGTCTTTCTTTCTTCAGTCGAAAAGAAATTAAGATTTTTAATGAAAACATTCCAGGATTTTTCTCCGTATAGTAGACTTCAATGGGCACCAAACAGTTGAAGGTCAAAATAAGTTTCATTGCAGCTTCAAATTGTTCTACACGATCCCAGACGAGAAATAAGGGTCTTATCTAGAGAAACCATCGCTCATTTTCTATTTTTTTATTTTTTATTTTATACATTTTTACAATAAATGCTCATCTTGAACTAGCTCTCTTCTTCTGGAGGGCATATTACTGCCCTCCACAGGTCAAAGTTTGAAATAAATTGTCATATACAATAATAGTATATAACAATTAGTTCAAACTTTGACCTGTGGAGGGCAGTAATACACTTAGCAGCATCTACACTGCTGGAATTCAAATAGAGGAGAAGAAGACAGCTAGTTCAAGATGAGCATTTAAGGTTAAAATGTATAAAATAAAATAAAAAATTAGAAAATGAGCGATGGTTTCTCTAGATAAGACCCTTATTTCTCATCTGGGATCGTGTAGAACAATTTGAAGCTGCAATGAAACTTATTTTGACCTTCAACTGTTTGGTTCCCATTGAAGTCTACTATACGGAGAAAAATCCTGGAATGTTTTCATTAAAAATCTTAATTTCTTTTCGACTGAAGAAAGAAAGACATGGACATCTTGGATGACATGGGGGTGAGTAAATTATCAGGAAAATTTCATTTAAAAGTGAACTAATCTTTTAATTTTATATCTATGTATTTTACATCTATGTGAATGTGTTTAGGTTGAATTGTTAGATGATGCATTAATCTTCATACCGCAGATGGCAGAATATGTTTAGAGTTGTTTGTTGGGTTACTACCTGAGATCATAAGTGAGGGGGTCAAAGGTCATGGCAGCTGTGTGCTATTATAGGTAGGTGTGAATGGTGCTAACGTGCTCATGTAGGGTTAAAGCGCTCCTTGAGCAAGTCGGACATATTTAATTTGACACTCACGTCGGGTTTCTTTGTGATCGCATGGGGATGTTAACTGCTCAGATGTTTCCAGCGTGTCTTCACACACTCCACCGAGAGACCACACACACTTGTGTAACTCAAGCCCACAGTAACGTCCTCACACTACAGCTCACACCTGTTTTTGGCTTCCTGACTGAAGTCCTGAAGGAGTGACTCAGGCTGTTGGAGACGTGCATGATGTGCCTCTCAAACACACTTATGTATATATATATTCACAGCCGCACAGCCCACAGTATGTGTTTGTACTTTATATCTTCATTTTGCTTTGGCTGTATTTACAGGATGGCCTTGGCTTCCACACGTAATTGCTTGCTAAAAATGGAGCAACTTACGAGGTGTAGCTTTACACTTCACAGTTTACTGTAATCTTAATCTTTAATTGAGGGGTAACCTGAATCAACCCCCAATTGTGTGTGTGTGGGTGTGTTTGTTTGTTTGTGTCTGAGATTTTTATCCAAATTGCACCAAAACTGCACTCCTCTCCTTCAGAGCATAAACGTGTGTTCCGTTTCACTGAATCAAAAATAAAAGCATAACTTGTGATATGTTGTGTTTAGGATGTGGGTGTGCCCAACAGGCTTCATAACTAGCAGAATTTGCTTGTTTTCTAGCTCTAACTATTCTAACCCAGGCTGTATCAGCATGGAAATTCATGCTGGTCTTTTCAACGGGGACAGACATTACTCACTGCTGAAGCCCTCTCTGCAGTGACATTAGCAAGACATGCGATGTTTTATCAGAAAGACACTTCATTAGAGTGAGTAAGAGTCTGGAGCTCCTCGGGTAGTCATTATGTGAGGAAAACCTGAGACACTTACGGAAAAAAATCACATGGACTGGTTTTTACATTTGCTTTCATTTTCATTTTAAAGAGGACCTATTTTGCTTTTTTACATGCTCAACTTTCTTTGGTGTGTAATGTTGCTGTTTGAGCATGAAAAAGCTCTGCAAAGTTACAAAGCACAAAGTCGCTCCAAAGGGCATATGAAAATAAAGGGGCGGGGCCAAACTCTCTGTTATGATAAGGGCCTTGACAGTTACGAAACACACTCTAAGCGGTTGACCAATCACAACACACTGGTCCAGCTGACCAATCAGAGCACACTGCGCTTTTCGGAAGGAGGGGCTTCATAGAGACCAAAAGGCAAAAGCCTAGTTTCCCAAAAGCCTTGTTAGCCAACTATGGGCGCAAATTCCGTTGAACTCTGTTGGTAACGGCGGAACTTGTGACTGTAGTTGCTTTTGGGAAGTGTTATTGACAGACTGGGAAGAGAGGAGCTGCAACAATATCAGATATGTGAAAAATAATGTGTTTTTTGAACATTCAAGCATGAAAACCTATTCTAGTAGAGCCAAAAACAAAATCAAGACTTTGTAAAAGGGCATAAAATTAGTTCACTTCAGAATTAAAATTTCCTGATAATTTACTCACCGTCATGTCATCCAAGATGTTTGTGTCTTTCTTTTAGGTTTTTGAGGAAAACATTCCAGGATTTTTCTCCATATAGTGGACTTCACTGGGGTTCAACGGGTTAAAGGTCCAAATGTCAGTTTCAGTGCAGCTTCAAAGAGCTCTACGTGATCCCAGACGAGGAATACGAATCTTATCTAGAGCAGAGGTTCACAAACTTTTCACCCCACGACCCCCAAAAATAACGATGCCAGTGACTCGCGACCCCCACTATCTTCGGAGGTGGTTAAAGTATACAAACGTTGTGCGCAATGGCGCACACGCATTAACGCCTGTTTCACACATAGGCCTACTCTATTTGTAGTGCGCCCATATTAATGGTTAGAGCGTTCACACTGCACATGGATGCAGTCTGGGAGTGCGTTCCAGGAACGCTACGTCTGCAGCAGTGCAGCGATTACGCACAGTCTATTTTTCCTGCGCTGCACCGCGCTGAATTAAAACGATAGCGCGAGGGTCGCCTTTTTTTGTTTATTTTAAGTTTTAAAGGTGGTACAGAGGATCTTTTCGTCGACTGATTTTTTTAAATGAGCGCATGCGTAAGAACAACCCCCCTCCTTCACAGCTCTTTTCGAGGGAACGCCTCCCAAAACTCGTGCACAAGTGTTGGAACACGAGTGTTTACCACCGGCATTCGCTGTGTTATTAAGCCGGGCACACATTTAACGACTAGCTAAAACATTCTAAGACTATGCTCAACATACAGCGATTGTTTCCTGCTCCTGAAGCAGATTTATATACTTTCACATGGAATTTGAACACTGACTGTAATCGCAGACTGAACGCAACTGGCGTTTGAGCGGGATCAGTCATAAGTATCAATTTACATTCATAATCGGCCTTACAATCGACTTAAAGCCGCGCACACACTTAGTGGATTCATTATGTCGGACTCACCGCAGGGAACTCATAATCTGCAGTTGTTACTCCTGTCTCCTGACAAAAACATTGCATGCGGCGCCTGTAGAGTGTGGAAAGTTACTGGAGCGCGCAGCCGCGCGTCTCTCACAAGGAACGTCATGGTAGTGATTGACAAGCCAGAGGGCCAATCGTTTACGCGATGATCGCTTAAATGATTGGCTGATGTTTTTAAGGCCCTACCTCGTGCACAGATGATGTATATTAATAATATTCCTTTCAGTGCACCTAATAAATAGTCTTTTATCAGTTAGTAAAGACAGTTTCAAGTAATATTGCAAAAATGTATAAAACAAAACATTCTATTTAGCACCTTTAATTTAAAGTGTTTGTGATTTTCTCATAAAGCTTATGTTTAAATGTTTTGCTACTTGCATGAGCAACATAAAATATAAATCAAAAGTATTACTTTATATAAATATAAAGTAATAAATTGAATAAAACGTTTAAATGTAGTGCATTTAAACGTGACATCTATGAAATACAGTGTATACAAAGAGAATCGCAATGCTGACAAGCCATGTTCAGTGACAACTTTTGGATCTGAAATCAAATTAAGTAAATGTTGTGTTCGTGATAAACAGACACGGATCAGTTGCGCACTGCAAACGCGGCATATGTGAAAGCACAATAGGGCGTGCTGCTCCGCATATCTACTGCAAAGGCACGACGGTGCTTCTCCGCTCTCCTCCCTGCGTTGTCTTTGGTCGATTTTAACCAACGTTTCATTTCGACAAAAATAATATCCAAAGCCTAAAGAATTACCTACATGCACTTGTCTGAATGTTTAACATGATGCTGTAAATTGACCTGCTGCAACTGATGCTGTTGCTAATATGTCGTTAATCTGTCGTAATCACCTCAGGAGTTACGGTCGAGGGGAAGGAAAATCTAAAGATTTTTTTTATTTGCATGGTTTTTTGTTATTAATTTAACTACTATTTTTAGTATTTTGTTACAATTATTGATAAAATATGCTATTTCTAATCATTAAAATTTGTATTTTTTTTTTATTTCTGGAAATCATCTCACGACCTTTCCCTCGATGTTTTGCGACCCTCCGGGGGGTCGCGACCCCCACTTTGGGAACCACTGATCTAGAGAAACAATCTGTCATTTTCTAAAAAAAAATTTATTTATATACTTTTTAACCATAAATGCTTGTCTTGCACTGCTCTGTGATGCGCCACACATTACATAATCACGGTGGAAAGGTCACGCGTGACGTAGGCTGTTGGACGATTTTGAAGTTGGAGGAGAAAATGAGATGGAGTTTTTCATACTACCGCNTTGCGACCCTCCGGGGGGTCGCGACCCCCACTTTGGGAACCACTGATCTAGAGAAACAATCTGTCATTTTCTAAAAAAAAATTTATTTATATACTTTTTAACCATAAATGCTTGTCTTGCACTGCTCTGTGATGCGCCACACATTACATAATCACGGTGGAAAGGTCACGCGTGACGAGTTTTTCATACTACCGCGGTACTTCTGTGACCTTTCTAACATATCGTGGCGCATTGCAGAGCAGTGCATTTGTGGTTAAAAAGTGTTTTCCTCAAAAACTTTAATTTCTTTTCGACTGAAAAAAGAAAGACAAACTTCTTGGATGACTTGGGGGTGAGTAAATTATCAGGAAATTTTAATTCTGAACTGAACTAATCCTTTAATGAGTTTTTGGATATGACTTGCAAAGCACAGGAGGAAAAACAGGATGTTTGGCTTCATCAGTTGTCTGACATGAATCGCTCAAACCTGTTGACACACACCATGACGTCACACAACTGTTCAACAAAACTTCTTTCTTTAGAGCATCTTTCTTTGAAAGTTTCAGTCAGGTTAGTGAGGGAGGAGTGGTGCAGTAAACAAAGACTGAAAGAAAGCAAAGGGATTTGTGAATGAAGCATGGGCTGTGTTTGGAGTGTAAATTTAGCATACTGCACAGTGTACAGTGCCTACTATTGTTTAAAAGTAGTGAAATGCAGTATGATAAACGTTTTCAGTAGTATGGCACATGACCTATGTTGCATATTTAATACAGCAAGTAAAGTAGCATCCTGTTATCATCTCACAGTTAAATTTTATTTGGCTTTTTTGTGCTATTTTGTGTACAAATGTGTAATTTTTTTGGCAGTCTGATCCAGAGAGATTTTAATATCATTATTAATATTACATCCTGTTTCTTTGTAAGTCTGGAAATGGAAGGTGAAGTCAAACACATTGCATGGATGGGCTACAGTATTTCATGCAGTGCATTCTGGGATACTGTCCTACTGCTCACTGCATAGTATATTACAACTGTATAATACAATGTAGGCTAATGTAAAAAAAAAAAAACCCAAAAAACACTGGAGCTAACTGGTAGGAGTAGCGTGAATTGCGTTAAAATGACGTGAGGTAGCTGTATTTTCTGTTTTTTCTTACCTCTACGGCACTACGGTCCTCCGTTGCAGCAGCCGAATTTAAACCCATTGAAAAAAGTGCCGTTAATTTTAAGCATTTCGCAGTGTCGGACTTAAGAGCCCTTTTTTTGCTTTCACTGACCTTTTCTGCGCCACCTTTCCTTTTTTACGGTCCATTTTCTGACTAGCGTTTACTTACATTTAGCTTATGTTGCACACTCTCTGATGACGTGCTTGATTTTGACTGAATGTCCAACTGACCCTTCGCAGGGAGTTTGATTGACAGGTGATCAAACCAATCATAACGCCGTATGCACATTTATGTCTGGCAAAGCAGTTAGGGGAGTAGTAGATCAGTGGACTTGAACTTGAAAAATGGTGTGTAGTGAAGCGGTCTTCTGATAGTCATGTTTTTTTGTTTTTTTTGATGCTATAAACTAGTAGGAAGAGATCGGTTCACGAGCCTCTTGAACTGAGGCACTACAGCAATATATCAATACACATTAAAGACAAAACGGTTTTTATTGTTTCAATTTCTTTAAAAAAATATATCAAAATATTTGCTATGTTTCATATCAAAAGTAACCTGCACTCTCTTGTCTGACGACGCATTGTCAGTGAACATGATGTGTGGCGTGAGAGCGACATGGCTTGTCGAACATACATAGCAACGGTAACTAAAGGGGGCGGGTCGGTCGGCCCATCTCGGGACCGGGCTGGCTGTTGCCGACTGGTCAAATGCTTAACATTTATTATTATATTATTATAACCATAGTGAAAACTTTCAAGCAATAAAAACCCATCCTATGCGCTGTCGGCCTGTAAAAACAATTTATTTATATATATTAAAAAGAAAACTGACCGGCCCCCATTTAAAAAATTGGTCCGGCCCCTTTGGCATTTGCCAGAATTGCCAGATGGCCAATCCGCCCATGCTGCTCAGTATACATAGTATACCCCCTACTATGGCTTAAAAATAGTATCTGACCAAAAAAATTGTGGTTGGTGTCATTGGATCTTTCGTCACACAGGAATTGGAAGGTTTGTATTGCATTGCATGAAACAGTATTCCAAACACGCCATGGTGGATTCGCTATGTACATGGCGAAATTTGCAAGCGGAAAAACTGAACGCTTCTCTAGCGAGGAAACGCGTGCTTTAACCTCGTGCATGAGCAGACCATCTACGGGACAAGCCGGATTCCACCAAAGCATTTTCATCTTTATGCACACAATAATAATCTTTTACATTGTAATCATTTTATTTTTAATATTTGGCATTTTTGTGTGCTGCTGCGCATCCTTGAGTGTGTAATAATCAGAGTGTACGCGTGTTGTGCACCCGCATATAGGCGCGTATTACTAATGCGCTCTTCAAATAACAAAACAAATATTGCACCAATGACTTTAGACCAGGTTTCAGTTGGTCAATGGCACAGTTGTTTTCAGTTGCCGTAAAATAGCAACACGCCAACAATGCACCTGAACACACCTCGTTTTCAGACCAGCTAGCAAAAAACACTTGCGCCTGGCACCGCATTGCGCCGGGTGTATGAAAGGGCCCTATGGCTGCATCCGAAATCACATTCTACTACTATGTAGTAGGCAAAAAACATATTTGAAAAGAGCTAAATGTCCAAATTCACAGTATATATAAAACAGTAGGCAAAAGATACCCGGATGATCTACCACTTCTGGCAAGATCCCTAAGTGTGCGTATGATGGATACTTTACTATCCCATGAGGCCATAGGACAGGATTTGTGAATGCCAGTGAAGCAACGCAACTGGCTCTGTAGGTCACATGACAATGACAACATGACGAATGTAGTACGTCCTGATTACATTCATACTACACACATTTATACTATATAGAATGGGACTATATATTCATACTATATAGAAAATGTTATTTTTCATACTATATTTTAATGGCCACAGAGTAATTGCTACCTACTCAGAAAGTATGCGATTTCGGATGCAGCCTATTTACTATTGTTTACTGCGCTTTTGCCAAATGTAGTAGTAATGCAATGCACTTCGCTTGACCTTTGTTGAATGAATCAGACATTTTTATGATTGTGATTTTTTTTAATTGATCAAATATTTTTTTCTTAAAAATAAATGAATTTATTTTTTATGCTTTTTAATATTTGGGTCAATGACATGACATGCACTTTTTTTTTGTTTTTTGTCCAAGTGCATTATTTCCTTTTAAAACCTATTTAGTTTGAATTCATTTTCAGTACATTTAAATAATACATATTATTTTATGTTTTGTTATCTTAAACCCCCAAAATGTCAGGTGGTGCAACTGTCCGAACAAATGAACAGACTAATAAAACTATTTAAAATGGTGTCTTAATAATAAAACATTAAAAACTAAAGACTATGGCATCATTATTTTAGGTTTGAAACCTTTCATATAAACAAAATTTCATAAATACCAGTAGTTTTAAAGCTGTTGAGATAATTGAAAAACTTTGGTCTAGCAATTTGAACGTCAGGGTGGCGCAACTGCAAACATGACACTTTTATTATGAATTGACAAGGTAATTACAGTAAACATGATAATGAATCATCCAGAGGACCCCAAATGATCCTTGTGAGAGAGTGAAACATTTTGTAGATCTCTCAAATACTGTTAAAAACTGCTAATTTCAAGTATGGGTAGGTTGGTTCGCTTTCCATGTCAGGTGGTACAACTACAGTATATACATACAACTATTTGGTTGTACCTCCTGACATAAAAACAGTCAAAAAATATATTTAAACACGTTTAAATTGAAATGTTATTTAACAACTGAACATTGTTCATGACTCAAAAATATGCATTACATTCATTTTGAAAAGATTTTTTAAAAACACCTTTTTTGAAGCTTTATTTGTCAATGACCCATTTAACATTTTTATTTCACTTATGCAGTAAGCAGGGAGTTAGTATTTCTCTTCAAACATCGCTTCTGAAAGTATACTGCATTTACAGCTTTCAAAAATCGTAGGTAGTATGCTAAACAGTGTAAGAGGCGTGTCAGACACGTTCAGGTGTTTTGAGTGGATAATTAGATTGATGTCTTGTGTGTCTTTAAGAGGCGGGGCTTCTCAGGGCCTGCTGGTATTTCCCAGTCAGGAAGGAGGGGGTGTGGCTGGCGCTGGCTTTTGGAATGAAGTTTAGGGCAGAGAGAGAGAGAGAGAGAGAGAAATCACGGCACTGCTGCACACACTCATCCACACAAACAGAGGTGCACATCCTCTACCGGCTTAGAGAGAACAAGACAGAGGAGAGGACCTGTGATTGACCCAACAATGGCCATGTACGAACCCCTCAGCCTGCCGCCCAATGCAGATGAACAGGACTTTATTCAAGCTTATGAGAATGTCCGAGAGAAATATAAAGGTATGTGTGTGTGTGTGTGTGTTTGCCGGAGCCACGTGCAGTCAGGCTTCAGCTGCTGGTGCCGAGTGCTTATTGATCCGCACACATGCTGTCTGTCAGTCTGTCTCTTGAGTTTGGCAAAGTTCAGAGTAGGTTTGCAGGAGGCATGTGACACTGCAGCAAGTGTTTCTCTGACTGACAGAGAGGTGTTTTCTAACTTAAGGGCTCTTCATTTTTACACTGGGTCTAATTGAAATGCTCATGTTTAATTCATCAAGCTGTGAGCCACAGGAACAGCCCACGCATGTTCTGGTACTTGATGCTGTCGGGATGTTGTCTTTCAGTGTGGGTCACTTGAGTTCACATGGACCAGGCTGTGCGATTTTCTCACACAATGTAGTTTTTATTTGTATTTTTATTTATTAACTGATGGTGGATAGAATGAAAAAAAACCTTGCCTTTTATTATCTCATGTCAGGTTGTGATATCTACTTTTTTGGGAGGATTGACTCTCACTTTCATCATCTCTGTTTTTAATCATTTTTCTATCACCTCTACGGTTTCTTTGCTCTGACTTTGAGATGATTACACTACTGTTCAAAAGTTTGTGTTTGGTACATTTGACAAGATGTCTCTTCTGCTCACCAAGGCTGCTTTTTTTGATCAAAAATACATTAGAACAGTAACTGTTTTCTATTTAAATATATATAAAATGTAATTTATTCCTGTGATCAAAGCTGAATTTTCAGCGTCATGTCTTCAGTGTCACATGATCACTCATGAAATAATTCTAATATGCTGATTTGGTGCTCAAGAAACTGATTATCAATGTTGAAAAGAACCACATTTCTTCAGACAAATTGTGTTTTTTGTTTTTTCCGACTTTAAGCCTTGCTAGCCCATTCTGTCCTTCTGTCCTCCACCTGCTTGTGTTTCTTCCTCTGTTCTCTGTTCGTCTGAATGTGGCGAAGATATAATGTTGATGCTTCCTCTATAAATATCGCCCCACTTTTGTTCCTGTGTTGAGAGTGAGACAGAGGTCTGTGCTGAATCACTGTCTCGTTGTCCGTGTGCTGGGCCGCGTGTGTGTTTGGGACATGTAAATTGGGAGTTTACCGAAGCAGCATTCTTTTCCTGCTCTTCTTTCTCTTTTCCTCTGCCAGCGAATCTATCGGATCTCCTTATTAAGGCACGTCAGACGGGATGTTATTCACATGCCATCACTCTCTCTCTCATGCTCTATTCTTCATCATAAAAGTGTTGCAAATATCCTGTTCTTCCTCTGTAGTTTTATCTTGTTTTCTAGTTATATATATATGTATAAAACAATAACAAGTTTACTTTATTATATATTTTTGTTATTTTTTACAGCAAATAGATTTCACTAGATTTTTCACTGAATTTTTTTACCCCACATATCTTTTGTTATTGATTTTTTTTTCTTAATATCTTATATCATTTTGCTTCTCAAGTAAATGGATCTGAGCTTTTTTACATGTAATATTTTTTGTTTTTGTGAATCTAGAAAATACAATGTAAGACAGTCAATGTGCATGAGTGTAGCTTTTTTTTTTTTTAACAAACAGCTGTCGCTTTAAGAAAATGACTTACGATATGTGATAGTGGCCTTGTTGCTTGCAGTTGTTTTTTGTTTTGTTCCTCCTCTGATTGGTCTACAGATTTCCAGCCAATGGCAGTATTGTAGTAAGAACATGAGCTAATAACACTGAGCAAACAGTCACAGCTCTCAAAGAGAGCACACAATCCCATCCCTACTCTTCTTTTTTTTTTTACAGTGACCTCTCTGTATAGACAGTAAAGAGATTAATGAGTTACTATATTTCATTTTTCCTTTCAAAATGTGCATAAATAATAAGTGTGCCATTGAGAATTATGACAAATTGATTGTCATGAAATCTAATTTGCATGAGGAATGGAACCACATTTACTAAAGGCTTCAGACCTCACTGATGCCCACAGACCATTGGCTGAACGTCTGGTGCATAAGGCACACAAAATTGGAAACACTTCAGGAGTTTCAAAAGTCATCATCTGACCCCATCTTCTACAGGATTTCCAGGAGACGTTTGTGTCATGTTCTTTAATGGTTCGCTTGGAAATAAAGCTGTTGTGATGCCAAACCCCCTCATGGAAGAAGAACGCCATTTTGTTTACAACTGCGCTTACCAGGATCGACTAAACGCAGGATTTTCAAAATGATGTGAAGTACACAGCTCCATTGTTGCTGTAAACTTGCACAATGTTCTTGAATTAATAATTGATTAGATGCACACCGGTCTGTTATCGTAGGGACATAGACTTTACATTTTCACGCCCCTAAACATGACACGGAACAAAACAAACTTTGATTGGTTGCGTTACATGTCAGTTAGACGGCCTCTTGGGCAGTCCTTGGCCAATGAAAGCTGCGATAGAGTCCAGACCTTATGCAGTCAGTCTAAAGGTCTGGCTATATGAGACTATGCTTCACCTAGCAATGAGGCATGTGTTTCTGTGTGAGTTTGTTGTGTTCAGAACGATTTAAAGTCATTTAGTCTATGATGCCCAGTTTTTCTCTGTTCAGATTTTAAGTCATGTAATGTATTCTGGCCTTAAAGGGGACCTATTATGCCCCTTTTCACAAGATGTAATATAAGTCTCTGGTGTTCCCAGAATGTGTCTGTGAAGTTTCAACTCAAAATACCCCACAGATCATTTATTATAGCTTGTCAAATTTGCCCCTATTTGGGTGTGAGCAAAAACATGCCATTTTTGCGTGTGTCCCTTTAAATGCAAATGAGCTGCTGCTCCCGGCTGCTTTCCAGAAGAGGGCGGAGCTTTAACAGCTCGCGCTTCGGGTTGCTCAACAACAACAAAGCTGGAGAATCTCACGCAGCCAAGATGAGGATTGTCAGTAACGGTGTTCATCCTTACATTGTTCAAACCGGAGTCGGACACTGATGGAGAGACTCAGGAAGAAGTTACAACTTTTAGAATGAAACTGGATGTTTCTGAATGATTAGTGGATAAATTTATGTAGTTGCTGTGGAGTTGATTCAACTCATCGACTATCATGTGACGTCATGTTAATCTTTTGTGCAAAACCCGTATGGATGCCCACTATACATAGCTACACCAGGCTAATGTTTGTGATTGCTGTCAAATGCTGTGAATGGTCTAATATTTTCTCCCAAAATATCGCTCGGACAGAAACACTCCTTTTTTAGCAATCAAGCTTGCCAGGGTCAACTTGCAGGCTATCCAAGCTAATGAGACTCTAAATAGTGTTCTGTGCTCGTCTGTGCAGCCAACGACAGAGCAGTTAGCATGCTTTGCTCCAACTTTTGCCATGGCGTTAGAACTGGTACACCGTTTTTGCTTGCAAAAACAAAATGGACGGGGGTGGAAACGTGCAGATTAAGGGGCAGTAATATTATAATAAGATCCCCTTCCTACATCACTAGGGGAGTGAAATATGAGCAGCTTGTTTTTTCACATGCTTGCAGAGAAAGGCTTATCAAAACTAAGTTACTGGGTTGTCCTTTTTCATGTTTTTTGGGTTGGTAGATGCACCGGGACACTTAAACATGGAAAAACTCAGATTTTCATGATATGTCCCCTTTAAATGGTAATTAGATTCAGATTTTGTGAATAAAAACTGTCTATGTGATGAACTTGCAGTAGTTCACTCCAATATTTTACTGTATGTTGCTTCATAAAAGCATATATTGCCAAAGGTTGTGTTGATAAATAATTTAATATTCAGCATGTTTTCTGCTGAGTTCAGTATGTGCTCGGCCAAAAAAAACTCTACTTGGACTGACGCTTCTGTTACGCTGCTGTCAATATGGCCAAAATAAATCTGCTCTGCTGACGTGCTGCAGTGTGAATCAGGCCTTCAGTAACGGTGTGACACCCTGGCGTTTGGATCCCGTAAGTGTTCACATGGGTCAGTGTGCTACTGTTCTGCTGATGTCTGACAGTGGAAAGTATTTGCTCTGTAAACCGCCTGTAACTCATCTGTGACTTTGTGGAAAGAGTCCGCAGTCTCTCTCATGAGGCTCATTCTGGTTTGATGGTACGTCACACCCAGCCCAGTATTTCATTATGGCTTATGGTGCATGAATTGCACAAGCACTTCCTGCGTTTAGGAAGAACGGTTGCCATGGAACCGTACCATAATGTTTGAGAGAGTTTCTTATGAAAGATAATACCAATGGAGAGACTTCTATGATGTCTATCATCACAAAAAATGTTAACTATGTTTGCTTCCTTAAATGACTGAAACTGATGGTGAGGTAAGAAGTCTTCTTGTTTATTGAACCATGTTCTTTGACAACTTGACAACTTGAATGTCAAACTGAAATTACACTATCGTTCAAAAGTTTGGGGTCAGTAAGATACTTTTATTCAGCAAGGAGTCTTTGATGTTACAAAGACTCCTGAATTTTTTTTTTTCATGGTTTCCACAAAAATATGAAGCAGCACAACTGTTTAACACTGATAATAATCAGAAATGTTTCATGAGCAGCAAATCATCATATTAGAATGATTTCTGAAGGATCATGTGACACTGAAGACTGGAGTAATGATGCTGAAAATTCAGCTTTGATCACAGGAATAAATTACATTTTCCAATATATTCACATAGATTTTCCAATATATCCACAATTATTGGCACCCCTAGAAATTCTTATAGTAAAATATCTCTGAAGTATATTCCCATTCATATTTACATTTTTTAGCACACCAGGGTGCTAAAAATGAAATTGTGAGAATGAAATTGTCCAGTCATGACTTCCTGTTCCACAGGAGTATAAACATGAGGAAACACAAAGGCCAAATTCCCTTAATCATTCATCACAAAGAGAAAAACCAAAGAATATAGTTCTGATGTGCAGCAAAAGATTGTTGAGCTTCACAAAATAGAAAGTGGCTGTAAGAAAATAGCTAATGCATTGAAAATCCACATTTCCACTATCAGGACAATAATTAAGAAGTTCCAGTCAACTAAAGATGTTACAAATCTGCCTGGAAGAGGACGCGTGTCTAAATCATCCTAATGTGCGGTGAGGAGGAAAGTTTGAGTGGCAAAAGATTCTCCAAGGATCACAGCTGGAGAATTGAGGAAATTAGTTGAGTCTTGAGTTTCAGAAAGCCTAAAAAAATTATCAAACAGAACCTACATCCCCACAAGTTGTTTGGGAGGGTTTCATGAAAAATACTCTGCTCTCATCCAGAAACAATCTCCAGCATATTCAGTTGTCAGACAAGACTGGAACTTCAAATGGGACTGGCTTCTATGGTCAGATGAAACTAAAAAAGCACTTTTTGGCAGCAAACCCACCAGATGGGTTTGGTGCACACATGGATAAAAAGTACCCCATGCCCACAGTTAAATATACTGCTGGATTTTTAATGTTCTGGGCCTATTTTTCTGCTGGAGGTCCTGGACATCTTGTTCAGATACATGGTATCATGGATTCTATCAAATACCAAAAGATAAAAAATCAAAACCTGACCTTCTGCTAGAAATCTAATAATGGGCGTGGTTGGATCTTCCATCAGGACAATGATCCAAAACAAACATCAAAACCAACACAAAAATGTGTCACTGAGCACAAAATGAAGCTTCTGCCATGGCCGTCCCAGTCCCGTGACCTGAACCCTAAAGAAAATGAGTGAAGTGAACTTAAGAGAAGAAGCACCAACATGGAGCTGGAATCTGAAGGATCTGGAGAGATTCTGTATGAAGGAATGGTCTCTGATCTCTTGTCAGGTGTTCTCCAAACTCATCAGGCATTATCGGTGAAGACTCAGAGCTGTTTTCTTGGCAAAAGGAGGTTGCAAAAAGTTTTGAATAAAAGGGTGCCAATAATTGTGGCCAACGTGTTTTGGAGAAAAACATTTATTTCATAATGTGATTTTCCCACCACTTTCAATTCTTTTCCTTCAATGAAAGGTTCTAATTTTGTGATTTTTTTTTTTTACTGAAAGATCAAAAGGATAAACAATGCAATTTTATTTTCACAGCCGCCTTTGCTCATAATTACTAAGGGTGCCAATAATTGTGGAGGGCACAGTATGAATGTTTTTTTTTAATCAATAGATCTTGACAAAAAAAGAGCATCATGTCATTGACCTTTATGATGGTCAGGCAAAAAAAAAAAAGAAAACACTTTTTGCCCGCTAGTCATTATGTACTAGTAAGTAACTGAGTGCATTTTATGTACAAAAGCTGCAAACAAAAGTTTTCTGGTCAAATAACCACGATTAGATGATTAATCAATAATCGCGACAGACCTGTATGTGAATGCATCAATGTGCTGATGTGTTTGTATCTTGTGTTGTGTTATGAGAACAGTGTTTTTGACTCTTGGCTAAGATTGGCCCCTGTTATAGACAGATTTTTTCTTTAGCTGAGTAAGTTTACATCCTCGAATGCAATTTGCAGCAGCAGGTGGCGGGGCGTCAGCGAGCCGCCGCAGAGAGGGATCATTACCACAGGCCTGTACACACACACACACGCACATGTGCTCTCACTCTCTAACAGCTTGCCCCATGCAGTCCTGTTGAAACCCCCAAAGGGCTTAAAATAACACCCATATTGCCCCCGCTTGCATGGCCTCCAATTAAACAGCTATTTTTGGTCTTTGGCAGTCTTGATTGTTTAGCAAGGGGCAATTTAAATACCATTGTATTTTTGGGGCTAAAGAAATAAGGGTACATTTACACGACAACATTGTACTAACATCTGAAAAGTTTTTCCTTTGAATTTTTTGAGAAGTTTTGTGTACAGACGATAATGTTGTCAAAAAGATCCCCATTCACACGGATCTGTAAAAACAACTTAAAATGCTGTATTTTGCATGACAGGCCAGTAGATGTCAATGTCACTTTGTAAAAAAACACTACACCTCTGCGCAAATGCACATTTTTCTATAGAGGGTATGTATCGACGTCACTTTCCCGCTGGAACGCGCTCCCTCAGCTGGACTGAGTGGCAAAAGAACCTGCTGCATGACTGCATTTAATAGGGGAAACTGCAAAAACGCGAGTAAAACAAACGATTACTCTAAAAGTTGGGCTCGAAAGTGTTCCTTATGACATGTCAAAGAAACATAATCCATGGATATTGACATGCAGCCAGGAATCGTGTTTCCTGACATTTATATGTGCCTGATTTCGACGCCGGGGAAATACACAAAGCAAATCTGCCTGTGAACACTTTATATAATTACAATATAGGTAGGTTTAAATCGGAGTAATCACTTATATCAATGTTATATATATATCGTCATATCGTCCAGGTGTTTATTTAAAAACACCCAATTATGCAGAATATAAGATGGTAAATATTTAACTCTCTGAGGTCTGAAAACGCGCCGGCGCGTTTTGCAGGTTTTTTTCACATTGCAGTAAAACAGACTTAAAATACTCCGTCATTTTTTGTCGTAGAGACATAAGTAATATATCAATTGAAACTATAGAATATCTTCTTTTATTTGTATACACTCAGAGTAAAAACAAAATGTTGTGCTTTTTGTAAAATAAAGAAAACTAACATGATGCGTGATCTCTCGTCTCCCTCTGAACGAACTCCAATCTGATAGTTCTCAGAAAATGAACTGTAACTTAGTGAATACTAATCACAAAAAATGACACTTATGTCTAAAAAAACGTTGAAATGTCAGGTTTTAAATCGTGTAAGTCAAATCGAAAACAAACATTCTGTGTTTATGTAATATGTATGAAAAGAGAGCCATGTCAGAAGTCCGTGATTCAGCTCATTACCCACTAGTGCGGCCACGCCCACGGAGCCAGCGCTATTCAGATGCAAATTCAGAGGCAACACATGCATACATCGTCTCAATCGTGTATTTATTGTCTTGAAAAGTGTTTATCTGGATGTAAAAGCCATGGTTAGCGACCTCTGGAAGACATGCAGTTAGTTCCTGTTTTCTTTTCTTCTATAGATGAATTTTAGATGAGTTTTTGTTTCTTTAGCGCCCTCCGGCTGCAGTATGAATTGAAAACACCATTCATGGAATAGCCTCTTCTTCTTTAGATGAATTTGTGGACTAAAAATGCACAGAGAGCGCCCTCCGACTGCAAGTATGAATTGAAAACACCAGCGCTCATAGTAATGACAATGAATATTAAATAAATATAACTCCTCTGTATAGAAAATTGACATAAACATATGAGAATCCAATATTTCTCCAAATGTGCATGCTTTTAAACTAAAAGCCTATATTCAGACTCTTTGCATCACAGAAATACATTATATTTTAAAGTATAATATAAAACCATTACTTTATATTGTAATAATATTTTTCTGTATGTTTCATATACCATGATGAGCTTGAGACATCACAGAAGGTTTTTTTCACAGCCTACCTGACTGAAATGCCTCATTAATATGCAAGTCATTTCAGCTCATTACTATGCAATTCTTTTGTCTTCTCAGGTGAGAATGACCCATTATTCACGATGATTCACGCCTCCACGCATACGGTGTTTCTTGGCAAAAAGTGTCTTACAAAAACTAAATCAATATATTGTTATAAATGAAAGAGTAGTCAGCATAATTTTTACATAATTTTGAAGCAAAAACTCTAGTCTACAACCTCCAATACCCTAAAGTATTGTAAACACAGATTTACTATACTTTTTTGGCCTTATTTCAGTGACTTAAGTTTTTTGTTTTTTCAATAACCACGCATAAATGTTATTCCTTCAAAAACACAAACATGTACATACATGTTCCTCACATATTATGGTAGCCTAGTTTGTGCTGAATACAGTGTAATGACACTTGTGTCATTAATATGTTTATGAACAACTGAAAAAAGCACAAATGTCAGGCATGTCAAAACTTCTCCAGGCCCCAAATCAGCCTTTACACTCCAGAGGGTTAATTGATGAGTTGTCAACACAATATGTAACAATACAATATATAGGGTATGATTTTACCCCAAAATCCAACAATTTGACACAAAATGATAACTGCAAAACATGTTTCTCTGCTGGAGTCAGTTAATTCTGTGAATTTCAGCGACCTATTTGCTTCTTTTTTCTGTAGCTTTCAGCAGTCTGTAAAAATATACCTCAGATTTTGTCAAAGCTGTTTGTACAGTCAGTTGCAAAACTCTTTCCCATTTTTGGATGTGTTTTGTGTGTTTTTCGCAGCATTCACGCTGAAAATCGACGATGCCACTCAGTGGGCGTAACCGCAGTCATAACAGTCGACGGTAACGTCACATGCATACCCTCTATTGAGCAGTGAATACAAGCGATCAGGTTGTGCGCGTAATACGCATGCAGAAGATGTCACCGTTTTCAACGTTGTAGTTCAGTTTTCACTGAAATGATAAAAGTATTGTTTTCAAAAACCCGTGTTCAAAAGTTTGCGTTTCAAGTAAATGAATATCCAAAACGCATAAAAAATTTCAGTTTTTAGTTGAAAACGGTGTTGTGTAAACACCCCTAAATCAACAGTCATGTTATGTTTTGAGGCTGTGCATATGATTGATTGAGTGATTTATCATTTATCATTGATTGATTGGTAACTGTGGCTTTACGTGCGTGTCTGTAGGTGTGTGTGGTCGTGTGTGCATGTGCTCTGCTTCAGATCTCTAGTGTTCATGAGCTCTGTCTGTGTTACTGTGGCTGTAAGAGAGATCTTCATCTGTACCATCATTATTATACGACACTTCTGGAACAGTCTGGGCTCAAGAGATTTACACATTCACAGCACAGTGCACAGCTTTACCAGCGCTCAAGCACATCCCCTTTTATGGCTGCTTCATTTCAAATGCTTTTCCTACCAACAGTGCCATATACATTGATAAAAAACAAAAAAACATGTTTTTAAAAGATGTTTGTAGATGTTTAATTCAGTAGTGCATTTAGCAGAACATGATTTGTTTTCAGTGCTAATACTTTTTTTGTCCATTTTTTTTTCTGTGTATTATTAAGTTTAAAGAGGACCTTGTATGCTTTCTTTGCTTTCTTTAGTGTGTAATGTTGTTGTTTGAGCATGAAAAAGGTCTGCAAAGTCCCTCCAGCAGGAGTTATTCTCTATATCAGTGTCACTGTTTCTGAACTCCCTGAAATGCCTCCCATTTTTTTCTGGGAACGAACACATCACAATATTCCTCATTTAAATAATTCCCGCTCAAGGCATACGCAGAATAAAGAGGCGGGGCCTGGTTGAGTTAGTGTGTTCAAACTGGCGGTTATGGTAAGGGGTGGGGCATTTCCCAAACACGCTAAAAGCGCTTGACCAATCACAACACACTGCGGTTTTCAGAAGGAGGGGCTTCACAAAGACAGGAACTAAACAGTGTTACTGACAGACTGGGAAGAGAGGAGCTGCAACAATAGAGAATATGGGGAAAATAATGTGATTTTTGAACATTCAAGCATGAAAATTCAAAACAAAATCAAGACTTTGTGAAAGAGCATTATATAACCTCTTTCAAAATACAATAATTTGCTTTCTTTTCAAAATTAGATTCTTGGGTCCATTCACAATGCAAATGTTATGGTATATAAAATAGATATTTTCAGAATAGACATTTTCTCAGAAAGTCTAAAAGTGAGTTTGGCCAATAATACGTATGTTTATGCATATATGTTTATAGAAGATTTTTACTTTTCAGAACTTTTCCTAATAAACTAAATTTCAGTAACAGTTGCTACATAACATATAACAAAACATAACAACATATTATGCAACAATACATATAAAATAATGTGCAATTTTTGCATTTAGAGACACATACTTCAAGTTTTGAAATTTTTTTCTTCTTAATTTTTTCTTGCTTGCTTGTAGATTTCAGTTGATATTGGATGTTTGCCACAAACAATAACTAAAAAATCTTTCCAATAACCAATTAATTAGCTGTTTGTAAAATCAATAATATGAAACAAATATCTCAATATTTCATCTCAATAAAAATTAAAACATTTACTTACCTATGACTGTTTTGTAATTAAGTATTAAAATATTTAAAATCACATAAATTATTACCACACACTGATTATTTATTTTATTTTATTTTATTGAATGAAATATAAAATATGTGAAATTGTATATATGAAATATGTAAATGATGTACAGGAAAGGGAGAGAAGAAATCAAAGTGTTGTCTATTTAAATGTATATTCTCTATTTTAAATGTATTAAACTTTTGTATTAAACTTTTAAATGGCGTGTGTGTGTGTGTGTATATATATATATCAGGTGACCTCTACTTCCTTGTTTTTTCACATTGTCATGATGGCAACCATCCAATGGTGTAGTAGTATTGGATGTGTTATGTAAAATAATACACAATAGATGAAAAAATGTCTGTGTATTTGTATGATTAATGAGAATGTCTTCTCTCTTTGTGTGTTATTGCTGGTGTTTCTCCGCAGTGACATGGAGCAGGTTAAAGTTCAGTCCCACAGAAACTCACACGCACTACAGCTTCCTTATTAGGAGTTTCTACTGAAAGAATTCCACATAGTTGTGCATTGAATTTATCTGATCAAAAGAATGCATTCATTGAGAAAATACACCGCTGCTGTCAGGCTAGAGTTTGTGTGTGTGTATTTTGATGGAAGTGATTGTGTGAGTTTATCTATGTTTATGTTTGTTTAATAGTTTAGCTTTAAGCTCAGCATGTTGAAGTGAATATGGACCCTAAAATGTTCCTCTCAGGTGTATACCCTGATGTGTGTGTGTGAGTTTGGTCTGAATATCTGAACATCTCTGTGTTGTGAAGAATATGAGTGACAGGTGCCTGCACAGTATGAGGGAGTGAAGTCAGTCTCTCTACGTCTTGGTCATTAAAGGATTAGTTCACTTCAGAATTAATATTTCCTGATGATTTACTCACCCCCATGTCATCTAAGATGTTTATGTCTCTCTTTCTTCAGTTGAAAAGAAAAAAAAGGTTTTTTGAGGAAAACATTCCAGGATTTTTCTCCATATAGTGGACTTCACTGGGGTTCAACGGGTTGAAGGTCCAAATGTCAGTTTCAGTGCAGCTTCAAAGAGCTCTACACGATCCCAGACGAGGAATAAGTGTCTTATCTAGCGAAATGATCAGCCATTTTTCATTTTCCAAATTATATACTTATTAACCACAAATGCTCATCTTGCACTGCTCTGCGATGCGCCACGCATTACATAATCATGTTGGAAAGATCACGCGATGTAGTTGAGTGTTTACAAAGACAAAGTCAAACGCCCTAAAGGTAAAACAACGATGTTGGATGATTTTGAAGTTGGAGGAGAAAATGAGATGGAGTTTTTCACCCGACCACGGTACTTCCACCTACTCCACGCTTGACCTTTCCACATGATTACGTAATGTGTGGCACATCACAGAGCAGTGCAAGACGAGCTTTTGTGGTTAAAATGTGTGTATAATTTTTATTTTTTTAGAAAATGTCAGATTGTTTCGCTAGTAAAGATCCTTAATCCTCGGCTGGGAAAATCTGCCAACCTCACTGATATAAATGTACTTACAAGCAAATGCAGTTTTTAATTCTCTTTATTTAAACTGCAAAAGCAACTGGTTCAAAGTTTTTATGATTATGACATCACAATCATGAACTCATTAACATATGACACACCTACATTTACAGAACTATTCAGTGTTTAGTGCAACTCACAGTATGAAGTATGATTGGATAACCTCTGCCTATCAACATAACAGGTCATTTAAAGGTAGGTTAGGCAATTTGTTTACAAACACTTTTTGTTATACTGGTTGAAACTCTCTACACATTGTGATAGCAATCAATAATAAAAGGGGTCTAAACATTAAAACATGTATATATATCTTCTGTTGAAGACCAAAAAATATTCATCCGAATGCGATGATACGATGTCCTACCTGCTTGTCAACGTATGTATTTCCATACCTCCGCGCACCTGCTCGCTCAGACATCACACGTCATCAGCGCGTTCAGTAAGGCTATGTCGAGTTGTAGACAGTCACAGAGCGCCACAAACAAACAGCAGCCGCCTTTTTCAGTTTCTCCTGAACCAAAACAAACAAGCTTATGCCGTGTTTACGCCATGTCATTACTTTAATTACAAGATGGCAACCCGTGACATTCTTCTCTGAGCTGTTTGCATCCTCAGTTTTGGATTTATGTGTTTATACTGTATGTCAACACTATCAATGGCAAAATTAATCTGCAGCAGTCAGGTGGTACATGTAGAGCTCTGAAGGGATCTTATGCTTTCAAAGCTAACTTACTATTGCTAGCCTCTCCAAAATTGCCTACCCTACCTTTAAATATAAAAGTCTTAAAGGTACAGTAACAAAAACAGCCTTTTTAATTGTAAGGTTTAGAGAGAGAGAGAGCAAACATTTTTGGTGCAAGAAATGAACTCTAATTAACTTAATTTCCCTTAATAAAGCAACATGTAAAATTAAGAATATAGTATCTTCGAAATGTAGTCACGCTGCTGGCAGTATGAAATGTGTTTCAGTATTACTTCATTTTTCCACTGTGATATTTGTACGCAAATCTTACTGTTACGTAAGACGGATCTGAGTTTGACATTGAGTGGAATTTCCCTTGATGTTAGTGCTTCTTTCTTGGCTTTTCGTCACACTGCTCTCTTTGTGCCAAATGGAAATCATGGTAGCAGTTTCCGTAGAAGTGTTCAGGGGTCAGTCTATTAATGACTGTGTGACTGAGCGTCTGTGGTGCTCATAGGTAATATCTGACCACACAAAGAGCTTCTGTGTGCTGAAGGCCGTTCTGGTGGGTGAAAGTGACCCTCTCTCCTGTCCCTGGCCTTGTGTTTTTGCTTCTCTTTCTCTTTCCACACATTTGTGCACACATAGTGAGTAGCGATCATTCATTTACTGTAGCATATTAAGGCAATTCATCACTAGAGTTCACACAGTCTCAGAGTGAATATCTTGATTTGAATGAAGATGAGGTGTTTGAGAAGTGATGAGAAGTTGAGGATTTTTTTTTACAGACTCTGATGTAGCTGTCTGTCAACCAATGAGAAATCCATCTTTTCCCACTCCATTAAAAAAAGTTTCGCATTCTTATCCGTCATGCAAACAATTCATCAGAGCTTTTTCTAGTGTGTACAGTACACTTACAGATTCAGTTCAGACAGTGCCTGGTTAAACTCTATTCTAATTCTAGTTGCACATACGCATGCAGAAATGTATCCTCACTGTCTTTGTCTACACACACACACACACACGCACGCACACACGCGCACACACACATACGTTCGTTTTTGTGAATTGTGGGGACATTCCATAGGCGTAATGGTTTTTATACTGTACAAACTGTATTTTCTATCCCCCTACACTACCCCTACCCCTAAACCTACCCAAAAAACTGTGCACACTTTTACTTTATCACAAAAACTCATTCTGTATGATTTATAAGCCTTTTGAAAAGTGGGGACATGGGTAATGTCCTCATAAGTCACCCTCTCCTTGTAATACCTATGTCATCCCCATGTCATTATACACATTTGTGTCCTGATATGTTACAAAAACACACACACACACACACCAGGACGGCATGGACTGTTCTAGTTGTGAAGGAAGTCATCTCCTCTGTCACTCCGAGAACATTCTCTCCCCCTTAACTCCCAGCCCTCTCTCTCTCTCTCTGTGTTATTCATAAAGTAAGATTTATGTCATGTGTGCAAAGGGGGGATATAGAGATAAAATTACACTGTTCATTTCATTCATTTAAAAGTTCATTTAATTTCCATCCGTCCATCTGTGAGATATAGAGATAAAATGACTCTTAAGGTCATTTTACATTTATGAGTCAAAATCTTCTAAGAGGTAATAATGGCACATTCATTTTAAAAAGTGTTTTTTCACTATTATTTACAACAGGATTGCCATCTTCATAGCTAAAATAACAGATTTTTGTTATAAGAGATAATAAAAACAACTTTGTGCATCAGCTTTTGTGCATCAAAACCACTCCTTTCCATGTAAAAGATGAACTTGATTTTCAAAAGTCAGTGAATTTGCAACAGTTGAATGTAAAATTTTTGACAAGACAAACATGTCAGTCTCTGAGTAACATATGACTTATTTATGCCACGAAATAACTTAAAATAAGTATAATGAACTACATAAAAAGCATTTTGATCTTCTCCAGCATGTTTTATAATTACCCCAAAATCAGTTCTCCCCTCACGCATGTTATCACGTCCGTCAAGAACTTGCTGTCTGATGATTTGAATATTAGATCTAAAATCATCAACATAACACACTCATGGTCTTCAATCACTTCACTGAACACTTGCCGGCTGAGAAATAAATAATTGTTACCTTACGATCCATCTGTTTTCAAATCCACATCATTTGAATATCACAACATCGATGTCTGTCAAAAAATAACATGCACAATACATGGTAACATTTGTGAGAAGCAGAGGTCCAGTGAAGACACGCATTACTTGAAAAACTCACACTACCGGATGTTTCGAAAGCATCGTAGTTTTGAGAGAACAGGGTGAAAATGTCAGTCTGAGCAGCTTCAACATGCTGTCTGTCAGAGTCGATAATAACGCACCTGAGTATACATTTATTCTTCACACACTGAAGTTGAATCAGGATGATGATTTTTTTTAATGCACTCACTACGCATTCTGATTCTGACATTCCTGATATGATTATTTTCAATAATTTTCTATTTTTAACTGATCATTTTTCATAATTTCGGCTGTAGATGAACTGTTAAATGAGTGCTCTTGAGATGAGTCCCTGTAGTCATCCAATTTGACTCCCATATGCTGATGTAATATATATTATAAGATTGACAGGTGATTAAATGCAGTTCTGTCAGGACCACTATCGTCAAATATGATTGATAATAGATAGAGTTTGTATTGGCGGGATGGTTCTGTTCTGGGCAAGAACTCCCTGTGCATCCATGCAGCCAGCCTAGCCTAACCCCCCTAGGGTAACAGAACAGAACCAACATATGCAGATATAATTAATGTCAATAATTTAACATGTACACATATTTAAAGAATTAGTTTGATTCAGGGGAATCATAAGGCCAATCCTGACTGAAGAGAGGAGGAGCTGGGGATGGAGGAGGGTAATTAGCTCCTGAGAAATGCAATAGCTGCTGATAATACTGAGGAGCTTATATATGGATGCTGTGATAGGCGTCATATTCCTATAGGTAGACGTAAGTCACCTGGGAGTCAGCTGATGCGAGCTTGACTGACGTGACCTGCCAGAACTGACGCTAACGCTGGATTTTGGTCTTCTCAGTTTTTTAAAAGATTAAGGCAGTTATCAATGTTTGATAAAATGTTTAATTTTCCAATAAAAGATTATATATTTTTACATGATTTGTTACATTTATTTACCCCTTAGCAGATTTGTACTCTTATAATATTTTGTATGACTATTATAATTTAACATTTTGTAAAGTGTTGGGTTTTCTCAGATTACATTTACATTTAAAATTCCAGAATTTCAGTGTGATCTCAGACGTTTGAACCATTCATGCATGCTTACACAGTCAACCAAGAGTACAGATGGCAATCTTTATAATCTAATATTTCTCTGCGTGATTCTTTGAACTATGATTGTCACACAATGAAATAAAAATTCCTTAGAATGAGAGCTTTCTTGTGATATATGACTTGACTGTTTTGTGAAAAAAAAAAAAAAAAAAAAAAAAAAAAAAAAAATTTTTTCAAAATNCTTCGCAATCATTTTGCGAAAATTCGTAACTGGGACCAATGGATATGTAAGCTTAATATTACTGCTTTATGTATTATAAAAACAAAAGTTATGGTATTCTCTGTAAATTTAGATTCTTAGCTTTCAAATGATACCAAATATGGGGTGATATCATATAGGGAAGCCTTTAAAATTTATGTGTAAACATTATAATGTGTAAACATTATAACCCGTATATACATTAGTGGAGTTGAAGAGGTTACATTTTAAGTGAAAGTGAATATTTATTATTATAATCAATTTTTTTTCATATTGTTTATTTATTTATTTATTTTTTACATTTTGTAAAGTGTTTTTTTCCCTCTCAAATAAGAATTAGATTTTTGGACCCTGCTGTAAATGTGTGTTTATGAGTCTGAGAAAGTCCCAAGCATTGCAGGGTATTTCATCAGGACCTGTCAGTTTAAACTGCTCAAGGACAAGTTTGACAGAGCATTTGTGTCCGTTCATACTTCCGCACACACTCATCAAAGTTGTCCTTTGCTTTATTTGGAATATAGTCATCCGGATTCCGGCTACTGGAGCATGAAGTCAGTGTCATGCTCAGATGGAGATAAGCTCACATAGCAGACAATCATTTTAACTCCAGAAGTTTCTCGTTCAAATAAAGAGCATCAGAGTGATAAGCAATAGATGGCGTTTTTATTTTTAATCACCCTGAGGAGTGTCCATCTGTAGCGAGGGGGGTGAAGAATGTTTGCACTCCTGAGGGTATGGAGAATCTGCAGCGAATCCACTGAGATTTCCTGTTTTCTCACAGCAACCTCATTTTTCACTTTCTGTTTACTATTTCTTGAACATCAGTGATTTTTATCAGCTAGTATCAGATGACACATTTGTAACATTTACAAAGAGCCAGAAACCAGCAGCTTACCGCAACACAGTGGCATGTGAAAGACTCAATCTTGCAGGAATGTCATGGCAGGTCACAGACACAGCTGCTGTCACCCACTCATGCACGCTCACACATTCACTGACACACTCAACCAGGAGTACGGATGGCAATTGTTAGGAATTTAATGATTCCACTTCTGATTCCACTTACTGGGAGTTAGTTTATTTCTTCCTAATTCAGTAGGTCCTAGACATATTATAACATATAGAACATTTTATACATAACACTGATAAAAACTTTTTTTTTTTTTTTTTTTTAAGGATTATTTGAATAGAAAGTTCAAAAGGACAGAATTAATTGGATGATTATACAGTATTTATGTTGGCATTGTATCAGCACTAGTTTCAGCAAATGGTCTGTATGCAGTGAATAGCGAGATTTGCTTTATGACCCTTTCAAAAGTGCATGGAAAATCCTGCTTTCCATGATATATGCCTTTAACTAAAAATAGGCCCATTTAATGATCTCAGATGTGGATTCCAAATGGGTTTCCCCCTTTCCCTAAGATTGGAATTACGCCTTTTTCCTCCTTATGTAGGAGCTGCTTTTATTTTGGGAAGCCTAATGTTTGTGTCTTTAACATGATGTTAGAAGAGTGCACATTTCTGTGCTTCCTGTAGTAGTTTATTTGAGGCCCAGTTTGGCAGAGCTTCAGAGGCAAAGCATTGTGGGTGAGGTCAGCAGGAAAAGAGCGCCAGCTCTCTACTCAACTCTTCAATTAGTGCGTGTAAGCCTGATTACAGTGATTATTATTGTTATTATTTCCACAGCAGAAGGACCATCCATGCGTCAGCTGCACACAGTCAACAGGTTTTCAGTGTCATAACAGGAATTGGAAAATGGAATTGCTGTGCTGTTCTTCATGCAGCGTCCTTGTGTGTTGAATGTCATGTGTTCTGACTGTCCACTTATGCAGTATATCATACAGTAACATTGCAGTGTGATTGCTGGACTCTGGAGCGTGAACCACAAACGTGCTAATAGAAATGAATTTATAGGAAATTGTGTTTGAAATGCTGAAGTGAACTTTATTAAATGTTTGTTACCACATATAAATAGAAGCTGATTAGTCATTAGAGCTTTGAAATATTGTATGGTAATGACTACTATTGCTTTTTAGTAGGGTTGGGAATTGTAAGAAATTTTCCGGTTCCGATTCCGGTTCTGCCTAACGATTCCGGTTCCGGTTCCATTAAAATAATTAAACCACTAATAAAAAAATAGTAGTAAGGAAAAAATGCACAATAATCAACTCAAACAGTCCTTTTTGGGTTTATTATTTTTGTAAAATGAATTTAACAGATTGCTAATCTCATATTCGCTAACACTTTACAATAAGGTTCATTAGTTAACATCAGTTTACTAGGCCTACATTAACATGAACTAATAATGAACTGCATTTCTACAGCATGTATTAATCTTTGTAAATGTTAATTTCAACATTTACTAATACATTATTAAAATCAAGAGTTGTATTAGTTAACATTAGCTAATGCACTGTGAAGTAACATGAACAAAATATGAACGGCTGTCTTTTTATTAACTAACATTAACAAAGATTAACAAATACATTAACAAATGTATTACTCATGGTTAGTTCATAAATGAATCTTATTGTAAAGTGTTACCTGTAACGAAGCGGGACTCAGGGTAGGATCCATATGCAAGCTTTTATTAAAGCAGAGTTCGTAGTCAAACAGGCAAGGGTCAAACAGGTACAGCAGGGACAAGGCAGAATCGTGGTCGTGGAACAGGCAGTAGAATCCGGGCAGGCAGATATCAATCACAAAACCAGGAAACAATAAACAGTCCAAAGGCAGGCAGCAGAGAATCGTAGACGGGAAACAGACTAGATCAAAACAGGCAGAGAGACAAATAAATAACGCTCAGCAATGCTACCGGAGTAAACAAGACCTCGCAATGTGTGTGAGGATGTGACATGCTTATATAGTCCAGGTAATGCGTGGCAGCTGGGTGTGGTGATTAGTGTTAGCTGATTGGTGGAGTGAGTGCAGGTGATTGGCAGGGAGGATTATGGGAAGTGTAGTCCGGGAATGACTGGAATCGTGACATTACCTCAAATTAGATAAGATGCTTGAACACACATGTAAGATTCAGACAGGTAAAACAATATTTTTGTAAGTTGGATTCATAAAGACTTGTTTCTGAAAGAATGATTCAGTGATACACATTTTTAACAGTAATTTGTTGCCACCTAGTGGCGTAACAATGCAATCGATACAGTCGTTATTTGAAGTCCAGTTACTTTCAGAAGGTAATTTATTATATTTTGATTGGTAACATCAGCGTTTCTATCTGAATAATAAACTTTTGTATACTTCTGTTATAATTGGAATATTTGTCGCACAGAAAGAATGATACTGTGCGTTTGAAAAGATTGTTTGTGAAGCTGTTTATATCTACACATGACAACTCTCTTCAGATCAACGGCAGCGCGAACGCAGATTTGAATGTCGCGATTTTATTTTTGTCAAAGGTTTAATATTCATGGTTGAATCGTTGTCATTTAGGAATTAGATCATGTGGGTGATGAAATCGAGAACGCGATCTTTTAAAGATTAATCGTGCAGCTTTGTGCATCTCTCTCTCCCCCTCTCTCTCTGCATTGATATCTGATGTATATGAGTAGTGCGAGGGATTTTCAGTGCATTCATTGCTATAATGTTCATGAGGTGAGACGTCTCTATTAAAGGATACGCTCCCCGCACTTCGCCCACCCATCACACCAGAACCGTTTTCGGAACCGAAACTTAAATCTTGCACGGTTCCGGTTCTTTTCAAAAAACACTACCGGTTCCGGATGAGAACCGGTTCTCGGTTCCCAACCCTACATTTTAGAAACCTTCTTTTGAAATTCTAATTGAATTCCTGAATTTTAAGGTTTCCAGAAAAACCCAATGTGTTTTCATGCTCTGGTCAATTATGAGATTTTGGGCTATTTTGCTTCCATAGTGTGTCTTCTTACAGACCAGTGGAAAGAAAATTTCCAAAATACACATTTAAGTGTTTATTTTATTACACTTTTTTCTATTTGTGTCTGTAGATTTCAATTAAAGGCCATTTGCTCAAAATGTGTTTTTCCTCTACCACAAAAAATCTCCACTTCAGCAGTATTTATATACACCTAACTTTTCCATTTTTATCACCAACAATTTAAATCCTATCTATACTATGAAGGTTACTGTCATGTCTAGTTTTGGTTTTGTTCATGTTTTCTGTAGCATTAGGCTTGTTCGAGATGAACTACACTAGCCTGCCACCGGCTGGTGAGATCTGCCGGTTGCAGGCGGGGGAGGAGCACATAGACGGCCGTCAGGTCGGACACTTCGTTCTTTCCGTAGTGTTCTTGTCATCACAGAATCTGACCAATGAGAATAAAGTGTGTCGTCGTCAAGCCTTTCGCAGCCGATTTTGAGCAACTGCAACGCCTGACCAAGGCTGGTCTCGTTTTGCTCTCGTGGTACAATGATGGCACATGTGATCGTAAGGCGGCTACAGTGCCGATCAAAGTCGGACAAATTTTCTAACCAGAATGCATTGCTTTTGTCAGGCAGCAGCCAATCTTTGCAGTGCCACATAAAGTCGAACAAGCCGAACATGTTTATGTTTTGCCATGTGCTCCCTTGTCATGTGATTCCCTTGTCCTCATGTGATCCTGCCATGTGCTCCCCTGTTCATGTGTTTTGGTTCATGGGTTTATTGGTTGATTGTGCACATGCGTTCCTTGCTTGTGATTAGTCCTTGTGTATTTAAGCCCTAATGTTTGCCTTTTTCTTGGTCTAGTATTGTCCGTGAACCACTGTGTGTGATTTCCTTGTTCTATGTTTTATTTTCGTCACCCTGCCTGCACCACAGACTTACGAGCCATCCACTGCGCTCCATCTCTCCACCCCTTCAGCTCCACTGGGCTCCTCCTTCCCTCCGGCTTTGCCTTGGTCCTCAGTCACACCGGCTCCGGCCTCATTCCTCAAGCACACCTTGGATGCTCGTTTCTGCGGCTCCGTCTTGGCCTCCAAGACCATCTTTGTCGTCCGGTCCCATCTGTTCTCCATCTGCACCTAGGGCTCCTCTTCTATCAGCTCCATCTCTGTCAGTTGTCCCCCAGGTGTCATCAGCCAAGTCTCCACCATGGCTCCTCCCTCCGTCACCACCTGGCTACTACTCCTATCCTTGCCTCCCAGGCTCCTCCCGCCATCATTGCCACCCTGGTTCCTTCCACTGGAGCTTCCTCCTTCATTTGCCTCTCGTCCACCTCCCAAGCCCCCACCATCCCTCCTCAGTTGGACTTTTATGGCGCGAAAATGCGTTTTCCTGGGATGGAGCCAGCCTTCTGTCAAAGTTATACTTAGTTTTGGTTTCATTTTCATTGAATTCAGTTTCTTGTTATGTCTGCCTTTGTTATCTAGTTAGTTTTTAGTGTCCCGCCACTTGTTTGTCTCCTTGGTTATTTATTAATTAGATCACACCTGTTTGTATTCAGTTTCATTATCTTGTGTTTCTAGGCTCTTCAGTTCCTTGTTTGGTGTTGTTTGTGTTCAATGCACACTGATGCTTAGATTCAACTCTTGTTTTTTAAACTACTGCTACTCTCTTCATCTTCTTCTTGGACAACCAGTGACAGTTTCCCATTTAAATATATAATATTATATAATTTTTTCCTGTGATTTAAATAAATTGCTGAATAAAATCGTTCACTTCTTACAAACACATTTAAATGGTTGCGCAATCTGAGAGAAGAACAAGGTTTTGTGGAGTAGCATCAACTTGTGTGTCGAGTAATGAATCATCAGAGGTGAAGATCTTGAACTCTAATCTGATAGATGGTTTCATTGTATGTGGACTGAACCAATGCCAGAAGAACTGTTGTAAAAGTGAGATAAGCAGCTGTTTCTGTTGCCTTGTAGTTGGCAGGATTACATGAACTTTCACTCAGAACTTTATTTAGATATCCGTAGTTAGCCATCTAAAGACAGTTTGATGATATCAGTAATGTAACTGACGCCATTTGCTGTTTCTTCTGTGTTCATCTTGATCAATGAGGTGGTTTTGATTTGACAGGTTCAGACTGAAAGACGACTCATTGTCATTTGACTGTGTGAGCACAGCCTCTAGTGGACTGTTTCCACCATAACAGCAGCAAAACATGAGGGGAACCTTTTTATATTTTCATTCTTGCAGATGTCTGTGTGCGTCACTGTCCGAACTAATGAAGCCCCTGCTGATGTGGAACTTGCCCTTGACCTCATCTCTGATTCTGTGTTTGTGTTTTGAGGTGCTGACGTGAGATGCGAAACAAAGGAAACCTGTGAGTGTTCCTCTTTCCTCCATTCCCAGCATTCCTCAACAGGAAGAAATGGTCTTTCAAGGCCTGGGTTTCCCCAACACATGTGTATGTGTGAGGGCTGTCACTATCATTAATGGGTTTTAAGTGGTTTGAACTGGAATGTTCCACAACTTGGTGTCACAAGGTGAAGAATATAGAGAATGTGCCACTTTTGCAGCTTGATTGCAGTGAAAATGTTTTGTTTTTTTTAAATAATATGTTAAAAAATTTTGATTTGATGATATGACCCCTTTAAAAAAAATGTCTTGAAGTCACAATGAAGGGAAGTAGTGACCGATCTCTTTTTCCATATTGTTGCGTACTTCCGAGTGTAACAGATTAATGTAGCGCAGGACTTTTGTGGTTCTATGCATCGATTTGTTGATGTTGGTGTGGCACTCAAAAGTGTATGCAGATAAACATGAGCTAGCAGGGGCGGGGTTTAAGTGGAATAAATGATGGAGAAATCCTGCATACGTTACCAGAGAAAAATCTGACATTTAACTGGAATATCCAGTTATGACGTTTGATTAAACAATTACAAGGTCAAAACATTTTAGAGGGGACTTATTATGCCCTTTTTCGTTTTTGGGCTCTACTAGAATTGGTTTTCATGCTTTAGTGTTCAGAAAACATAGTTTTTCTCTTCCCAGTCTGTCAGTTACACTTTGGGGTGCGTTTCCCAAAAGCATCGTTAGCCAACTAACATTGCAAATTTCGTCGTTACTAACATAGTTCAACGATTTTTTGTTTCCCGAAACCATAGTTCAAACGAACATTCTCAAACTGCATCGCAAACTTGTGTGGTTGGAACGACAGATCTCCAGCTGTGGTTAGAAGCATAGTTTCTCGTTTTATGACATGTGGACTTGATAAATTATCTTGAGCAAAATAAGCAAGCTGACTTTAAGTACAATTTATATCTTTTATTTGGAATACATTTACATATTTTAGTTTGTCAAGAGATTTTAAGATTTTTCATTGTACTATGGTTTTGAAGCAGCGAGTTACGTCGTTGTATGGGAAACGCACCCTTCAGAAACACTGACACTGATATAGTGAATAACTCCCACTGGAGGGACTTTATGTGCTTTGCAGACCTTTTTCATGCTCAAAAAGCAACATTACACACAAAAGAAAGAGGAAAATGTGGATGGATCAATTGTTCACAATAAGATAACACACATTTAGAAAATATATTGGGTGAATTTACATTTCATCCTGACTTTAAAGAAAAATGCTGATGTAAATTTTAAATGGAAAAATAAACAAAAAATAGAGCATTAAAAGAGAAAACACATGGATATCCTGTCAGGTGTTTGTGGGTGAATTTGGAACAGTAACAATGGGGCAAAACAATGACAAGTGATTAGAGGAGATCCTGAGGCAAAAGGTCCCAGTGCCCAGTGTGCTTGCACACACACACACACACACGCGCACGCCTACGCCTACGCCTACGCCTACGCCTATATTACTACACTCTAAAAACTGCTGGGTTAAATATGGACAAAACCAGGGATTGGGTTGTTTTCACCCAGCCATTTTTTCAACCAATTTTGGATTTATTTTTTTAGCCAGCAATATATTAATATAGTAAAAGGCATGTTTTTGCATACCCCCAAATAGGGGCAAATTTTGGGGGTATTTTAAGCTGAAACTTGACCAGACCAGAGACTTATATTACATCATGTGAAAAAGGGCATAATAGGTGCCTTTTAACCAAACCTGCTGGGTATGTCCATATTTTACCCAGCTTGGGTTTTTTTAACCCAGCATTTTTTAGAGTGTAACAGGGGACTATCACTCTACACTGGCCAAGAGGGGACCAGTGTTTCTGGTCATTTTGAAGAAACAAAAATGACATACAAAATTTTCTTTTAAGGTCCCAAGAGGGGACCTGCAACTCTGAATGATGTCTACCTATCCAACAGGGGACCTCCATAGCCTGCAATGGAGCTGTGTGTGTAAACAGTGAACTGGCAGTGAAGTCATTATGTAACTTATAATTATATGTAAATATAATTATGTAATGTTCACACAGACATCACAATAGGCATCACAATAGATCACAATAGGCATACACATACATAATATACAAAAAAAAGAAAAAAGAATGACCAAATTGTTGGTGAATATGTAACAACACCATGGTCCCCTGTTAGATAGGTAGACAAGTACACACACACACACACACACAGTAATTAAGTGTATGTGTATGGTTATTTCTCTACTGTTCATCCAGAGCCTCGTCTGCTCAGATATGGGTGTGTTTGAATAGCACTACTTCTGTTCGTTCACGGTCCATAGATAGACATGGTCTCTCAATGGAGTCCAGAGCACAAACAACCAGATCAGCAATGTTTAGATGCGTTTGTGGGATTGGGTGACCTCAGGGGGATGGAATGTTTTCAGGACGTCCATAGTGCTGCTTTTGGACGGCACCGACACAAGAGAGACTGATGGTACCTCTCTGTGATCAAGTACACCTAGTCAAACAACTTCTACTGGTGTCTGTGGCTCCTCTCGTACATAGAGGATTCTTACATTCATTCGTTGCACATTATTGAAACGCAAGCAGAATGGATTTCTAAGTAAATCACTCTCAAAACCATTTGACATCAATAATTGCATTCAAATCAGTAGGAGAATGTGTGCACAGATGGATTCACTAATTTACACATTTGTTCTGCTGGTTAGAGCTGCACGATTTAGGGGGAACATCTAATTGCGATTTACATTATTTTTATTTTTTTTTCTGGTTCCATTGTGACTTTAAAATGCATTTTTTAAGCTTTCAGTCTGTGGATAGTGCAGAGTAATTTTATCTTGAAAAAAGAATATTATTAAGAAGTAATAAGTAATATTACCAATAAGATTCTGCAGAGATCTTCAAGTATGCAGCGTTTACTACTGATGTACTTTTAGCAGGTATCACATTAATGCTCAGAGCCTTTTTTTCACCAGTATGTGAAAGTGAAATCCTGCATAACTGTCCTGAGTTAGAGGTGGAGCAGCATTGAATGGTCTGGGAGTGGTTCTGTTGTTTGCAGTGGTTGTGTATCCTGTAAAGGCCTGTCAGTTGGGCTGCCGTCTCTTTAGGGTCATGTTTACTTCTGACTACTTGTGTTCATGTTGTACCATAGATCAGATTTCCTCATGCTTACAGCTTCAGAACAATCACTGAGAGTCTGTGCTGCTGCTGTGTTCATGTATGTGGCAAGCAGCGTAGTAGACAATTGGGATCTAGAAGCATTTTCTTTCTTCAAAAAGTTGCAGATGATGTTTTCCTAAATAACATAATATTATTGAGCATATTTTCTCCGACTGCTCACACCAGAATCCAGTTGTCTGCTGGGATTGTAATGAACACACCTGGATGTTTCCTGCTGTATAATAAGGGATATGTAGCTAGTTGCAGAAGGACTGTAAGGATCTTTCCAGAGCATTGAGAGCATATTATGGGTGCATGAAACAAATAAATACACATGGTTAAAGTAAAATGAGGGATATACAGTATAACAGTTGACTAAACCAAAATATAACCAAAATTGTATATGAAGATAGAAAGGAGTTTTTTCCTAAACAGTATGTGCTTGTCTTATATGTGCTTGTGGACTTAATTTTATTGTCATTTATAGTTATGTGTGACGTTTATATATATATAATATATTTATATATTTGTACCATATGAGAGACTTATGGTATCTTTCTTTGTTCATAATTTACAAACTCTTCCTCCAGTTATTCACAATCAGAGTCAAGACTTTCATCCATCATATTATTCAAAAAGCAGCTAGTATACATCAAAACTCTGTTATATGAGTTTCCTATTTGTTTATATTCCAGCTCTGCTCACTCTGGATATTCATCAAATAACTTCATGAGGTGGATGCCAGGATGATTTTACACACTATTGAAGGATTTTACATGTTTACAGGATGCTGATGTTTTTCCTATCCTATCTGCTCTAACTCATGTGTGTTATGG
This sequence comes from Anabarilius grahami, assembly GCA_003731715.1. Lineage (NCBI taxonomy): Eukaryota > Metazoa > Chordata > Actinopteri > Cypriniformes > Xenocyprididae > Anabarilius > Anabarilius grahami. The sequence continues at coordinate 445,070 of RJVU01053528.1, read as the reverse complement.
GGGACAAAATGTCCCCATAAAGATGGTAATATTTTTCATCCCCTTGAGGAGAACAGCTTATAGATCATGAAAATGCTGACAGTTGTCTGTGATGGGTTTAGGGTTAGGGGATATAATATACAGTTTGTACAGTATAAAAAAATCATTATGACTATGGAATGTACCCATAAAGCATGGAAAACATATGAAACAAACGTGTGTGTGTGTGTGTGTGTGTGTTTGTGTTAATTTGCTGGGTCTAAATGTGATTTACTCTAAACACAGGAAGCTCAGTCCTGGCCAGACTCATTGTCTGTAAGTTTTGGCACATTCCCAAATCATTAATCCTGGACAGGAGAGAGAAAGTTAACACACACTGTCACTAACTTTTTTGTCTCCTTTCTGTGTAGAGAAATGGACATCATCATGAATTACACTTCATCAATACATGATATATATTATTCAAAAGTGGGAAAACAAATGTTTGAAAATGACTTTGTGATGTGACTGTGTTGTGGTTTCAATACATTTAAACTGATATATGGGTAGCTCAAATGAAATAACTCTCAAACTCATATGCACTTTTTGGTACACAGTAAATACCTTTTGTTATTGGCCAGTTACTGTTTTATTGAGTTTGAAGTGAACCATCCTGAGAATGTGCTTGTCTTTGTGGGATGTTTATTTTTGCTATGTCCTAGGGAGCAATCTTCAGAGATGAGCTCTGATTCTCTCTACAGGAGTTGAACAGTTGAAAAAATGCTTTCACTGATCTGCTTTTGATCTCTAGGCCTAAAAAATAAATATAGTGAGTATAGTTGAGAATCAGGTAATAGAACTTAATGCCTGCAGGAGGAGAGCACAAATCATTGCTGTTAATTCTTTTAGAAATGTTTTTTTTTAATACTAAAGTGTTTTATGATGCTTTATTTTAATAAATTAGTCAAACTTTATAATAGATTTATTAAATTGCTAGAGTTCTAAAGATAATATATCTTTTAAAATTATCTACCATAAAGTTTGGCATCAGTAAGATTTAAAATATTTTTGAAAGAAGTCTCTTCTGCTCACCAAGGCTGCATTTATTTGATTGAAAATGTAATTTCTTTTTTTTTCAAATATTATTACAATTTAAAATAATGGTTTTCTATTGTGATTATATTTTAAAATGATTTATTTCTGTGATCAAAGCTGAATTTTCAGCATCATTACTCCAGTCTTCAGTGTCACATGATCCTTCAGAAATCATTCTAATATGCTGATTTGCTGCTCAAGAATTATCAACGTGGAAAACATTCTTCATTTTTTTTTTTATTTGTGTGTGGAATCCATGTCCATAGAGCTTGTTGCTCATTGCTTTGATCACTAATATATGCATGCAGCAGTGCAGGGATTGGCTGGGCCTTCATGAATATGAATGCTGGGACTGGCTCAGGCAGGATGCTCACAGTTCAGGGCTGAGTTTAGTCAAAGGGATGGGCGGCACACGGACAGATTCCAGTGCAGGGAGAGAGTGTGGGCGTGTATGTATGTGAGGAAGAGGAGGAATAAGACCAAAGGCCGACCGCATGACCTCAAGCCAAAAGACTGTAGAAAAGTCAGAGACAGAGAGAACTGTGTTATCTGGCAGCAGGTGCTCGAGGACAGACCTGAGAGACATAGAGAGAGAGAGACAGGGTCCAGGGACACCTGAAGAAATTCACCATCCAGTCATGACTTCCAGATCCATTCAGCTTGAGATTGCGACTCTAAAAGGTACAACCACTCCGGTCTGATCAATCTTTGCTCTGTTCTTTTCTGAGTCTGAAACTCTTCAGTCTGAAGTGTTTGAGATTCTTTTTCTTGGAGAATAGTGAAAGTAGATTGGGAGGTCAAGTGAAGGATTAATTCATAAGTAGACTTCATTTGCTGTCAGGTACTGTGTTGAATGTTTCGGTGTTAATGCTGTAAAAGATAAGCAAGAGAAATGTTGTCATTGTTTTGGCTGGGCAGGGAGGGGCATCCGGCTGAAGCATTGTTTTCAGAGTGACCGGAAGTTCAGACAGACAGTCCTTCTCAATATGTGTGTTTGTGTGGCTTAACTTAACTATACTTTGTGGACAAATTTGTCCCCAGACTTCAACTAATTATGACAACTATGGAGCCCCTAAAGGGTCATGATTATGGTAAAAAATGGGAGGAAAAAATTTATTTAAATGCTTTTGTGTAGTCCTGTAAAACGTCTAAGGTTATGTATGTAACCCCGGTTCCCTGAGAGTCTGATGCTGTGGGGATGTGCCCTCGCGGATGCCATTCAATGCCATTCGCCCCAGCATATAAGAAGGGTGCCTGAAAACACGTCATCAGATTTGTATTGTTTAAATTACAGGTCTGCATTCCCGTGGGAACCTCTGACCCAGTCAGATTTCTTGCGTCGCGGGATCAAATCTTCGAATAGAGGTCGGTAACTCTGCTGTACTTTGGATGTGAGCGGGCGGTCTGACAATAGCCCAGCCGTTCCCAACATCCTTTGACAACAGCGCATCCACGCTTGAACTTGATGTTCCCAGTTCCCTGCCCTGAGCAACCTGGCAAGATGTTTTTTGCATCCCGGCCACGAGTGCACCTTCAGAGAGAACATTCAGCCTTTGTCGTCAGGTTTCGAAGGAGAGACGTTCGGTATTAAAACCGTTGACAGTCAGCGAGATTCTGTTCTTGCGTGGATGTTTTCGTTTATTCATATTTTTGGCTTATCGTTTTGAGGGACAGATGTCATAATAAATTCAGCCTATTTTTCTCTGTGACATTTTACCGGAGTTGGCAGTATCATGATAAGACAAATAACAAATACAATTCTTGCGTAGCCAACATTTTATATTTGTTATCCTCAATCAATCTCTCTTTCTTTAGGGGAAGTTTAAATGTGAGATTCTAAAAAAAGAGATCTAAATTTAGTGGGATCCTTCAGGTCAGGAAGAAAATCATTGAAAGAGGATAGTGGGTGAACACAGAGTGAATTTTAATTGGGAGCAGGGTGGGTGCGGAACAGAACCTTTGCAGGAGCGGTACAAATAAACAGTCCCACGCAGACCTCTACTCTGAAGGAAGACACACAGGCACGCAGCATCCCGTTCCCTTCTTACGATACATAACCTCCCTTTTCGAGTGAACTTCTGCTGCTGACGTTATGGGGACGCCATACCAACTACGCCATTCTGACCAATACCTGCTTGTAGTTCTCCGATGATCAACCTAAGCACTAAGCTCAGAGGCCTCGTCCCTGAGCCATTAAAGTGTCAGCGGGCGAGCTGTACCCTTGCAACACATTGTTCCCAAAACAGTGTTAGGAAGGTCCTGAAGCTTCTATGCTCAAAAAAGGAATATAAACTATGATAGATCCCTTAGAGCAGAGCTACCAGTAAAGAGACAAAGCCTCAGCTAAATCCATGACCCACATTTAACAATATGGTCAATGAGAAGGAGCATAACCTCACTTAACGTCCAAACTTGAAGGAAGTGATAGTCATCTCAAACATCTGTCCAGCTCTACTTCTAAAATATTTCATTAGGGAGCTAAACAGAAGGCTTCTCAGACTATAATCAAGCAACTCGCCTTACTTTTCAGGGTAAGGAGTGGGCCCAACCTCAGTTTAGACCGCCAGCATTTTCCTAAATAATATCCACAAGTGCCAGGCTCATCCTGATGCTAGCCATCACCTACTTTTATTTGCTCTTCTCCCCAGGAACTCGTTCCTGGAAAGGGCGCAGACTATTTAGGAGGAGCTGACAGGGATAAAAAAGGGGGCAAGAGCTTGGGGCTCAGCTTTTTGTGCTGCCTTAAAATTTTAAGTTTAGTCAACTTGAAATGTGAAGTTGTACTGAGTGTCAACTTAGATATATTTGAGTTGACTAAACTTAATATTTTAAGGGAACATGAACGCTTTTTTTTTTTTCAAGTTGAAACAACTGTATTTTTTTCTTTTTTCTTTTTTTACAGTGTATTATGGTTTCACTTCGCTCCCAGTTCCTCAGAAGGAGAGCTAGTTAAAATGTGAAGCAGCACAACTGTTTTCAACATTGATAATAATAATAAGAAATGTTTCCTGAGCAGCAAATCATCATATTAGAATGATTTCTGAATGATCATGTGACACTGAAGACTGGAGTAATGATGCTGAAAATTCAGCTTTGTTCACAGAAGTAAATCCCATTTTAAAATATATTTGCATATAAAACAGTTATTTTATAATATTTCACAATATTACTGTTTTTACTGTATTTGTTGATGAAATAAGTGAGCAGAAGAGACTTCTTTCAAAAAAAAAAATATATAAAAAATTGTAATGTCCTATCTGAACTCATACATGCTCAGGGTTAGCAGGTTGGATTGATATCATCACAAATCCTGGCATTCACCTCCCTTTGGAGTGTGTGAGGATTTTCACGATATTTGCCTCATCCTACAAGCTTACGTGAAAAAGATTTATCACTCGTTTGGTTTATTCTTGTCCTTTCAGCTCACGTTAGAGCGTCTCAGAGAACAGCCAGAATCAGGCTATGTGAAACCATCACGTCACAGTGAAACTTTCAGTTTTCTCTCAGCAGACATTCATTATAGACCGTCTGTGAATACTCGACCCTCACTGTGAATGTCTTTTTGCATATTAAGTCACGTCGTTGTGCTAAGTTTAACCATGACAGCACATTCCACATGCTTAGAAGTCAACTCTGTACCTTTTCCCACTGCCTACAATATTGATTTCAACCTGAGCATTTGGACCTCTTGATAGGGATCTACAGCAACCTGGAACCATAGGGAGCAGTGGGCTACTTAGTGAAGCCAAAATTAAATATTCACAATAGGGGAAGTTTAGGCCGGCCCTCTCAGATGCATTCACCAATCCTGTGTGAAGACATCTTACAAAATGTAGGTAGAAAGTCTGTTTCACTCAATATTTATGCTACTGTTTAAAAGTTTGGGGTCTGTAAGAATTTTTTTTTTTTTAAAGAAATTAATACTTTTATTCAGCAAGGAAACAATAAATTGTGACATTACACATGTGACATTAAAGGATTAGTCCACTTTCAAATAAAATTTTCCGCACTTTTGTATTCTTCATAAAGCTTACGCTGTATGTCCTACGCCTTCCCTATTCAACTTATGGAACGAACGCGGCGCCAGTTTTGTTTTTTTCCGTAAGTAGAATAGGGAAGGCGTCGGACATACAGCGTAAGCTTTTTGAAGAATACGGAAAGCGGAAGCACGTTCAAGGCGATCATTTGTGTTTATAAAGCATATACAGTTGAATTTTTTTTTCGAAAATGACCGATCGTTTCGCTAGATAAGACCCTTATTCCTCGTCTGGTATCGTTTAAAGCTCTTTGAAGCTGCACTAAAACTGTCATTTTGACCTTCAACCGTTTGGAGGCCATTGAAGTCCACTATAAGGAGAATAATCCTGGAATGTTTTCATCAAAAACCTTAATTTCTTTTTGACTGACGAAAGAAAGACATGAACATCTTGGATGAGTAAATTATCTGGAAAATTTTATTTGAAAGTGGACTAATCCTTTTAGGACATTTATAAGGTTGAAAACATTTTCTATTTCAAATAAATGCTGTTCTTTTTAAATTTATCAAAGAAACCCTGAAATAAAAAAAAAATATATGAAGCAGCACAACTGTTTTCAACATTGATAATAATCAGAAATATTTCTTGAGCAGCAAATCGGAATATTAGAATGATAGTGGAGTAAAGATGCTGAAAATTCAGCTTTCATCACAGGAAAAAATTACATTTTAACATACATTCTCATAGAAAACTTTCACAATACTGTTTTCTGAATTGTTGATCAAATAAATGCAGCCTTGTTGAGCATAAGAAACTTTTTGCAAAAAAAAACGTTTCGATTGCATACTAGTGTACAGGAAGTTGCCGTGATTACAGAAGAAAAACATATGGGTCTTTATGGATATTGAGCTGAAGATATTTATAGATCAATTCTTTGGTGTTTTTTTGTTTTGTTTCTGAACCCTCAGTAATATATCTACAGTGATGTCCATAAAGTTTCACAGGGCGTTGCTCGTTCTCACACCTCACACACACAGTCACGTCTCTCGTCATTGGCACTGACGCACACTGACAGACATAGCAGGGGCTCTTAGACCGGGAGGGAATCCCAAGGCTTTCCTGTACATATAGATGCACTGGGAAGTCCACATTCTTTCACGTCCTGTTCAGCTCTCCCCTGAGCTACACATTTCATTGGCTGTGCTCAGCCCGGTTTTCCACAGCTGTCAGGATCACTGATGAAGGCCACAAGGATGATTGCATGGATTCATGTGTTGCTCCAAATGATGCTCCGCCTAATTGCTAATGGCAATGCATAATTTTTTCAAAACTTCCATTTTGTCAGAGGCTGATTGAACTTTTAAATGTACAAAAAGATATTGTTATATAATTTAAATAAAGCTAATTTTTGGCCATTTAGTTCGAGCAACTTAACTCTGAATGCTCAGTTTGAAGTGTTTTTCATTATATTTTATTATAAAAGTCGTGTTACGTTTCAAGCCATCGTTAGAGTGATTAGTGTTCTCTTCAGTCAAGTTTCTTCCATTTCAGCTAGTGTATTCAACTTGTTTGGATACAGAATATAAAAGTGGTTCTATATAACCCTTTCAATTTGCTCAACAAACCAATGCACAAGTTAGACAATCAAAGAAAGTTATATTAATGTTAATATCAATGCTCAGATTAACTTGAAAATCCAAGCTTTTTGGATCCACAAGTAAAAACATTATTTTTGAGTTTATAGAACTTGACATATTATGTTTGATGAAAGCACTAGACCAATTTTAATTTGATACAACAATTTTATCTACAAGTTGAGCCCTGAAGCTGGTTTCCTCAAGTTTTTGAGTTTTCCCAACTTCTTAATTCTCTTTTTTATTTTTTACATTGTATATATAGTAGGTGCAGCTTCCGTACTATCCATTTGAAATAAATGACTTACTGTCTGTCGGTTGTCGAAGTGAAAAGGCAGCTTTTATTAGTTATGCTTTTTAAAGGAGACCTATTATGCCCTTTTTAAAAGTCTTGATTTTGTTTTTGCCGTCTACTGCTTGAATGTTCAAAATACATAATTTTTCACATATATTTCATATTGTTGCAGCTTGTCTCTTCCCAGTCTGTTGCTGTGTTCGAAATCGCCCCTATACCCTCATTCACTATTCCCTACATTACTGCAATAATATAGTCCACTTGAAGGAGTGAGTGAAAACGAGTGAGTGAATACGGACACTGAGTGCTTCGGAAGGGCTACCGCTTTTGCATAGTTCTGTATAATAATCATTTAAAACTTAGCAAACTAAGTTTCACTATGGTTTCGGACACCACTACAAATGGCTGTTCCCTCAAAAAGTGTACTATTTAAGGGCATAGAGGCGATTTCAGACATAGCTTGTCATTAACGCTCTGTTTAGTTCCTGTCTCTATGAAGCCCCTCCTTCTCAAAGTGCAATGTGCTCCGATTGGTCGGCTGGATCAGTGTGTCGTGATTGGTCAAGTGCTTCGAGCGTGTTCGGGAAATGTAGTATAAACTTACCATAACCGCGAGTTTCAACACACTACTAACTAAGTCAACCAGGCCCCGCCCCCTTTATTCTGCGTATTGGGTGGGAATTATTTAAATGAGGAATATTGTGACATGTTCGTTCCTGGAATTAAACTCAAGACTACAATGGAGGCGTTTCAGTGAGTTCAGAAACAGTGACACTGATATAGAGAAGAACTCCCGCTGTAGGGACCGCAGAGCTTTTTCATGCTCAAACAGCAGCATTACCGTGCCGTGCTCACCAAACCCTGACTCCTTTGTTGATTCGTCTCTCTGGTGGTCTTTGAACTGAAGCACAAAATCTCTTTCCTTGGTAAACAAGTAATGAGGTAGTGCAGGCTCTCTTGGACAGACGCTGTACCTGTGGTTAGTATTCAGCGCGTATGAGTTGGCAAGCTGTACTTGGCACCAAAGTTTGTGCAAGTAGTCGCGCCAGCTTCAAATGGCACACAAACTGACATTAGTCTCATATGTCTTTGTTTGTTCTCTTGTCCAGTGGCCTAGTTGAGTCTGAGTTTTTTCATTTGTTATTATTCAGGTGCAGATCCTTGCACCAGATTGGGATGAATTTAGATCTTTAAGATTAACTGATTTAATATTCTACTCAGCCCAGAGAACGAATGCTGTTCTAAACAGGTGTGATGGAATAAAACAACAAGTGATAATGGCTAACTCTTGCATGCAATTTTATATTTTTTATTGTCTTATCCAGCCACAAACACAACAAAAAATGAATGACAGGATGTTTTATTAGTTGATCAGGTTTTTTGTTGCATCACACTGGACAACTCCGATCACTTTTTTGATTTTTTTGATTTTGATTTTGAGTTGGTGATGATGCAGTTTAATCTGCCAGTAAGTTATAAAGAGCCAGAAACCTTTCTTTTTAGTGGTTTTCAGTTAAAACGCCGCCCTCTTCTGCTCAAACACTGCACATTCCCAGCAGCAGTGGTAGAGAACAGTTTAAAGCACATTTAAAGCTCATTTTCAAACACATGCATGTGTGTGTGCGTTTTTGAGTATTCCTTCACACGTGTATATGAGCATGTGCTTGTGTGTGTTTAGTCTGTTGACTCTGAGCTCAAAGAGGTTCATAACAAAGGCAGGAAGACAGCATGGAGTCCATGTGAAGATTTACAGATGTGTTTACTTGTGTGGAATCTGTTCTTTCCAGATGAAAGGCCGACTGTTGTGTTAGGAGTGTCACAGGCAGTTAGACTCTTGTACCTTTGTGAGTTTTTTAGGGTTCTGTTATAGTGGATCTTGTTACAGGTGTAGTATACTGTACATTACTGTTCAAAAGTTTGGGGTCGGTAAGATTTATTTATTCATTTTTTTGAGAAGAATTAATAATTGTATTCATCAAGGATGCATTAAGTTGATCAAAACTGAAAGTAAAGACATTTATAATGTTACAAAAGATTACTATTTCAAATAAATGTTGTTGTTTTTAACTTTCTATTCATCAAAGAATCCTGAAAATAAAAATGTATCACAGTTTCTACAAAAATATGAAGCAGCACAACTGTTTTCAACATTGATAATAAAAGTAAATGTTTCTTGAGCAGCAAATCATCATATTAGAATGATTTCTGAAGGATCATGTGACACTGAAGACTGGAGTAATGATGCTGAAAATTCAGCTTTGATCACAGGAATAAATTACATTTTACAAATAATTCACATAGAAAACAGTTATTTTAAATTGTAATAATATTTCACAATATTACTGTTTTTACTGTATTTTTCATCAAATAAATGCACCCTTGGTGAGCAGAAGAGACTTTCAAAAACATAAAAAATTGTACTGACCGCAAACTTTATAATATACAGCGGTCAGACATTTTTTACAGTGACTAGTCACTGCAGTGTTCATCCATTTGTTAAAATTCTATACAAACTCATCAGGCTCAGTTGTTTGTAATCCTAAATTCCTCAAGTTTGAAAGTGTTTTATTGGCATGGAAATTTTCACTCATGTTTAAAGGAATTGTTCACCTCAAAAATGAAAATTCTGTCATCATTCACTTGCATTTTTTTTTCCATTTGCGTCGAAAAGAGCTGCACAGAAATGAAGCAGAATTTTTCTTGTGTTCCATGTACTAAAAAAACGGTTTGGAACAACACTAAGAGATCACTATATTTTTAATTTTTAATTTAGCTGTTCCTTTTAAAGTGCTTTCTTGCCACCTCTACATTTAGGCTCCATTCATTTAGGCTTATTATGAGGCTCCAAACCTTCTAAATATTTGTTGTATGGAAACCTACAGTTGAATATGTCAGTCTTGAATATATTATATTGTTAATGTGACACTAAAATATACAGACACACAAAAACATTTCTTAGACGTGATCAGCAATGCTCTACAGAGTCATTCATTTTTTTACTGAGTTTATAATCCGTTGTAAACTGCTTATTAATGTAAGTAATGTAAGGCTTAGATTATAGCTCTACATTCAGGGAAAGTAACAATTAAAGCTGCATTAACAAGTACTTTGTGAAAAGAGCCCGTTTTTGAAGGGAACTGTTAACTAGTGAGTATGAACTGCTCTAGCAGTATTGGGGTCTGTTTTTACCTCTTTCTCATTGTTTCTGGATGTTCATTGGATGGGACAGGAATTTGTAGCCCATTAAAGTGTCTGGCGCTGCTCCAGTGGTGCAGGCTGGGAATTAATGAAGCAGAGAGACACTTTAAACTATGAGTTTTCCAACAAGCCCTCTTATTTGTTTTTCTCGTTTTGATTTATGAATCTGCCAACAGCTAATTATCAGAGGTTTTCACTCTCTCACTCATGACTGCAGGGATTCAGATTCTCCGTCACTATGAAGGATTTCCGTCAACTGGATTGCAGAGAGGCGTGTATGAGATTGGTGCAGATCAGGGTTGGAAATTATCGGGCTTGGGGTAAAAATGCCAACAAAATGCCCCCTAAATTCAAGATACAGGGGCAAAAAATTCCCAGTGCACAATTAAGCTAAATCGATTACCGATTAAAGTCGTGAATAAAGTGAAATGTGAAAGTGAATGAAAAGTATTGATTGCTCACATTGCATCAAAGATTTTTGCAGCATTGAGACGCACAACCAATCAAACACGTTTCTATTGAGCGTATGAATGCAATGGCCAATCAGAGGCATTTGAAAAGCATTCTAGAAACTTTTGCACAAGATGGTTGATTTTGTATGACTAAAAAGTGTCAAACACTGCAAAAAGTATGTTTTATATTGAAAACAGCCCTGAAAGTATGCAAGCTGGCTGTTGTAAAACATTATATTCCCGTAAAACGCTATTGGTCTTAAATTGACCATTAAAAAGTTTTCAGCCATAAGAACTGTTTTGTGACTGTGTTCAGTTATGTATTAGTTCGGATTTCTGAGGCCACACATGCTGTAAAGGAGAGAGTTTGTCAAGCAGTGTTTTGTTTGTGGTTGTTCAGTGTTACTCCATTAGTCACTCTGTTGCTGATACAGATGTGTCTGGATTCTCAGCAACAGACAGGCAAGATTAATCACCAGCATATCTATTTTTTAAACTAGTTCCCCTGCCATGGCATGTTTGACATTATTGATGATGTGAGGGTGAAATATACATTTTAATATTTTACCTTAATCATGCCATAGCCTTGTTTAAAAGAAAGGAAAGAAAAGTTTTGATAACGTTTCATGTTTAGATGTTTTTTTTTTTTAATGAAGGCCACTCAGTAATCATTTGGCAAATTGATAATTCAAATAATCAGTTAATGAGGAAATGGATGACTAAAATATATAAAAAAATGATCAATTAATAAAATTCTGCTCATCAAGGCTGCATTATTTGATCAAAAATACTGTAAAACAGTAATATTGTGAAATATTATTGCAATTTAAACTGTTTTCGATGTGAATATATTTTAAAATGTAATTTATTCCTGAGATCAAAGCTGAATTTTCAGCATCATTACTCCAGTCTTCAGTGTCACATGATCCTTCAGAAATCATTCTAATATGATGATTTGCTGCTCAAGAAACATTTCTGATTATTATCAATGTTGAAAACAGTTGTGATGCTTCAAATTTTATATTTCAGGATTCTTTGATGAATAGAAAGTTCAAAAGAACAGCATTTATTGGAAATAGAAATCTTTTGTAACATATCGTTACAGTATTAATTTCCTTAAAAATTATTTTGAACGTTTGTGTAAACAAATCTTCAGTTTAGCTATTATTAGCTATTATAATTAAAATCAGTTATTTTTAAAGCAATATTATGTTTAATACAAATGAAGTTCTATGTGCAGTGTCTGTGACGTTGCCGATTACCAACTGGAAATAATTTAGACTTGTTGCTGGGTCATTAACCATGTTTACAGTAATGCACTAACTATGGGAGTCTGTGATTTGCACCGTGGTAAATGTTAAAATAAATTTTTTCTATCTGTTATTGCTTTCCCAGGCATGTGCTGGCATCCAATCTGCCTTCATTCATGTAACAGAAGCTGCCGTTGGTCACTGCTGATTGTGATGGTAGTAAAGTAGTGTTTATTGGTTTATCAAATGATTATGGCATCGGCAGTAAAACTCTCCATTCATTCCTCTGATAATGTTACTCAATCCCAGGGTTAATGATCTATTTTATGGTCTTATTTCTTTATAGTCTCTATCTCACAACACCTGTTGTGTGTCTTAAATCAGCGATGTTAGAAAACCGTTAAACAGTCATTATTGTGTAATTATGCATGGTGATGCAGAAATGACAGGTCTGACCTTTCACTGTGTGTAATTGCTCTCAGCTATCATTATTGGCTGTGTGTGAGATGGGATATGCACTCTCCTTTAAACCAATTAGATTTCAACAAAAGACGCAGAGCTGGAGTGGAAGTTTATTGCTGATACACCCTCTTTCTACAAAGAAACTCTCAGCCACTGGTCGTGTGGGAATATCTGGACTCACCTGGGTGGGAGGGGGGGACGCTTTCAACCTGTAGCTCTGGAAAACGACACGCGGTAGAACGTGAGACAGAGAAGTGAGCGAGGAAAACTGAGCATTCAACTATAGGAGCGAAGGAAGTCATTAAAACACTTGAATACTGTTCCTCTTCACCACACTGCATGATGGATCTGTACTGCTCCAATAAAGGTAGGAGATGGTCGTGTTCGGAGGAATAACAGGGCAGACGGAGAGGGTGGAACTTTAGAGAGCAGGTGTAAGACGTTCACTGGATAGTGAACTACAGCAGCTGCTCATGTGTGCGTCATATGAGAGTCATGGTGAACTGGATTGGCTTTGGTTTCTAACAAATCCATTGTCAGAAAGATACTTTCTTTGGCTAGACTGACTATAGTACAGTAACTTAATTCATCAACACCACAGCGGCAGTATACTGCAAGATAATAGTGTTAAATTGATATCTGTAGTGCGTGAAGTTAATAAAGAAATATTAGTTCTGTTTAAACAGTAGAAACCATAAGGGCTCATTTTAAATAAAAAATTAATTACATTTAAAATTCTAATTAGATAGGAAGGCACGTTGGGATGCGTAGGGCTCGGGTTGGGTAGATAGTGAGGTAATTGGTTTTAGATTAAAGGGGTGGTTGATTATGATTTCACTTTTTTAACTTTAGTTAGTGTGTAATGTTGCTGTTTGAGCATAAACAACGTCTGCAAAGTAAAAAAGTTCAATGCAAAGGGAAATATTTTCTTTTACAGAATTTGCTGTTTAAGGACTACAACAAACAGTTGGTAGGGAGTAAAACAAGCTTCTTCCATGGGTAGTGACATCACTAACCCTAAAATTTACATAAACCCCGCCCCCGAGAACACACAACAAAGGGGGCGAGGCCAAGTTGGGCTGCTTTAGAGAAGAGGAAGAGTTGTTGTAGTAGAGTGTTGTTGTCATGTCGTCATTTTACGCCGGACTGCTTCACAAACGAGGGTCAATTCAACACTGGATTTGCACAAAAGATTAACATGAATTTATACACTAACCGTTCAGAAACGTCCAGTTTCATTCTAAAAGTTGTAACTTCTTTCTGAGTCTCTCCATCAGTGTCGACTCCGGTTTGAACAATGTAAGGCTGAACACCGTTACTGACAATCCTCATTTTGGCTGCGTGAGATTCTCCGGCTTTGTTGTTGTTGAGCAACCGAAGCGAGAGCTGTTAAAGCTCCGCCCTCTTCTGGAAAGCAGGCAGGAGCAGCAGCTCATTAAAGGGACACACACACAAAAACGGCGTGTTTTTGCTCACACCCAAATATGGGGAAATTTGACAAGCTGTAATAAATGATCTGTGGGATATTTTAAGTTGAAACTTCACACACACATTCTGGAGACTTATATTACATCTTGTAAAAGCAGCATAATAGGTTTCTTTTAAATAATCAACTCAACCCTTGTATCTTAACTATTTCAACTTGTATTTAGGTCTGTTGACACCAATTGACTCTTGTTTAATATTTAGGACAATATTTAGGATTTTCAATAGACTTCAAGTTAGGTTTTTTTGTTTTTTTTGACCGTGTTTGGCACATAATATATGCAATTTAAATGTACCTGAGAACAGTACACTGCTATTTAAGAATTTGAAGAAGTTAAGAAATTATATGATTTTAAAAACTTTTAATCTAAAGGTTTCAGCTTAAATTCTTTAATTTAGTTTTGTTGATAAAATGAAATTTTACCAATGTAGCAATTTCTTTAAATTCAAAATAACATTTTAATGAATTAATTAGCCTAATTTCAGTATTTTTGGTAACACTTTACAATACGGTTCCATTTGTTAACATGAACTAACAAAATATATGCAAAATATTTCTAAAGAAGTATTAATATTATTTAATAGATACTGGTAAAATGAATGATAAAAAAGGCTACATCTGCATTAATCCCGATATATTTTCAAACAGTGTTTTTCACTAACATTTTCCAAAAGTTTCTTGTCCACCGTCGAAGACAGAAAATGCTAAAAAAATCATCTTACTGTGGAGGCGCAAAATGTAATAAATGCTTACTGAGATGAAACCGAGAGATCAGACATAATAAAGTCCTTACACTATTGTTCTGGCATGATCATTCTATTAGTAAAATATCTTGACTATCTTTATTATTGACTAGTGGGTCAATCACCATTCAATGTCATATTAATTTACGCATGTCATCTTTGCAGGAATGTAGTATGAAGATTGTACAAAGTAACATTTATCTTCAGCAACACTGTGAAAGTGAATAACACATAGCAGGTACATACTGGTATAAACATAGATATCTATAGATACAACATGCCTCACATGACTAAACATGCGTCATTGTTTTCTAACACCTCAGTTTTCATAATTCAGTAATCTCCATTTTCACAGGATAAAAACGTGTCTCAGTGTTGAATTTGCAAATGTATCCAGATTAATGTAGATGTAGCCGAAGATTAATAAATACTGTAACAAATGCATGGCTCATTGTTAATTATTAACAAATAGGACCTTATTGTAAAGTCTTACTGTATTTTTTAATGGATGATTTTGAGTGAATCATGAAGTAAAAGCAGGTTTGGATTTGTTGAATGTTTTTTTTTGCTATGCTCATACTTATATTCGTGTAGTTTTGATGACTTTATCACTGTACAGACTTTAGACTGCTAGTGATCTCTAGTGATCCTTTTAAACAGGTGGACAGACACATGCACATATGAATGAAGTATGTGCAAACCCACACACACATACTGTATGAACTCACACACCGTCACACACAAAGTTTATAATGGATGACGTTTATAACAAAATGACCAGAATCATTAGGACTGGGCTCTGTGGTTTTGTGGTTGTGTGGCATTTCTGAAATGATTCATCCATCTAAAGACACTCCATAACTCTGAACAGTCTCTGTTACTGACTGAAGCTCTCTGTTCTGCTAATGACATCTCATTCTGAGCCCAGACCACTCTGGCATTTACTGGATGACATGTAAAGCTCCATGAGCTTATGGAAATATTCAGAGGAAAGTTCTCGGCGCTTAATGCCAATGCCAGCTCACCATTCAGAGACCTTTCTCACACTGGTAGTGATAATGTCGTCTATGACCTTCCATGTCTTTTAGTTTCCATTCAATGATCGTGTGACCAAGACACACACCTAAAGATCATCTTCTGTCCAAGGTGTATACTTTCAAATCAATAGTGACATTAAAGACATTTGTAATGCTACAAAAGATTTCTATTTCTAATAAATTCTGTTCTTTCTATTCATTAAATCATCCTGAAAAATAAAATGTATCACGGTTTCTACAAACATGTGAAGCATCACAACTGTTTTCAACATTGACAATAATCAGAAATGTTTCTTGAGCATCAAATCATCATATTAGAATGATTTCTGAAGGATCATGTGACACTGAAGACTGGAGTAATGATGCTGAAAATTCAGCTTTGATCACAGGAATAAATTACATTTTAAAATATATTCACATAGAAAAGTTATTTTAAATTGCAATACTATTTCACAATATAACTGCTTTTACAGTATCCATGATCAAATAATTGTAGCCTTGGTGAGCAGAAAAGACTTCTTTTAGAAACATATTCAAAATCTTTCCGACCACAAACGTTTGAATGGTAGTGTACATGCAATAGATGAAGGTTTCTGACATGATTAATCAGACATGGTTGATAAACGAGTCTTCTGTAAGCATGAACTGTTGTCTGTCTATCTGCTCAGTAACAGTCCACACTCAGCAGGGGGCAGTGTTTGAAAACGCATTTGCTCTGCAGTGGTTGTTTCATACTGTTGTAACACCGTCCGCTCTCTTCACATGCCATATCTTCACATCGATATGAATTTTCTGTTGTGCCCAGATTGCTGTGAACAAATGTCCTGCAAAGTTTATCTCAGTGTTTACTCTATTGTAATTTGATGCAGTATATCCACAGGCTGGAAACTAATGCCAGTTTTCTTTGTGTGTTTGTATTTGCAGGTGAGTTGCAGCTTTTCCCCCACATCTTACTGTCCTGAAGAGCTGTTTCAACTGGCAGCAGAGTTGTAGATGTCTCTATCTCAAGTATTACACACCGTATTACACACTATGACTCTCATAAGAACTAGAAAACAACCCTTAGAGGTGTGAAACAGCTCCATTTTGCAGTTTACACATTGAATTTAACATGAATGGTGTTTTCTTGTAAAACGTCCTCCAATAATCTCTCTATAAATCCCTTTTTACGGTGTAGATGAATGTAATGCGCTGTGGTTAGGCAGTGCTTCTGGGTGTAAGCGAGTGTTGATGTATCTCAGTTAGGGTGTGGTAGGGCTCTTTTGTAGCGATGAACGTTGCTGTCTAGTACATACAGGTTCAAGGCCTTTAGTCTTTCAAAATTAGGTCATAATCATCTTATCCGTTGGTTGTCCTGTCAGCCTACAGTGTCTGAAGAGCGGCCAGGCTGCATTGTGCCTTCAGCTTCGATGTCTTTCACTTCTTAGGGTGGAGTTTATTTTCATTGTTCTCTAAAGAAATCATACCTTTTTAACACCCTCTGTATGTAACCTGAGCAGGCGGCGCACACAAATACACCCACACCCACAACCATACACATACTATACACACTGTGTAACGTCATGCTCGGATTATGCTGTTACCAGCACATATCATGTTTTCTTACTTGAGGAAAAAATGCTTTTAGTGTGTTAGGCATTTCATCATGTTTTAAGCTCTGTCTGATCCTAGGCCTTTTCTGTCACAAATTTTTCTTTTACTTTTAATGGCATAATGTGGTTGCATTATTGTTGATGACAAACGGCTGCAATGATTAGAATGACAGTACCTACAAATCATAATGAGCATATTGTATCATTTGTTTGTATGCAACACTGCAGTTTATAAAGCAACTGAACACTTGTGATTCTAAAGAGCTCTGCTAAAAAGTCAGCAGGAAATATAAGTTGTGATAGAATTTTCTTTCCTATTGTGATGAACAAGAACAAATGTAGGGCGGGACTTGATTTTGTACATGGGCAATTGATTGGATGGTTGGATGGTTGTGGTTTGCTATTGGTGGATCTGATGTGAGTGACAGGCTGCCCCGCCCTCGTCATCAGAGAAGAGAAGAAATGTCCCTGCAAGAGGGAGTGGAAGTTATTTTGATTCAAGATTAAGAGGACAAATGAATTAAAAAACAAAACAATGATGTGCATGTGCATTATTTATTACAAATACTGCAATATTCCATAACGAAATAAGAATTGTCATTTCATGGTGACTTTAGGTCAATCCTGGGTAACATCTGCAAATACAATATTTCTACAGAAATTAATAATATGTAAAATGACATCCACACAGACAGGTGTCACTATAAAGCAAGGCTGTTTTTTTTAGGATTAAAAGGCATTTAAGGGAATAAAGAAGAAATAAGCAAGGTAAAAGAAGTTCTAGATCTAATTATAGCCTTTAGGCCTAGTTGTGAAGAAGTCCATTTAAACTCTTTGCAAATAATATTTTATTTTAAAATATGCACACATTCACTCTTGTTTGTGTCTAATATGTCAAAAATGTACAAAACATCATTTAAATTATAGCATATTTTCAATTCAAAATGGGGAAATTCCATTAAAAAGTTGAGTAGTTTGCATCACTGTATGTTAGGTCGTTAAACGTATCCATCGTAAAACACTTGTCAAATATTAAATGTTTAGCTAATTATATCTTACCACGCACGCACTCTTTCACTGTAAACACTAAAAGCGTCGCGTTGGAATTTACACTCGTCTTCAGTGAATAGTAAGCCCCGCCTTCAAAAAAATGTATTTGTTGGATTTACTTAAAAAAGAAGTGTCAGGTGGTTCCACGCAACTATGTTGAGTAATTTGTACACATAACAATTTAGTTGTATGATCAAAAGAAATTCAAGTAAAGCTGACAAAATTTCTTTGAGTAAATACAATTCATTTGAATTTGTCAGTTAAATAATATTAATATGTGCAGTTTACTTATTAATGCTATGTTTATTAAGTAAGGTGTAAGGTGAACACATTTATTGACTTAATTTACCTTATTAAATTAACTATTTATTCTACAAAATGCACTCAAAAAAAAACCAAACAAACTAGCAAAAAAACCCTCATTGAACAAACTGAAATTCAAATTCAAACTGTAAAAACCGTTAAAAACCGTGGCTCTTTAATGTGTCGTGACAGATTGCTGTAGTGCCTCAGATCAAGCGGCTCGTAAACCGATCATCTCTTCCTACTAGTTAATTTATAGCATCAAATAAACATGAATGAACATGAGAAGGAATGTTGTTTCAAACACAGAAAGACGCAATTACACACCATTTGTCAAGTCCACCGACTCCGAGGTTAATCTGGTTAAACTCCTGACTGCCTTGTCGGACAAAATGGCGAATTCAGCATTATGATTGGTTAGATCGCTTGTCAATCAAACTCCCGGCGAAGGGTCAATTGAGAGGAATTCCATCCTATATACATGCGTGCATGAGTGCTCACAGCCTAAACACAGGCGCCACACTTTTGCATAATGGTAACCACAAAATTCAAAAACATTACAGAAACTCCTCTAAATGTCCAACATAACTGAACATTAAACACTAACATAAACTAACAACGTCTTTCCCTCAACAAATAAAAAAACACTTTAATCCCTAAAGTTTCTCTCCTAATGCAGTCCCTTGCAAAGCATGCTGGGAACTACGGATCCACTGCCCAGTTAGTTATGTCAACATTCATTTGTGCGTTTCACTCTGCAATGTTAAGTTGACTGAACAAACACTTATTAAGTAAAGCTGACGATACTCATTTTTAGTAAAAACTACTCAGTTAAATTAAGTTCATGTAGTTACATGAGTTTTTTAAGTAATGTGAACAAGGATGGTTTGAGTGAAACTAACAACAGTGAAAGTTAATTTGGCTATCATTTTGACATTGACGAGTGCTATTGGACTGCTGAGGCAGACCAGCCTAAAGATGTAACTTTTTAAACTGTCTGTCATCCTAACAACAAACAGTGCGTGCGTAATTTGTGTGCGTAAGAAATATCAAATATTGGGGGGACAATTTGGCCATTTCCAATTATTGGAAGGGACTTGTCCCCCTCAATGGCTGTGGTGGTTATGGCCCTGCTATAAAGACCAAAACCACTGTCATACTTGCCACAACAAGATAAGCAAAAAATGGGGTTATATAGCATATACTGCTCCTACTATTTCTACAATATCGTTATATTGCAGTAATAACAAGCAGCATGCTATTCCAAATTCAGATTGTGTGTTTGTACAGAAGGTGTCGCTATTTTATATTGGATGAAAACTGCACTTTTAAAAGCCAAAATATCAATATGAATCCAGTGGAAAGTATGCCCTGCTGTAAATGATGAGCATGAAAGCACATTTGTTCAGCTTTCAGAAGTTTCTCGCTGTGCGAACAAGGGCTTTTTATCATACAACAACAGAGGGAGAAATGATCATAGACGTCCTGCTGTGAGATATCAGCTATTGTGCTTTTATTTGTTTATGATTAGATGAGGTGTGTTCTGTGGGAATCAAAGGCTTCTCAGCAGAGCGCACCACACCCATCCCGCTGCACTGATCCTGACATTTACACCGCTGAGGGCGGGGAATATGATTTCCTTGTGTTCCTCGTGGTGTTTAAGGGAATCCTTTTCATGCGGGATGAGACAAAAACAAAACTCTCTTTAATGAAAGTTATACAATGTACTTTATGAAATCCTAGGCTGGGTTACAGAGAGACCATAAAATACTCCATATTCTTTGACTTGGACAAGGTTTTGGAGAAATTTAGCTCAGACGGGATTCGTTCTAGAGGAGGTTTGCCTCGGCTGTGAGCACATTTAATCTGAAAGGGAGATAGATGGTAATCTCACATGAACTGAGATGAAACGGGCTGCAACTCTCAAGAGTTTTCTTATCTGTTCATATGATATGTTCTTCAGCGCCTCATTGAGATGATTGATCTGCCCTGATAACCTATAACAGCTGTTGATCACATGATGCAACTCTGAAATGTGAACATGTATATGAAACATATGAAACCAACAGGTTTATCAGGTGAAATATCAATAAAATGTGTATGTTTGTAGTCTAATCTACTCACATTTTTGCAAGTAATACTATTGAGCAACATGCTTTATGTGATTCTTTTTTTTTTTTTTGGAGCAGATTCTACATAGTTATTTTAGTGCTATTGTAATCATATAAACATATACACAAATGTTGAAAGTTTGGTTGGTAAGGTGTTTTTTTGTAAGGAGTCTCTTTTGCTCACCAAGGCTGCATTTATTTGATCAAAAATACAGTAAAACAGTAATATTATGAAATATTATTGCTATTTAAAAGTACATTTTAAAATATATTCAAATAGAAGTGGTTGTTTCCATATATTTTATGGAAGCTTGTTTCCGCCACTAAATAAAAAAAAAGGTAATTGCGACTTTTTAATCTCACAATTCTGACTTTTTTCTCTGTATTGCGAGATATAAACTCACAATTGCAAGTTACAAAGTCAGAATTGTGAGAGATAAACTCGCAATTCTGAGAAAAAACATCAGTCTTTTTCCCCTCACAACTGGACATTATAACATGCAATTGCGAGTTTATATCTCACAATTCTGACTTTATAACTCGCAATTCTGACTTTACAACTCGCAATTCTGACTTTACAACTCGCAATTCTGACTTTATACATTATCACGCAATTCTGACTATATAACTCACAATTCTGACTTTATAATTTGCCATTCTGACTTAATAACTCAATTCTGACTTTATAATTTGCAATTCTGACTTTATAACTCAAAATTCTGACTTTATAATTTGCAATTCTGACTTTATAACTCTCAATTCTGACTATATAATTTGCAATTCTGACTTTATAACTCAAAATACTGACTATATAATTTGTAATTCTGACTTTATAACTCACAATTCTGACTTTATAATTTGCAATTCTGACTTTATAACTCAAAATTCTGACTTTATAATTTGCAATTCTGACTTTATAACTCAAAATTCTGACTTTATAATTTGCAATTCTGACTTTATAACTCAAAATTCTGACTTTATAATTTGCAATTCTGTCTTTATAATTTGCAATTCTGACTTTATAACTCAAAATTCTGACTTTATAATTTTCAATTCTGACTTTATAACTCACAATTCTGACTTTATAATTTGCAATTCTGACTTTATAACTCAAAATTCTGACTTTATAATTTGCAAATCTGACTTTATAACTCACAATTCTGACTTTATAATTTGCAATTCTGACTTTATAACTCAATTCTGACTATATAGTTTGCAATTCTGAATTTATATCATTCAGTTCTGACTTTATATCTCGCAATTCTGACTTTATAACTCGCAATTGTGACTTTATATCTCAGAATATCAGAATGAAAAGTCAGAATTGTGAGATAAAGAGTCGCAATTACCTTTTTTATTTTATTTTTTCATGGCTGAAACAAGCTTTTATAGATTTTTCAGCATCATTTTTGGATGTATTTTTTCCAGGATTCTTTGATGAATAGAAAGTTCAAAAGAATAGTGTTCATTTGAAAGTATTTGTGTAGTATACTACACACTTATTATTCTAAACGTCAAATTTGCGATCGAAATTGCTGTATGAAAAAATAATCATGTTTTGTTTTTTGTTTTTTTACAGTTCATAATTGGCTGACCAGTTAAACCAGTTAAACACTAGTTTATCCAGGCTGAGAGAGCAGCTAGACTATAGCTTAAACCAGCTAAGCGGTTGTTCCAGAGCTTTTTGAGATATTTTTACCAAAAGTCATAAAGGGATGTGCTGTTTTTCAGTTCCCCTGGGCACACACAAGCAGAACAGAAACAATATGGTGAATTTACATTAATATTGTAGCCTGCCAAACTGCTAGTTTAACAGAACAGGGCTGTGCTGCGGTTCAGACAGACTAGTGTATACTAAAGGACAGCAGGTAGTGAAGAGGCTGATAATGTCTGACAGTAAAATTATATGTTCATCATATTCCCACATGATTCTTTCTCAGGTTAATAAAACTTTATTTTCTTCAGGATAGAACTGCACTGGTGAATCTTTAATGAGGATAGTTCATAAATCACTTTAATGCATGCTGGCGTGTGTATGTATGCATGTGCTGTCTGTGTACTTAGTTTTATTAAGCATTAATTGCACCTCTTTTCGACATTTGTAGCAAGTTGGTAAAGAATGTGTTGGATTGTCTGGATGCCAGTGTATAACGTCCAGGTTTGGATGCAAATGCACAGAAGTCTCTGTCCATTCAAGTATGGCTTCCTGTATGAGTTTTGCTTTGCTGTTGCTGGGGTAACGCTGACCTAAGTCCAGGACAGACGGTGTATTTACCCAGCCGACGGCCCGTCTGTGACTCATGCTCCCATAGCAACCACAGGGCCTGGCTGACCACACCCTCATGTGCTGTAAAACCATTCTTGCTGACTCACAGGACAAACATGTAGTTTGCTTTGTGTTTTCTGTTGGGATGTGTTTGAGCGATGTTTTCACAAAGCAGTTTTTGTTTATTTAGAATTACCTAAGTTCTTTTTATTTTTTATAGCTTGATTAGATATTGGCCAACAACCATAGTTTGTGCATAGAAACCATTGTGAACTGTGGTATTATTTGTAAAACTATGGTAAAGACTGATAAAAACATGGAGGACTCCTCAATATCATGGTTAGTATATCATGGTTAGTTTACCATGGTTAGTATATCATGGTTATTATACAAAAACTGTCATTTTTTTCTGAAGGAATACTCAGAAGGCACTAACCATATTTTTCAGAAGACTTGCAATAGCATGATTTTTCATTTCACAATGAATGTCATTGAAAAACGACTTACATGTGCAGACAGGAATCTGAAGCATTTCGGATAGTGTTGTGGTGAAACACTTACAGATGTGCTCTTACTAGTAAAGATGAACCACAGTGCACCTAAATGTAATTCAACACAGAAATCATTTAAATAATAGTATTTCCATCGTAACAGCTCTCTGAGAGATTGGCATGGTAATGGATATGACAATGTTAATATATTTGGTCTTGGCGGTATAGATCTACGCTGCTGTTGCTGTTATTGCTGCTGTTGCAAGTACTGGACTTGCTACTGCCAATACACACACAACACACACGCTGCTGTGAGCAAGTAAGACATGCTGCTGCTGTACAATATAGAGTACATGAATTACCCGTAGCAGATCTATACAGGTGGAGCTGGGGAAGGAGGAGGGTTTCTGAAAGTGCCCTGCAACTGCTACAGCAAATGCTGACCACATATTTGAAGGTTGAGCAGTGAGCCCATTGGCTACTGATACAGCAGGAACCAATCAGCTGTGCCCTATAGATAATGATGTGATTGCAAGCAAAGTGAGTTATGGACTTATCAGCCTGCGCCGTCTAGAGTTTCATGACAGAACTTTGTAAAACAGTGTAACACTGTATTATTTGTGATGTTTCCATTAGCTAACCACTTTAGCCTATCTGAGGTTTTACACTTTCTACTGATAAGATATGTGTTTTTATCCCATAAAGATTCTCTGCAGTGATAACCCTTTATAAAGACATGCTTAAAGGGTTAAACAATTTTGGTGGGGCTCTGCAAATAATTTACAATGATTATTGTGCCACATTACTACTTTGATGGTCTTTATCTTGTGTTTTGTGTCATAAATTCAGCACTTTTTTATATGCCAGAAATGTAATATATTGAATAAATGTTTAGTAGTTTTCACTGAAAACTATGTATATGTAGTTTTAAACAATCTCAATATTGGCCAAAGTAATCATGACTATGATTTCTGCTATAGTTTCTGTTCTACCAGAAAGATATGTGTCATTCCGTGCCAACTCAACCAGAGGTCCCCGGCTCAATTTTTTTCTGTACAAAGACAAACATAAATAGTGATGAAAGCCAAAATATTAAATCTTACAGATGTATATTTACTGAGTAAGAGCGGTCAAAATGACAATTTTCATCTGAAATTTGGAGCCAAATTAGAGGGGTGTAAAAATGACTTTAGAAAGATGGCGGCATCATTATTTTATTTTTATACATACAGCTGATACTTTTTTTTCTTTTAAAGAGGACTATCTAAAGAACAAATCATGTTAAACCTAGAAATGGTATCTCTTTTTTTTTCTATGAACTCAATTGCATAGACCATACCTGTCTGAGTGCCATAAATATTCCTTTTCCAAAGTTTGCATGCCTGTAACTCTAAAAGTATTCAAGATCTTGATATCCTTCTAGATTCTTATTCTTAATAAACTTTTCTTTTGAAATCTTAATTTTTGAGTCCCTTTATAGTTAATTCCCATAGATATGGGGACCCTAATGTGACTTCATGTCCAAATTGTTGAATTTTACCCATTTTCAATGGTCAAAAACCAAATGTAGGTAACTTTTTAAACAGTAGGGCTTGTTTCCCTCTGTCAAAACAATTGAATACAACACACCTCTTTGAGTGCCAAAAACTAATATTTTTCCAAAGTTTACGTCTTTAATTCAAGAAGTGTTAAAGATATCTTAAAGTCATTTTTAGATTCTTGTTCTTATGAAACTTTTCTTTTGGAATCTTTGTTTTTAAGGCCCTATATGGTTCAATCTCATAGATATAGGGATGTCAATGCGGTAACGTGTAGTTACGATTCTGCATATTTGAACTCTTGGTAGCTTATGAAGCTGTTAAAATGAACAAAATCCCATCTTCCAAATATCTCTAGAACTAATTCAAATATACAGTAGTCAACATAAGAAGAAGTTTTAGGACAACTTTGATGAAAGGTTTTGATCCACTTCAAATGTTGACTACTGTAGATTCTTATAAATACACTTTAGAGAGCAAGTAATGCTCAACTTAACCATTTGCAACTTAACTCAGAGAGTTATGTTTTATGCAATTCTTTTATGCAATTCTTTTCTACTTTTAAAAGGGCGGAGAAAATACTTGCATCCAGCCAAACTCTAATGTGGACAATATTAACACAGTATTTTGATCCGTTATTTGTCACATGGTAAGTTTGAATATTGTTGGGTGGATGCAACAGTAATATTGATGGATTTCATGTGTGATATTAAAGAGATAGTTGGATAGTAGGAAAAATGAAAGTTCTGTCATCATTTACTCACCCTCAAGTTGTTCCAAACCTTTCTTTCTTCTGCTTAACACAAAAGATGATATTTTGTATATTTATATATTTTGTATATCTATATAGGTTTATATATTTTGTGATATTTATATATATTTTACCAGAAAAAAAGAAACTCATACAGGTTTGGAACAACTTGAGGGTGAGTAAATGATGACAGAATTTTAATTTCTGGGTGAACTATCTCTTTAAGGACGTTTTTGTTGTTTCTATATGATGAACAATTTTGAGACTGTTGGATCACCACTTGAAGTCCATTATAAAATCTGGGTTGTGAAGTAAAAACCAGTTGAGAACCACTGCCATGAACAGCCTTTAAAATGTAAAAGCTTTGTAAAAATGTTCATAGTTAGCATTATAAACACCTTAAGAACAGCAATGTGCATAAATAAGCTTGAAGACAATGCTTTACTGTTGAACAGGAACATTTACCAAATAATGCTCTCATTGCAGACAAAGCAAACTACTTAAATTGACACAAAAGATTCAGGCAGTAGTTAATCAGCCCTCTGGGCGTGTGGTTACTATGGGGAAGACACTCGTACCTGTAAGACCTTCTCTCTAATGATGCACATCGACAGTCCAAAAGCCTCCTGCACACCCTATTATCCCAAACACTGTAGAAGTTGATCCAGCCATTAACTGTTTATTAGTTTGAGCCTCCAAAATGGCTTGGAATTTTGTCTTAGTTAATGGCGATTAATCCCACCTCTTTAAAAAGTTTTATTTGGTTGTGCTGCCAAATTAGGCTATAACCTCTGAAACCCCAAACCCAAGTGCCTGCTCTCTTTCACAACACATCAATAAACCTTGTCTCATTGATTGAAAGCTAAATTTGTTGGTGTGGCGGAACAAGCCAGTGTTTGTGCGGAAGTAAGTGTTGCTGGATGGGGCAGATGTATGGGACTCTGGGAGAATAGGAGGGGGCAGGACGGGACAGATTTATAGACTCCATGACTTTGTGTGTTTGTGGGCAGAACATGAAAAGAAGCTCTTGTTTCTTCACTGCATTCCCCTGTCATTCTCCCCGATGTGCCCCCCACTTGCCCCGTTCTGCACGCCGCGGGGAGAATACGTTTCAGATGGGGTGGCTCCGTCCACACGGGGAAGACGTGGTGGTGCGGTTAGACTGCTCACCCGGGCCTGTTCAAACATGCATTATCAGAAGAGTCTGGACATGGGTGATATTCTGGGAGACCGGTTCTGGCGCAGCAGCAAGAAAGGTAGGTGATGGCCGTGGTGTAGTGCATAGGTAGACATTGACATCATCACAGTTACGACAATTATGAGCGCTTTCTGTCCTGGAAAATTCACCTTTTGCATATTGGGTTTTTTTAAATAAAAATTACACATTCAATTTGCTATACTGCACAACATGTCATAGTCATGGTCAACATGTGATTGCAGCAGTATATTATTGTTGTTTTCAAAAGAATGAGGGAAGATGACTCATTTCCAGAGACCAGAATATCATAGAGGCTTGGCATTTGGCTTTTTTGTCTTGGAACCACCTAGCAACCACACAGAAACTGTGGCAACCATCCAAAACACCCTAGCATTGTATCTGTGACTTTTGCACAGCCAAACATTCTTATCTTTGTTGAAAGACCAGCTTAGACCACTGTGAATTCCAGTGCTGGTTCAGGCTGTTTAATGCTGTTGGTAGGCTAAAAATGTAGCTGATGGAGCTGTTCGACCAACATGATCTTTCTCGTGATGTCCTGCTGGTTAAGCAATCTTTTGGAGCCAGAAAGTGTAAAGGTGACCAACCAGGGGTAAGTTTCCTATACAATAGGGGTGTAACGGTACATGCATTTGTCCCGAACGGTCACGGTTTGGTTCATGCAGTTAGACGACGAAAACAGTCAGGCAGGCGATCCACACTACAATCCAGAAGCACAGTAATGCTTTTTAGCCTAACCCCTTTTAGCCAGCATTAACCACCAATAATCGCAATAAGTTCTGTTTTGTTTCAATAAGAAACAAAAAAGTGCCATCTTTCAAATTCTGTCCATTTTGACTATTTTTGATGTGACGTGATACAGATCGCTGTATAGGCGCCTCAGTTCAAACGGCATCGCGGAGAGCGAGTGAATGCGATCATCCCCTTGTCTTTAATACTACAGAATGAACATGAATGAACATCTGAAGGTATGTTGAAAGAACGTATCATATCTCGTGTAATCGCTCAAAGTAAAACAGCCATGGAAAGATGTCAGTGAAACAATTTGTAAACAATATGTCACGTAGTATTACATTTACCTCAGAAAAGCCATTCACTGTCAACAGCTTGTTAGTTCGCTAGAGAAATGAACTGTTTCGCTAAATATATGCAGTATATTAGTCTAAATATTAATTATATTTTACTTAACCTGTTAGTTAATGTAAGGCCTAAATAAATCCGTCATGAAAACAAGTTAGTAAAGCCACTGTGTAAATGATTATATTTCAACAACGAATTGGAGAAACGTCTCAGGTTACGTATGTAACCATAGTTCCCTGAGAACAGGGAACGAGACTCTGCGTTTGCAGTAAACGTGGCGTTCCCCAAAGCGTTTACTGCAAACGCAGAGTGGAGTTCCCTTCGAAAGGGAACGTCTCAGGTTACTTATGTAACCATAGTTCCCTGAAAACTGCCTTATGTGTAATTTACAATACATAAATTTTTTATTATTATTTGAGTGTTGATGATTATATCTAAAATAGCAACTGAATTTAATAATTTGGGCTCTGTTGTTAATTGTAACCTTTATTATAGTAATGTGCAATTAAGGGTTCCCTAATAGTTTACAGCATTAGCAGAGATTTTTTTATCCTTAAGAAAATTTTAATTATAACTGAATAAATTAAAGACAGAGCCACAGTTTGTTCAGTAAAACATTGTTTAATAAAAAAAGAGAAACATTTTTTGTTTTCTCACCCTACTGTACCGAACCCGTATTTGAACCTTGAATTCAAAACCGAGGTACGTACCAAACTGTCATTTTTGTGTACCGTTACACCCCTACTATACAATGGCGTAACTTGCAGCTTAACCATCATAGTATGATGCATCGTTAGAGAAATTAACTAGCTAGTCACAACCATAGTCGTTTGAACCACATTGGTCACGTTGGACTGTCATTAATGTTGTCACATTCAGTAATAACCCACTGCTCCGGGTGTGTGTTCACGGTGTGTGTGTTCACTGCTGTGTGTGTGCACTTGGATGGGTTAAATGCAGAGCAAAAATTCCGAGTATGGGTCACCATACTTGGCCACATGTCACTTCACTTTCACTTTCACTTTCACTTTCACTAAATCACGTTAAATCACGTTAACATGCAGCATGTCGGGGGCAGTTGTGGCCTAATGGTTAGAGAGTCTGACTTGTAACCCGAAGGTCGCGGGTTTGATTCTCAGTACCGGTAGGGAAATGTAGGAGCACTCTCTT
Source organism: Anabarilius grahami (assembly GCA_003731715.1). Lineage (NCBI taxonomy): Eukaryota > Metazoa > Chordata > Actinopteri > Cypriniformes > Xenocyprididae > Anabarilius > Anabarilius grahami. Next base: position 415,915 of record RJVU01053528.1, on the reverse strand, counting down.
CCACTCTCATTACCCCCAATCACTCCCCGGGCGGCGCAGCAAAAACGGCCGCCCACTGCTCCGGGTGTGTGTTCACTTGGATGGGTGAAATGCAGAGCACAAATTCCGAGTATGGGACACCATACTTGGCTACACGTCATGTCACATTCACTTTAAATGGCATAATCTCGTATACATGCAGTTCATTCAGTCCCTTCAGCTATTTTTGTTTTGCTTTGATTTTTGATTCATCATGAGTTCCCTTTTACGTCATACTCTGGTGTTCCCTTATGCATTTATGCACATGCACACACTCTTCAGAAAACGGCGCTGATTGTTTGCATGCATGTTAGCTTGCTTATTGTGCCCAAGAGCACTATTTAAGTCTATATGTCATACATCACCACAAGTCGAAAGCTGTAGTTCCAGTCACACAAGTTTGCAAGGCTGTCTGTGAATGTTTGATGGAACTATGGCTTTGGGAAATGCAGAATCATTGAACTCTGTTGGTAACGACAGAACTTATGACCATGGTTGGCTAATGATGCTTTTGGAAAACATACCCCAGATGTACAAAATCAGAGTGACAGATGGTCTACCAAAGAACAACTGTCACACATCGACTATGACCTTATTTCTGGTCTGGGGAGTTGGGATAGTACAATTCACAGGCTTATCAACTTTTAATAGGGAGGAGAAAACGCTCACGTCCAATCAAACTCTACAGTATTTTAGTGCAAATCCATCTCTCACTTGATTATATGAAATTTGACCCACTGCTTGTCCCATGTTATATACAATATATACTTTGTTTTGCAGTCTGCATTTTTATATGCGACAGAATCTTTCAGTGCTGGTTGGCCAAGGAAGTCTTGCTTAAGCAGTTTGTAAGAGTCAGAATGTGTGCTGGTTACTTTTCTGTGGTGTACTAACATTAATGACCATTAAAACTGCAGTTCAAGTTGGTCTTAAGTTGTCTATCCAGGCTTTTTCTAATGAAGCTGGATGTTTTCCTCTCCCACACTGATCTGACTCTTGAACGCCGATTCCTCTCCTACTGTGCTCCCAAAGGGGCAGCTGGGAAATCAGGGCTGTTTCAAATTCCCAACAACCTCAATTGGGTATTTTTCCTCTGGAGCTGTTTACTGCTCACAAAGCATTCTTTCGTTTTACTTCCAGGCTATCACTTTCCAACTGCAAACCTGTGTTTTATTAGTAGATATGTAACAGAATATTAGATTAGATTGTTGAAAATGTGAACTATATTAACACTGAATAAATAGATTCGTTATCATTTTTTGATCTGTTGGGGTATTTATACCTTCCACCTTCCACTGTACGTTCGAGCAGCATGCTGGATGTGCGTTGAAGCTCGGGGTGTTGGCCAGAAGGTTGACGGTGCTCAGCTAGGGCTAATCTGAGACGTTGTGTTTCTTTCCACTTAGGAAATGGACAAGCCGGAGTGATCTATGACTCATGATGTGGAGAACACAAGGGAGACTTGTCATTTTTGCCATGTTACATAATTTTACTACTTTTCCATAGACACATGTAGCCAAAGAGAGAAAGACCTTGAAAGACCTTGCACTGTTTCAAACGTCAGAGCTGTTCTAAATGTGCACCTCACTTAAATGTGAAGACATTTTAAAGACCGTACCCACAAAAAGTAGATCTGAGCATTGTTGTAACTTTTCATTAGTCATTCTTAAAACAATGTAGCTCTGTTTGAGAAGGTAAGGAATATGTTTAGAGAAGATCACTGTTAAGCAGTAATTTAACCTGTCTGCTTCTCGTCCATTCAGGTACAAACTGCTGGCTTCTACTTATATACTTTAGGTCCCAACCAGGGCTTGACATTACCTTTTTTGCTCACCAGCTACTGTGGCTAGTGGTTTTCCAAAGTTAATAGCCACTCAGCATTTTCACTGGCCACAATTTTGACATCAATACCATGGGGAAAAACTGCCATATAGACATCTTTTTTAATATTATCTCATAATTTGGCAGCTGCTGTCACTTTAAGACCTGGCGCACGCATCCATTATACTGTTACACATGCGTTTTCTTTCTCAACTGTTTACATTCACTTATAACATAACTGACTGTGTTTACGTGAATACTCACCAAGACCGGCATTTTGACATTATTTTGTGTGTATTTGACTGTTTAAGCACAATAAGCAGTGAAAAATAACTCAATTTAGTACTGAGAGGCGGCTTTATGTGGCGCACTTTGGGTGTAAGCACAAAATCTGCGGGAATGAGTAAATTTATGCGCAATACACACAGTCCCACGCCAAAATTCAAGCCACCGGTAATATTCACCCGGAGCAAATTAAACAAGTGAGGGGAGGCTGGTTTATGTGTCAACTCGCTGTCGGAGAGATGAGAGAGTATTGCAAAACCAGACGTGATGAGTATTGAGTATTGGAAGTGTTTGAGATATTTCAGTATCGTCATGTATCAAAAAATGTGTATTAACATCAAATTATATCATTAACATCAAATTTTCTTCAACGACCCTACAGAGTACAAGCAGTTTGGAGAATAGATGAATGAATGGATGGATCAAAATCTCTTTGGGAGGAAAGCTAATTTGCAACTGAAAAGGTTTATCTTAAAATTTGCCAGCATCTCACAAATATTTATGAGCTGCATATTGGAAACAGCTCTTTGGCTTGGGCCAGGTTTTGCTGGGAAAAACTCAACAACATTTACTGGTTCTTACTCCTGCTCTGTCCGTACACCTCTCAAAGTATTTTGGCATATTTTTTAATGTCAACCTGAATCTTTTGGTTTTAGAAGAACTGTCAGGAATGTGCAGAGCTCTTGTTTCTCTTTTACATGCCGGTAAAATTAGTTTTGTCTTTGTTTTTTCACGCTTTTTGTCTAGTCATGGTTGAACTTTGCTGTGTCATTCTATGATTGCTTGAGGGTAATCTTATTTGCTCAGGCCATTTCACATTTCAGTGTAAACCTTGACAGGTGAGTATGGTCTATATTTAGGACTGTAGGGCAGTCGTGGCCTAATGGATAGAGAGTCGGACTTGTAACCCAAAGGTCATGGGTTCGAATCTCAGGTCCGGCAGGGATTGTCGGTGAGGGGAGTGAATATCCAGCGCTCTCCCCACCCTCAATACCACGACTGAGGTGAGACCCTTGAGCAAGGCACCGTACCCCCAACTGCTCCCCGGGCGCCGCAGCAATGGCTGCCCACTGCTCCGGGTGTGTGTTCACGGTGTGTGTGTGTTCACTGCTGTGTGTGTGCGCACTTGGATGGGTTAAATGCAGAGCACAAATTCCGAGTATGGGTCACCATACTTGGCCACATGTCACTTCACTTCACTTCACTTCACTTTAGTGACATTTACTAAGGCAAGCATCACTATTGCTATTAGTGTATGCCTCATTTAATGCCAAGTGACTCTGAGATTGGTTGTTTTGAGTGTTGCAAATGGGAGTATAAGTACAACAGGAAATTAATAGACGCATGATAAGAAATGCTTGACTTCAGCTGTGTTAATGGGTTGGAGATTGTTCAACATATTTAGGGCAATTTTTCCAAAAGCTTCTAACGATGTTTACTTCCTCAAGATCATATGATAAGCTGAAGAACCCCATGGCAGTTACTGAAATGGTCTTTTACGCAATAAGATTCCAGCAACAAACAATTTGTCTGTCCACACCAGATGCAATGTGACTGAGACATGACAAAATCAATCAAAAATCACAGCCAATCAGAATAGTGTGTGGGCGGAGCTCTCTCTGCAAGCGCACTGCAATTGCAATTTTTAGTCATAAAGGTAATTTAATCATATTACTGTTGTTTTGCATTAATAAGTGCAATAACTAATATTATTACATGTTTATTTATTGGAAACTTGACAGTAAAGCACTGAGCTTGATTTGAAATGCAGATGAAATTTACTTTTTTTTTTTACAGTAATGTGCAAAAACCTAATTTTTATGGGGAAAAAAATGTAAATATTCTACTCTTATTAAATGTACCATACTGAACTGACAGCTTCAGTGATTATAAAAGGAACGCTTTTTACTTGTTTTCTGTGTAATTCATTCACAATTTGAAGAATTTTTTATTTTTTTTTCATGAGACTTTTCCTACTTTTCCATACATTAAAGCTGCAGTCCATAACTTTTTTTGGGTTAAAAATTATTCCAAATAAATTTTTGAGCAAGTACATAACCAGCCAGTGTTCAAAACTATCTCCTTATCTTAGCCCGATTCACAACGGTAAGCTTGTAATAATATTTTTAAATAAAATCGTACTGGTGGGTTTCCGCGGGAAATTCGAGCATGCAGCAGTTCGTCTTTGCGTCATTACGTCACGCCTGTAAACAGAAAGGAAGGAGTCCCTACTCGGTAAGTATTGTCCTGCTAGGCTATATGGCATGTGATGGGTCATTTATAGCCTTTTCTCACAGCAGCTGCAATAATTACACTTATCATTTTGATGGCGGATTGCAATCCAGAAAGGTCCAAAGGTATTTCGGTCATACTTCCAAGATGTAGAATCTGTGATTCTGAAGTACAGCATCCACACCGATGCAGTCACTGACAACAAACATAAGATTCATCCGTTGAGGAGCAGAACTCGTGTAAAAATAATAATTCCGCAAATAAGTGCAATTGCAGGTTTCAAACAGAGATGGCGACAAAGAGACAAAACTAATGGACAGCAGCTTTAAGGAGTGGAAATGTATAATAAGTCAATAAGTGCTCCTCTGCCGCCATCTACTGCTTATAGTGACAATTCATGTCTTTTTTTTCCAAATAAAAGTGTTTGTTTGCCACAAAGTGTTAGTTTTCCTACATCTTTAAACTTTTAGTTTTAAAAATCATCACATTAAAAATAATAAAACTGGATAATATTTAGAGCTTTGAATTGCTGGAAAAAGTGTGAAAGCCCTTAAAAAGTGCTTGAACTTCACTCTCAAAAGGTTGTACGAACCCTGAAATGAATTATGTAAAAACATTTGACTATTTCTCCCACAATACCATGGTTACAGTTAGCATTAGCTACATTAAATCCATAGTGAACATTGGTGATTTGTGGATTGAAAAGCATTCTATAACTTCTTTCACATCAGCGTGGTTTGATCTGATATCTATGGTTTATAACAGAGATTTCTGCCCCGAATTTAAATGCTATCTCACTGGATCTCCTAGTGCTGTTTAGTAACGGTGTCACGTGATCGAGATCAGTCTGCGATTAAACCTGTTCTAAGCTTGCGCTTCGTTGTCTGTTATTGCTCCGAGTTTTTGAACGGTCCACTCTGTGCAGCTCAAACAAGTAGCGCAGTTTTGTTCAGCTTTAATTTTGTTTGCCTTTTGATGTTTCTAATATGCAACAGAAATAGCAGCTTTTATAAGTCGGGCAATGTGGTGGTGGGACCAGTGCGACTTCTAACAAAAATTAGTCGCACAGGCAGGAAAAAATTGGTTGCAGTCTGGAGCTCTGCAGTTTGAACTTTCTTACTTCCTTTCATTTATTTTAGATCTGAGGAGAATTATCCAATGTCGCTTTCAATACAGCTATAAAGGTCACACAAAATGATATAAAATCTTGTATTAAATTGGTTTAACATTAAATAAAGTATATAATCAGTAATTATCATTTCATGTATGTTATTCCAGCCACAATGTCTCAGAAATAGAAACCTTTTCTAAATCCCTTGTTGCATATCACCATCATGGCTGGTAAGGACAAAAACTGTGATAATCATGGAAAAGAGTACCATGGCGTCGCATCACGTCTGGTTAGGACATGGTGTTAGGATCATATTTGACCTCTCCAGGTGTATTAGAATCCTTGATTCCATCCATATAAGGTTCCAGATCAGCTGAGAACAGCACGAGATTCAGTTTCCTCTGGGTTGTGAACAGGTGCTGGAGGTTAGAGGTGACACCATGTCTTCTGACGGGATAGACCGCTGGTGTCGACACTTTTCACTTGGGACAGCTGAATCCCTGTCCCCAACTCCACTTACAGTACTAGCCACGGGCTAAGAGCCTGAACTCTGAATGTGTTATCTGCTTCCTAATTATAATGGGTGTAACTACATTTGATTGAAGGATGATCTATATCTATTATGTTTTTTTTATTATCTATATATTTTTTTTCCCTTTTTTTAACTTGTTTTAGAGACTAAATGACAAAGAAAAACTATTTGTTGACTTCATTGTTTGCAGATATGTGGTTGGAAAGCGAAATAGTGTAGTGTGTACTTTAGAGAGGCTGTTAATAGTAGGTGTGTGTTCTGTGTGCTCAGCTTGATTTGCATTCTACATCAATATTGCAAATCATATTCAACTGTTCATTCAGCAGATCAGAAAAGTATTCAGTTTAGAGTATGAATCATAGACATCCATACAACAAAGATGAGGCTTCCATTGCCTTGAAGTGACTGACAAATTCTCATGCGGCACTCATCTGTTTTATGCTTCTGCCAATCACATCTGATTCCATTTACATCTCCTCAGAATTTGCATCTCTTTTAGGACTGAAAGTGACTTGGACAAAGTCGTTCGAAATTTGAAATTGAAATTTAATATGATCATTTTAAAAAACGTAAGAATGTCTTTAATTATATTCCAGCTGACGGGTCTCTCTGTTGGCACGGACACATGCAAAACTGACCTTTGGGGCATGTCGACCTTTGCCAGCGGGCTGAAGGAGGAAGACACGTGTTTCTAAACCCTAGTGAACACTTAACAGTGGGAAGAGAGCCAGATAATGTCTATTCTGGGCAAACTGGGCTCACATACAAAGAGCTGAAGTGATCCAAATGGAGAGCTGGATTCTTTAATAAATTATTTTAGGTGACCTCGAATTCATTCTCCCTCCTCTTTATCAGTTATCTTCATTTCATATACAGTTCCTGGTTTTTCTAAACTGTTACACATTTTGAAATGTGTGAATGTGAGCTCTAAGCACCTCTAATGACTCACAAAGGAATAATTGAGGAACAAATAGCGATCAGTGAATCACCACCACTGCTTATTCATGAAGAAATTTTACTTCTGGAGGATCTTTTNNTTTTTTTTTTTTTTTTAAATCAGAGTGGAGGTTATGGTTAATATGTTTATGTGTATTTACTAACTTTCACTGATTACCCAAAGATGGATTTGTAACAGTCTTTAACTAATGAAGCCTTTTAAACAAACTTTTTTTTTCTTCCCCAACTGGAAACAAGTCCTGAAATGTTTACAATTTTGTGTTGTTGTAAAATACATCTTTAGTACATCTTTCATTGTATAGCTTCAATTGTTTATAAAACCATTCAATCTTTTTTCTTTTTCTTTCTCTGAGCCCAGTCAGAACCCGTCTGGCTGAAAAGCGTCTCTTAGAAGATTTTTGACAAACAACCAATTAAAAAAAAAGATTGA